>CANIUD010000616.1:0-158445 GCA_947470075.1 Closterium sp. Yama58-4 | reverse complement strand
AGTGGTACTAAGAGTAAGTGCAGTACATAAGCGATATGAGTGGTACTAATAGTAAGTGCGTTACTTAGCGATATGAAGGTTCTAAGGAGAAGTGCGTTACTTAGTGTTACATTGTAATGTGTTTATACTTGGTAGGCTTGTAGTGGGGTATTATTGGTAGCTGATATGGGGTACAACCCCAACTAGGGTTTCCTATTTGTACCCTTGCTTCTTTCAATCATTCTTGCCTAGTTCTCTTAACATGGTATTCAGAGCAGGAGGTCCCTAGGACCTATCGACCGTTTCTTTTAAGGGCCCACCACCGCTCGCATGCGGTTACCACGCTACCCCGTGCCCTAGCCTCGTAGCGCCCTCGTGCGTCCTCGTTAGCGCCCTCGCGCGCCCTCGTTAGCGCCCTCGCGCGCCCTCGTTAGCGCCCTCGCGCGCCCCTCGTTAGCGCCCTCGCGCGCCCTCACTAGCGCCCTCGAAGCGCCCCTCGTTAGCGCCCTCGCGCGCCCCTCGCAGCGTCGCCCGCCCGCCCGCTGCCCGCTTCGCAGCGTCGCCCGCTCGCTCGCTGCCGCTCGCAGCGTCGCCCTCCCGCCTCGCTGCCCGCTTGCAGCGTCGCCCGCCCGCCCGCTGCCCGCTTGCAGCGTCGCCCGCCCGCCCGCTGCCCGCTTCGCAGCCGCCCGCCGCGCTGCCCGCTCGCCGCGTCGCCCGCCCGCCCCGCTGCCCACTTTGCAGCCCGCCCGCCGCACTTCCTGCCTGTGCACCGCCGCTTGCTCCTGCTGTGGCTGCTAGCTTCGCTCTAGCGCGTCCCCTCTGCTGCTGCCGCTGCTCTGCTGTGCCTTCACGCCTGAGCCATGGCCTCTATTCGCGTTCTTTCCTTCGATGCTGAGGGCCGTCCCGTGCAGTTCACTTCCTGGCTCGACGACCTGCAGTTGTATCTTATGAGCAATAGCACGGACCACATCTCCCTCTATGACTACGCGTCTGGTGCTGCCGCTGCTCCTGCTGCCACAGCCGAGCTTAGTGTACGTTCACAGTGGCAGACTCGTGACGCTGCAGCTCGCCTGGCTATTCGCAGTCACCTGCCGTTAGCTGAGCTAGAGCACTTTGGCGACTGCAAAACCGCTAAAGCCCTATACGACGCTGTCGTTGCTCGCTACTCCTCACCTGCCACAGCCGAGCTTAGCCGTCTCATGCTGCCTTACCTGTTCCCTGACCTGTCCACCTTTGCTACAGTCGCCGATCTTATCACCCACCTTCGCACTAGTGATGCTCGCCTGCGTGCCGCCCTTCCCACCGAGTTCTGCGCTAAGAACCCCCCTCCCCTGTACTGGGCACTCCACTTCATAGTCACCCGTCTCCCTGACACCCTCAGCTCAGTGCGCGACTATTTCCTTGCTCGCTGTCCCACTGAGCTCACTGTCGCCCTCCTAGAGGAGAAGCTGCTAGCAGCCGAGAAGAGCATTGTAGCTGTAGGTGCTGCTCGCGGCGCTCCTCGCACCCCCATCTTTGAGGGGTGTTCTCCCTCTCCCCTCGCTCCCTCCTACGCTACTGCTGCTGCTGTTGACTTCCTTGGTGCTGAGTCTGCTGGCGCTGCTTCTGCTCCTGGTGGGAGGCGCCGCACCGGCAAGGGCAAGGGGGGCAAGGGTGGCGGGGGTGGCGCTGGGGGGGGAGGGGGTGGGGGAGGTGGGGGGGGAGGCGGTGCTGGAGGGAGCGGTGGCGGGAGTGCCGGTGGGAGTGGGGCCGGCGGCGGAGGCGGGGGCGGCGGCGGGAGCAGTGGCGGTGGTGGCAGCGGCGGCAGTGGCGGCGGTGGCGGTAGTGGCGGTGGCGGTGGCGGTGGTGGCGGTCGGAGCGGAGGTAGTGGCGGCGGTGGAGGTCGGAGTGGAGGCACCGGCTCGGGCCAGAGCTCCCAGCAGCAGCAGCGTCCCCAGTCGACCCAGCAGCTTCGTGAGTGGCTTGCTCAGCGTGGGACGTCGGGGGGCAGTGGCCGCTGTTCCTATGTCATTCGCACAGGTGATCGCAAGGGGCAGACGTGTGGAAAGTTCCACACTCAGTACCGCTGCTTCTTCCGCCTTGACGACGCTTGGCGTGAGGAGATGGGCGAGGATGTTGAGCGCCCTCGCTGGGCTGAGCTGATGAGGGCTGGTGTTGATATCTTTGCTCTTGACTATGATGCTATTATTGCTGCCATGTATGCATTGACTGTTAGTGCCGAGGGAGACTGTTACTTGTGTGTGCCGCCTGACCCAGGTATAGGGCCCGCTGCCCTAGGTACTAGTGAGTCTGCTCTCTCTGGTATGGTGCCCCCTGTACCTGCTCCCTCCAGCACTGTCCCTGCTGCTTGCGAGTCTGCTCTCTCAGGTACAGCACCCACAGAGACTGCTCTCTCAGGTACTGCACCGGCTGAGACCTGTCACACCTTCACCCTTGACTCAGGTGCTTCCCGCTGCTTCTTTCGAGACAGTACTGAGCTCACACCGCTTCCTGCACCGGTCCCAGTCTCCTTGGCTGACCCCTCTGGGGGCCCAGTCCTTGCCCAGTCCACCACTGTGCTCCCTTGTCCGGCGGTTCCGTCTGGCTCGTTGACGGGTTTCCACCTCCCCTCGTTCTCGACGAACCTGGTGAGCAACGCTGTCATCCAGGATCAGTGGGTTGACACCTTTACCCCTGGAGGACAGCGTGTGGCGATCTGCACGTGCTCCAGGACCGGCCATCACCTGGCTACGTTTACTCGTCGGCCGGGGTCGAGTCTCTACACACTGACCACTGCGTCTCCTCAGGTCGCTGCTGTTGGTCAGGTGTCCGCGTCAGGTCTGGTGGCCCACGCCTGTGAGTGTCGTTCCCTGTCGCACCAGACTCTTCTCTGGCACCACCGCCTGGGTCACCCCTCCTTGCCACGCCTCCGTGGCATGCACCGTCGCCGCCTTGTGTCTGGTCTTCCCAGGTCCCTCCCTCCTCTCCCTTCCTCGCCTGCGCCGCCTTGCCTTCCTTGTGTCGAGGGGCGGCAGCGCGCCGCTCCTCACTCCTCCTCGTTCCCCCCGACAGGGGCTCCTCTGCAGACCCTCCACCTGGACGTGTGGGGCCCAGCCCGCGTTCGTGGCCAGGGCGGTGAGCGGTACTTTTTGCTGGTTGTCGACGACTACTCGCGTTACACCACGGTCTTCCCCTTGCGCACCAAGGGTGAGGTCCCTGCTGTTCTGATCCCTTGGATCCGCACAGTTCGTCTCCAGCTCCGCCGCCGTTTCCGGACGGATCTTCCTGTCCTGCGTCTGCACTCTGACAGATGTGGTGAGTTTTCCTCCGATCTCCTGAGGACCTTCTGTCAGGCAGAGGGCATCGAGCAGACCTTCACGCTTCCGGACTCCCCACAGCAGAATGGGGTTGCTGAGCGCCGCATTGGCCTGGTCATGGAGATCGCTCGTACCTCCTTGGTCCACGCGGCGGCTCCCCATTTTCTGTGGCCGTTTGCTGTCCGGTACGCCGCGCATCAGCTCAACCTCTGGCCCCGTGTCTCCTTGCCGGAGACCTCGCCCACACTGCGTTGGACGGGGGAGGTTGGCGATGCGTCGCGCTTCCGGGTGTGGGGTGCTCGTGCCCTTGTCCGCGATACGTCCGCGGACAAGCTCTCCTCCCGCACGCTTCCCTGTGTCTTCCTTGGCTTTGTCCCTGACGCGCCGGGCTGGCAGTTTTACCACCCCACCTCGCGCCGGGTCTTCGCCTCTCAGGACGTCACCTTTGACGAGTCGGTCCCTTTTTACCGTCTCTTCCCCTACCGTACTGCCCCCCTCCCTCCCCCGCCGCTTTTCCTTGCTCCTGGTCCCCCTCCGGTAGACCCCCTTCCCCCTCAGGGTCCTGCTCCTTCAGGTGTCTCTCAGGTAGACCCTCCTCCCGTCGCTGAGCCTGTCGAGGTCACAGGTGACTCAGGTGCTGCTGCAGGTGGTGCTGCTGGGAGTGCTGAGCCTGCGGGTGCTGGGCCTGGGGGTGCTGGGACTACGGGTGCTGGAGCTGAGGGTACTGTGCCTGAGAGTTCGGCGCCTGGGGGTGCTGAGCCTGGGGGTGCTGCGACTGGGGGTGCTGAGCCGGCGTGTGCGGAGTCTGGGGGTGCTGAGTCTGGGGGTGCTGCGCCTGCGGGTACTGAGCCTGGGGGTGCTGCTACTGAGCCTACGGAGCCTCGGGTTACTGTGTCTGGGGGTGCTCCGGTTCGGGGTGCTGAGCAGTCTCTCACACCACAGCAGCTTCGTGACTGGTACGTCCGGCGCTTTCGCCGTCCTAGTGGCTCGGCTGGAGCTGGGGGTACTGGAGCTGCCGGGACTGGTTGTTCTGGGAGCACTACGACTGGAGCTGCTGGAGCTGGGGACTCTGGAGCTGGCGGCGCTAGCGGAGTTGTAGCTGCGGACCCTGGGGGTGGTGCTGCTGCTGGTGCTGCGGACCCACCTGGTGGAGCTGCTGCTGGAGCTGAGGACCCGAGCGGTGGCGCTGCTGCTGGTGCTGGGGACCCGGACGCTGGAGTCTCTTCTGCTTCTGGAGACGCTGCGCGGCCGCGGCCGTACTTCGTACCGCTCCTTCAGCAGGTTCTTGGGCAGGCTCCTCCTCCTTGTCCTCCTCCCTCCGTAGAGTGTCCTCCGACTGTCCAGCCGCAGTCACAGTTACCGCCTGCCTCGCCTCTCCCTGCTCCCTCTCCTTACACTGGTCCCACAGGAGGTCTTACAGAGCGTCGTGAGCCTGAGTCTCGTCCTGCGTCGCCTGTCCGTACTGCTCGCACTAGTCGTCGTGTCCGTCGTGAGCGTCCTCCTCCTGTCCCCGGCACTCACTACATGACTCTGCGTCCCTCTACTGCTCCTCAGCGTGTCCCTCTACCGTCTCCTCCTGCGTCCTCTTTACCTGACGTTCCGGACCCTGCGTCTGACCGGTATCGTGCTGAGCACCCTACTGTTGTCACTGACCCTACATTTGAGTCCTCGGCTGCGTCTGCTCTGGTCGCTGAGTTGGTTGACTTTGCTGCTGCCTGTCGTCTAGACTACGCTGCTAGCCTGGTTGCTGCGTCTGAGTCTGCGTCTGTCTGTCCTCCGTCCGTCGGGGGTGAGTGTGCTCTTGGCACGGACGTCCTTGAGGACAGGCAGGAGGACTTTGACTCTCTCGCGGCTGCTGTACCTCATCTCGTGGCCTGGTTGCTTGCCCCTGAGGGAGACCCGGATGCACTAGACATCCCCACTCCGCGCACTTACGCAGAGGCGATCTCGGGTCCCTACTCCTCTCAGTGGCAGACAGCCATGGACGCAGAGATGGCATCCTGGAAGTCCACAGGCACCTACGTCGACGACGTTCCCCCTCCTGGGGCGAACATCGTCGATGGCATGTGGATTTTTAGGGTGAAGCGGCCGCCAGGTTCTCCGCCTGTCTTCAAGGCTCGTTACGTTGCTAGAGGCTTCAGTCAGCGTCAGGGGGTTGACTTCTTCCAGACCTTCTCCCCCACCCCGAAGATGACCACTCTTCGGGTTCTGCTGCACGTTGCTGCTCAGCGTGACTACAAGCTTCACTCTCTTGACTTCAGCACAGCGTTCCTACAGGGCAGCCTGCACGAGGAGATCTGGCTGCGCCGTCCACCTGGCTTTACTGGGTCGTTTCCTCCTGGTACCCAGTGGAGCCTCCGCCGGCCAGTCTACGGTCTCCGCCAGGCGCCACGTGAGTGGCACGACACACTGAGGACTACACTTGCGGCTCTTGGGTTCGCGCCGTCTACTGCTGACCCGTCGCTGTTTCTGCGCACAGACACGTCGCTGCCGCCGTTCTACATTCTCGTGTACGTCGACGACTTGGTCTTTGCTACTGCTGACACTGAGGCACTCGCTCGTGTGAAGTCGGAGCTGCAGAAGAGACACACCTGCACTGACCTGGGTGAACTGCGTAGCTACCTTGGCTTGCAGATCACCCGGGACAGAGCTCGCCGCACCATCACCCTGACTAAGTCACACATGGTGCAGCAGGTCCTTCAGCGCTTCGGCTTCCAGTTCTCCTCACCACAGGCCACACCTCTGGCTACCAGCCACTCGCTCTCAGCTCCACCTTCGGACGAGTCCGTAGAGCCGAGTGGCCCGTACCCAGAGCTTGTAGGCTGCCTCATGTACCTGATGACTTGCACACGACCTGACCTCGCGTACCCTCTTAGCATCCTTGCTCGTTACGTTGCGCCTGGGAGACACAGGAGAGAGCACTGGGAGGCTGCTAAGAGGGTGCTGCGTTACTTGTGCAGTACATCAGGCATGGGGCTGGTGCTTGGAGGACACGACAGAGTTGTTCTCACTGGTCACTCGGACGCTTCTTGGGTGGACGACTTGGCTACGCAGCGGTCGTCGCAGGGTTACACCTTCAGCCTTGGCTCTGGTTCTGTCTCGTGGCGGTCCACCCGTTCTTCTTCTGTTCTCAGCTCTAGTTGTGAGGCTGAGATCTACGCCACGGCCATGGCTGCACAGGAGTTACGCTGGCTCACCTACCTGCTGACTGACTTGGGAGAGCGGCCTAGTTCTCCTCCAGTTCTGTACGGCGACAACAAGGCGGCCCTTGCCTTGTGTCAGGAGCACAGACTGGAGCACAGGACGAAGCACATTGCTCTTCGCTACTTTCTTGCTCGAGAGCTGCAGCAGCGAGGTCAGCTTCGGCTTGTGTACGTGGACTCGAAGGCCAACACTGCTGATATCTTCACCAAGGCGCTCCCGCCTAGTGATCATCAGCGGCACTGTACTTCTTTAGGCCTTGTGTCCACGTTTCCTCACTTGCTCACTGCTTGACATTCTTTGTACTGTACTTTATATATATCTTGTTGCTTGTCTTGTACTATATCTAGCACTGCATGTGAACTGGCCTTGTGGCCTTTGCTTGTGCTCGGAGTGTGGTGACTTTGTGATCCACCCTGGGCTTGCGTTGCTTTGCTGGACTGGTCTTGTGACCCTTTGTTCTCCCCCACTTTGCCTATGGGGGTGTGTTAAATTGTAATGTGTTATATGTTGGTAGGCTGTAGTGGGGTAGCTGATATGGGGTACAACCCCAACTAGGGTTTCCTATTTGTACCCTTGCTTCTTTCAATCCATCATTCTGCCTAGTTCTCTTAACACTTAGCAATATGAGTGGTACTAAGAGTAAGTGCGTTACTTAGCGATATGAGTGGTACTAAGAGTATGTGCATTACTTAGCGATATGAGTGGTACTAAGGGTAAGTGCATTACTTAGCGAAATGAGTGGTACTAAGAGTAAGAGCATTACAAAGCGATATGAGTGGTACTAAGAGTAAGTGCGTTACTTAGAGATATGAGTGGTACTAAGCTTAAGTGCATTACTTAGCAATATGAATGGTACTAAGAGTAAGTGCATTACTTTGCGATATGAGTGGTACTAAGAGTAAGTGCGTTTCTTAGCGATATGAGTGGTACTAAGGGTAAGTGCATTACTTAGCGATATGAGTGGTACAAGAGTAAGTGCAATACAAAGCGATATGAGTGGTACTAAGAGTAAGTGCGTTATTTAGCGATATGAGTAGTACTAAGAGTAAGTGCATTACTTAGGGATGTGAGTGGTACTAATAAAAATTGCATTACTTAGCGATATAAGTGGTACTAATAGTAAGCGCGTTACAAAGCGATATGAGTGGTACTAAGAGTAAGTGCATTACTTAGCGATATGAGTGGTACTAAGAGTAAGCGCGTTACAAAGCGATATGAGTGGTACTAAGAGTATTTCCATTACTTAGCGATATGAGTGATACTAAGAGTAAATGCGGTACTTAGCGTTATGAGTGGTACTAAGCTTAAGTGCATTACTTAGCAATATGAATGGTACTAAGAGTAAGTGCTTTTCTTAGCGATAGAGTGGTACTAAGAGTAAGTGCATTACTTTGCGATATGAGTGGTACTAAGAGTAAGTGCATTACAAAGTGATATGAGTGATACTAAGAGTAAGTGCGTTACTTAGCAATATGAGTGGTACTAAGAATAAGTGCGCTACTTAGCGATATGAGTGGTACTAAGAGTATGTGCACTACTTAGTGATATGAGTGGTACTAAGGGTAAGTGCATTACTTAGCGATATGAGTGGTACTAAGAGTAAGACCATTACAAAGCGATATGACTGGTACTAAGAGTAAGTGCATTACTTTGCGATATGAGTGGTACTAAGTGTAAGCGCATTACTTGGAGATATAAGTGATACTAAGAGTAAGTGCATTACTTAGGGATATGAGTGGTACTAAGAGTAAGTGTGTTTCTTAGCGATATGAGTGGTACTAAGAGTAAGTGCGTTATTTAGCGACATAAGTGGTACTAAAAGTAAGTGTTTTACAAAGCGATATGAATGGTACTAATAGTGAATGCATTACTTAGCGATATGAGTGGTACTAAGAGTAAGTGCATTACTTAGCGATATAAGTGGTACTAATAGTAAGCGCGTTACAAAGCGATATGGTTGGTACTAAGAGTAAGTGCATTACTTAGCGATATAAGGGTACTAAGAGTAAGCGGATTACTTAGCGATACAGGTGGTACTAAGAGTAAGCGCGTTACAAAGCGATATGAGTGGTACTAAGAGTAAGTGCATTACTTAGCGATATGAGTGGTACTAAGAGTAAATGCATTACTTAGCGATATGAGTGGTACTAAGAGTAAGTGCGTTACTTAGCGTTATGAGTGGTACTAAGAGTAAGTGCATTACTTAGCAATATGAATGGTACTAAGAGTAAGTGCGTTACTTAGCGATATGAGTGGTACTAAAAGTAAGTGCGTTACTTACCCATATGAATGGTACCAAGAGTAAGTGTATTAGTTAGAAATATGAGTGGTACTAAAATTAGGTGCGTTACCTAGCGAGATGAGTGGTACTAAGAGTAAGTGCGTTACTAAGCGATATGAGTGGTACTAAGAGTAAGTCCATTGTCAACGGGAGTGTTGTGTGGCCCCGTCCTCGCTTGGGCGGAGCAGACCCCGTGGTCGGTTGTGCGGGGGGATGCAGCCGACCTGCAGCAGTGGGCGTGGGGGGCCACTGCAAGGGCGTTGAGTTGAGGGGCGCCTGGCTGGAGGGCGCCGAGCAGGTGGACGCCGTCCTTGGCGTCTGGGCGGCGTCTTGGGCGTCTGCTCGGCGTCCTGGGCGCCTGGACGCCGTCCTGGGCGTCTGCTCGGCGTCCTGGGCGCCTGGACGCCGTCCTGGGCGTCTGCTCGGCGTCCTGGGCGCCTGGACGCCGTGCTAGGCGTCTGCTCGGCGTCCTGGGCGCCTGGACGCCAACTGGAGCTGCTTCTCGGCGTCCTGGGAGGTGGGACGCCGACCTGGGGGTCTGCTCGGCGTCCCAGGCGTCTGGACGTCGACTTGGGCGCCTGGACGGCGCCCTGGGCGAGTGGACGCCGACCGGGACGCCAGAACACCAACCTGGGGACGCCGGGCTTGGTGTAACCGGTGACCGACTGGGCTGAATGACCAGGCAAGGTTGCCTGGTCGACCGGGATATCCGGACGATGTGTGCGAAGGTCGCCGGGGGTGGTTTCTGCGAGGACGGCGTCGGGGGTGGTATCCCGAGGTCGACGTGGCTGATTGGCGCCGTCACGGGTGGGAGTGTCTGCGCTGGGGACATGACGGGGAGTTGGACGCCAACCAGCCGCGCACACCTGCGAAGCAGGTGCACCGTTGTCCTGCGGGTGCAGCGCTGTGCAGCCGACTTGCTGCAGCGCTGGCACACCGTGGACATGCAACGTTGGCGCGCCACGTCTCTGCAGCGCTGGAGCGGTGCGAGCATTGCTGCGCTGGAACGCGGTCGACCGTGCTGCGCTGGAAGTCGACCAGTAGCCTAGCTAGCTCTGATGTAGTCTGTGTTGCCAACGTTGTTGCTATCTTTCTGAACTTTCATTGTAATGTTTTCCTAGTGGAACTCTTGCCAATTCTCCCCGTGAACTTGCAAGCTGTGTGCGCACAAGGAAACGACTAAGTGAACGAACGCAGAGATCCCTCTCACACACGTGCCTTCACCGTAGTCAAGCTCCCGTTGCTAGAGTTATCTCCGCATGGTGCGGTGAGCGTGGACGACACCGCGACGTTACCTTCGGTGTAGCCGACTTTGCACTTACCTAGCTTGTTCGTAGGCCGGCGGCTGTGTTGGACGCCATGGTGGACCCCGTAGTTGAGGCGGGCGTCGTGGACACCTTGGAGGCACGGCTGGAGGATGCGAGGAGACGCCATGCGCTCGTGGTGGTCGTCGAGGCTGGCATCCGCGCTCTGTGGGCGGCGAAGCACCCTTCTTGACCAGCGTCTCCCCGACCGGTGAACAACGCAGGCGGCGTCGACGTGGGCGTCAACGCCGGTGACCAGGTCGGCAGCAGTGCGGGAGGCACGTCGAGGCAGAGAGGAGTGATACACGCCGACGAGGTCGGCGGCGTTCAGGCACGAGGAATGCAGTCGTCGGGGGCTGCAGGGGCCTCGCAGGCCTACGTCGGAGGCCGACAAAGTGGATTGGCGCCGATGTCGGCGACACACGTAACCGCGGGAGGGATTGCGCCGAGCTACGGCTACTTCAAATTTACGCCGGACAGGATCCAGGTCACCCCCCCGCTGGTCGGTCGACCGGACATTCTCACCTGGAAGGAGGCCATTGAGCCCCAGCTGGAGATGGCCGGGCTGATCGGCTTCGCCCGCGGCACCGTGGCGACGCCGGAGGAGATCTACCCCGACTTGCGTGCAGAGTTTCGCGCCGTGCAGCTGCTGACCTTCACGGTCATCTCACGGTGCTGCTCGCCAGGCGTGCAGATCGCCTTGAAGTGGTGCAGGGAGTACCTTGACGCCGGGCACCAGGCGTGGCACTTCATCGAGTCGACGTACCAGGTCACCGACGACCTGTACATCGGCCAGCTCGAGGAGCAGATGACACACCTGCGGATGGGCGAGCAGGAAACGGCGACGGAGTACTGTAACCGGGCACGGCGACTTCTCGCCACCATGAGGATGGCCGGCGTGCAGTACTCCACGGCGTCGTATGTCACGCACGTCCTAAAGGGGCTCCCGAGCAGCTACAACCTGCTGAAGCGGCTGTCGGTGGCGCCGAGCACGCGGGCAACATTCAACGAGGACTCCCTTACCTCATACTTCCTGCAGGACGAAGCGATGCAGGAGGCCGAGAAGTCCACAGAGCTCCTGCTGCAGGCGAACTACGCCGCCCCGGCGAAGCAAGGTAGCCGACCAGGGCATCGTGGCAAGCCTGGCAGCAGTGGTAGCGGAGGTGGGAAGCCGGCCAAGGACGCCGACAAGGGCAAGTCGGCGAAGGAAGGCGGTCGCGGAGGAGGAGGTCGGCGTCGGGAGTGCTGGATCTGCCGCAGCCCCGATCACCTCTCCTTTGAGTGTCCCGACCGCAGCGAATCCGACGACGACGACGACGCCAAGGGAGGTCGCGGGAGGTCGGCCAGCCGTCGTTCACGTGGAGGAAACCAACCGCGCAAGGAGAGGCAGTCGACCAAGACGTTGACCGCAGCGAAGGATGCCGACTCCTCTGCTGGCGGAACGAAAAGTGGGCGTCGTGACCTATGGTCGGCGTCGTGGAGCCGACCGTCTCACTGGCGCCGGAGGCCGGTGAGGATTTCCAGGCGTTGGCAGCAGCCGTGCAGGCGAACCCGGCGGTGGTCTTGCTGGACAGCGGCTGCTCGCACCACCTGATGGGGACGAAGGAGGTCTTCGTCGACATGCAGCCGAGCGGCGACGTGAAGCACGTGCGCGGCTTCAATGGGGCGCTGCAGGATGTTCACGGCCGTGGCACGGTTGCACTGCAAGGGGAGGCCGGGAAGCGGGTGCTCATCCCCGACGTGCTGTACGTTCCGGGCGTGCACGCAAACCTGCTGTCAGCCGGTCAGCTGAAGGAGAACGGTGTGAAGCTGCAGGACGACGGCGATGGCATGCTGCTCGTCTGAATGGTGTGTTCGTATGTTTGTTTGCTTTCGCATTTTTCGTTTGAAGCATTTGCAGGTACTCGCGCAATGTGCGCTTCGGCACAACATTGTACGCACTATGAACAGTGCAAGCAGAAAGGACGAGGTCGCAAAGGAACCCAAGATGGAAGCTTTGCGGTTCGGTTGAATTGATTGCGCAGATTCAGTTATATCCAACTCGAAATTGTACTGTTTTGTTTGGTTGACTATAGTGTAGCATGGCAAGCACAATAGGGGTACAATTAAGGTGAAGGTTGGATGTTGTTTGTCTGTATCTGCATGCTACAAGGCCAGGGGAAACCAGCAGGACCAGCATTTGGCTGGTTGGGCAAAGACGAAACAGGTTCTGTTTTTAGAACCTGAACATGGTTGTTGTTTTCCCAGGTTGGAAAAACAGAACCAGAGATTGTTTACCAACCTACCACCTACTATTTTGTCCAGCCAGGTTGGTTCTGTTGCTTGGAATTATTTGGGATCATCCTTGGTTGTTCCCAGGTTGATTGCAAAGGTCCTTGCTAGCTAGAACTATTTAGTCCTTCTCTGTTTGTACCTGGATATAGTCAAATTGATTCAAGCGGATTCCTTCCTTGCTGGAATTTCCTGTCTACGCGGTTCGACGGCGTAATGCTACCTGAGTCAACGCTAGTATGCTAGCACTCTAACGCTAGGCAAACGCTGTCCAAGCCATAACTTCGTAATGGCAGAACTTTTCGTGAGGCAACTTGGCTCATTTTAATGCTGTTGGATATAGAGGATTTTTAGCTTAATCCGATCGACGGTCTGCACGGCACGCTGCACGACGTTCAAGGTAGTCTCGATATTTTGGCTAAATCATTCTTGGTTTCTCTCTCTACAAACTCGGACCCGAAGATAGGGGCTGGTCTTGTACCAGGCACCCAAGGACCTTTGGAGGTGACCTCAAGGAGAGGTATTAAGTTTGATTAAGTCTTAATAGCTTAAGTTTATGAGGCCCTTACACCAACAATCATATTCCGAGGCCAATGTGGCTAGTGGGCGTAGTCGCTGGCTTAGGACTCTGCCAGGCGTCTGTGCTGTGCTCGTGGAGCACCAACCAGCTGTGCACACCAGCTACGAAGCTGGTGCACCGTTGTCATGTGGGTGCAATATTGTGCAGCCGACTTGCTGCAGCATTGGTGCACCGCAGACTTGCAATGTAGTGCATCCTTGCACTGCTGGAACGCGGTCGACTGTGCTGCGCTGGATGTCAACTAGCAGCTGTGCTAGCTCTGATGTAGTCTTGCATGCCAATATTGTTGCAACCATTGTTGTAAACTTTGTTGGTGTAAGGGCCTAATAAACTCAAGCTATTAGGACTTAATCAAACTTAAAACCTCTCCTCGGGGTCACCTCCAAGGGTCCCTGGGTGCCTGGTACAAGACCAGCCCCTATCCTCGGGTCCGAGTTTGTAGAGAGAGGGATCAAGAAGGACTTAGTCAAAACAGCAAGAGTACCTTGAACGTCGCGCAGCGTGCCGTGCAGACCGTCGGTCGGATTAAGCTGAGAATTTGCTATATCGAAGCTCGCTCCAAGAGCTTTAAAATGAGCCAAGTTGCCTCGCGAAAAGTTCTGCCATTACTAAGTTATGGCTCGGACAGCGTTTGCCTAGCGTTGGAGTGCTAGCATACTAGCGTTGACTCGGGTAGCATTCCGCCGTCGAATAGCGCAGAAACGAAATTCCAGCGAGGAAGGAATTCGCTTGAATCAATTTGACTATATTCAGGTACAAACAGAGAAGGACTAAATAATTCCAAGCAACAGAACCAACCTGGCTGGACAAAATAGCAGGTGGTAGGTTGGTAAACAACCTCTGGTTCTGTTTTTCCAACCTGGGAAAACAACAACCAGGTTCAGGTTCTAAAAACAGAACCTGTTTTGTCTTTGCCAAACCAGCCAAATGCTGGTTCCGCTGGTTTCCCCTGGCCTTGTAGCATGCAGATACAGACAAACAACATCCAACCTTCACCTAAATTGTACTCCTATAGTGCCTTCCCGCACTCGCTCGTGTGAAGTCGGAGCTGCAGAAGAGACACACCTGCACTGACCTGGGTGAACTGCGTAGCTACCTTGGCTTGCAGATCACCCGGGACAGAGCTCGCCGCACCATCACCCTGACTCAGTCACACATGGTGCAGCAGGTCCTTCAGCGCTTCGGCTTCCAGTTCTCCTCACCACAGGCCACACCTCTGGCTACCAGCCACTCGCTCTCAGCTCCACCTTCGGACGAGTCCGTAGAGCCGAGTGGCCCGTACCCAGAGCTTGTAGGCTGCCTCATGTACCTGATGACTTGCACACGACCTGACCTCGCGTACCCTCTTAGCATCCTTGCTCGTTACGTTGCGCCTGGGAGACACAGGAGAGAGCACTGGGAGGCTGCTAAGAGGGTGCTGCGTTACTTGTGCAGTACATCAGGCATGGGGCTGGTGCTTGGAGGACACGACAGAGTTGTTCTCACTGGTCACTCGGACGCTTCTTGGGTGGACGACTTGGCTACGCAGCGGTCGTCGCAGGGTTACACCTTCAGCCTTGGCTCTGGTTCTGTCTCGTGGCGGTCCACCCGTTCTTCTTCTGTTCTCAGCTCTAGTTGTGAGGCTGAGATCTACGCCACGGCCATGGCTGCACAGGAGTTACGCTGGCTCACCTACCTGCTGACTGACTTGGGAGAGCGGCCTAGTTCTCCTCCAGTTCTGTACGGCGACAACAAGGCGGCCCTTGCCTTGTGTCAGGAGCACAGACTGGAGCACAGGACGAAGCACATTGCTCTTCGCTACTTTCTTGCTCGAGAGCTGCAGCAGCGAGGTCAGCTTCGGCTTGTGTACGTGGACTCGAAGGCCAACACTGCTGATATCTTCACCAAGGCGCTCCCGCCTAGTGATCATCAGCGGCACTGTACTTCTTTAGGCCTTGTGTCCACGTTTCCTCACTTGCTCACTGCTTGACATTCTTTGTACTGTACTTTATATATATCTTGTTGCTTGTCTTGTACTATATCTAGCACTGCATGTGAACTGGCCTTGTGGCCTTTGCTTGTGCTCGGAGTGTGGTGACTTTGTGATCCACCCTGGGCTTGCGTTGCTTTGCTGGACTGGTCTTGTGACCCTTTGTTCTCCCCCACTTTGCCTATGGGGGTGTGTTAAATTGTAATGTGTTATATGTTGGTAGGCTGTAGTGGGGTAGCTGATATGGGGTACAACCCCAACTAGGGTTTCCTATTTGTACCCTTGCTTCTTTCAATCCATCATTCTGCCTAGTTCTCTTAACACTTAGCAATATGAGTGGTACTAAGAGTAAGTGCGTTACTTAGCGATATGAGTGGTACTAAGAGTATGTGCATTACTTAGCGATATGAGTGGTACTAAGGGTAAGTGCATTACTTAGCGAAATGAGTGGTACTAAGAGTAAGAGCATTACAAAGCGATATGAGTGGTACTAAGAGTAAGTGCGTTACTTAGAGATATGAGTGGTACTAAGCTTAAGTGCATTACTTAGCAATATGAATGGTACTAAGAGTAAGTGCATTACTTTGCGATATGAGTGGTACTAAGAGTAAGTGCGTTTCTTAGCGATATGAGTGGTACTAAGGGTAAGTGCATTACTTAGCGATATGAGTGGTACAAGAGTAAGTGCAATACAAAGCGATATGAGTGGTACTAAGAGTAAGTGCGTTATTTAGCGATATGAGTAGTACTAAGAGTAAGTGCATTACTTAGGGATGTGAGTGGTACTAATAAAAATTGCATTACTTAGCGATATAAGTGGTACTAATAGTAAGCGCGTTACAAAGCGATATGAGTGGTACTAAGAGTAAGTGCATTACTTAGCGATATGAGTGGTACTAAGAGTAAGCGCGTTACAAAGCGATATGAGTGGTACTAAGAGTATTTCCATTGCTTAGCGATATGAGTGGTACTAAGAGTAAATGCATTACTTAGCGTTATGAGTGGTACTAAGCTTAAGTGCATTACTTAGCAATATGAATGGTACTAAGAGTAAGTGCTTTTCTTAGCGATAGAGTGGTACTAAGAGTAAGTGCATTACTTTGCGATATGAGTGGTACTAAGAGTAAGTGCATTACAAAGTGATATGAGTGATACTAAGAGTAAGTGCGTTACTTAGCAATATGAGTGGTACTAAGAATAAGTGCGCTACTTAGCGATATGAGTGGTACTAAGAGTATGTGCACTACTTAGTGATATGAGTGGTACTAAGGGTAAGTGCATTACTTAGCGATATGAGTGGTACTAAGAGTAAGACCATTACAAAGCGATATGACTGGTACTAAGAGTAAGTGCATTACTTTGCGATATGAGTGGTACTAAGTGTAAGCGCATTACTTGGAGATATAAGTGATACTAAGAGTAAGTGCATTACTTAGGGATATGAGTGGTACTAAGAGTAAGTGTGTTTCTTAGCGATATGAGTGGTACTAAGAGTAAGTGCGTTATTTAGCGACATAAGTGGTACTAAAAGTAAGTGTTTTACAAAGCGATATGAATGGTACTAATAGTGAATGCATTACTTAGCGATATGAGTGGTACTAAGAGTAAGTGCATTACTTAGCGATATAAGTGGTACTAATAGTAAGCGCGTTACAAAGCGATATGGTTGGTACTAAGAGTAAGTGCATTACTTAGCGATATAAGGGTACTAAGAGTAAGCGGATTACTTAGCGATACAGGTGGTACTAAGAGTAAGCGCGTTACAAAGCGATATGAGTGGTACTAAGAGTAAGTGCATTACTTAGCGATATGAGTGGTACTAAGAGTAAATGCATTACTTAGCGATATGAGTGGTACTAAGAGTAAGTGCGTTACTTAGCGTTATGAGTGGTACTAAGAGTAAGTGCATTACTTAGCAATATGAATGGTACTAAGAGTAAGTGCGTTACTTAGCGATATGAGTGGTACTAAAAGTAAGTGCGTTACTTACCCATATGAATGGTACCAAGAGTAAGTGTATTAGTTAGAAATATGAGTGGTACTAAAATTAGGTGCGTTACCTAGCGAGATGAGTGGTACTAAGAGTAAGTGCGTTACTAAGCGATATGAGTGGTACTAAGAGTAAGTCCATTGTCAACGGGAGTGTTGTGTGGCCCCGTCCTCGCTTGGGCGGAGCAGACCCCGTGGTCGGTTGTGCGGGGGGATGCAGCCGACCTGCAGCAGTGGGCGTGGGGGGCCACTGCAAGGGCGTTGAGTTGAGGGGCGCCTGGCTGGAGGGCGCCGAGCAGGTGGACGCCGTCCTTGGCGTCTGGGCGGCGTCTTGGGCGTCTGCTCGGCGTCCTGGGCGCCTGGACGCCGTCCTGGGCGTCTGCTCGGCGTCCTGGGCGCCTGGACGCCGTCCTGGGCGTCTGCTCGGCGTCCTGGGCGCCTGGACGCCGTGCTAGGCGTCTGCTCGGCGTCCTGGGCGCCTGGACGCCAACTGGAGCTGCTTCTCGGCGTCCTGGGAGGTGGGACGCCGACCTGGGGGTCTGCTCGGCGTCCCAGGCGTCTGGACGTCGACTTGGGCGCCTGGACGGCGCCCTGGGCGAGTGGACGCCGACCGGGACGCCAGAACACCAACCTGGGGACGCCGGGCTTGGTGTAACCGGTGACCGACTGGGCTGAATGACCAGGCAAGGTTGCCTGGTCGACCGGGATATCCGGACGATGTGTGCGAAGGTCGCCGGGGGTGGTTTCTGCGAGGACGGCGTCGGGGGTGGTATCCCGAGGTCGACGTGGCTGATTGGCGCCGTCACGGGTGGGAGTGTCTGCGCTGGGGACATGACGGGGAGTTGGACGCCAACCAGCCGCGCACACCTGCGAAGCAGGTGCACCGTTGTCCTGCGGGTGCAGCGCTGTGCAGCCGACTTGCTGCAGCGCTGGCACACCGTGGACATGCAACGTTGGCGCGCCACGTCTCTGCAGCGCTGGAGCGGTGCGAGCATTGCTGCGCTGGAACGCGGTCGACCGTGCTGCGCTGGAAGTCGACCAGTAGCCTAGCTAGCTCTGATGTAGTCTGTGTTGCCAACGTTATTGCTATCTTTCTGAACTTTCATTGTAATGTTTTCCTAGTGGAACTCTTGCCAATTCTCCCCGTGAACTTGCAAGCTGTGTGCGCACAAGGAAACGACTAAGTGAACGAACGCAGAGATCCCTCTCACACACGTGCCTTCACCGTAGTCAAGCTCCCGTTGCTAGAGTTATCTCCGCATGGTGCGGTGAGCGTGGACGACACCGCGACGTTACCTTCGGTGTAGCCGACTTTGCACTTACCTAGCTTGTTCGTAGGCCGGCGGCTGTGTTGGACGCCATGGTGGACCCCGTAGTTGAGGCGGGCGTCGTGGACACCTTGGAGGCACGGCTGGAGGATGCGAGGAGACGCCATGCGCTCGTGGTGGTCGTCGAGGCTGGCATCCGCGCTCTGTGGGCGGCGAAGCACCCTTCTTGACCAGCGTCTCCCCGACCGGTGAACAACGCAGGCGGCGTCGACGTGGGCGTCAACGCCGGTGACCAGGTCGGCAGCAGTGCGGGAGGCACGTCGAGGCAGAGAGGAGTGATACACGCCGACGAGGTCGGCGGCGTTCAGGCACGAGGAATGCAGTCGTCGGGGGCTGCAGGGGCCTCGCAGGCCTACGTCGGAGGCCGACAAAGTGGATTGGCGCCGATGTCGGCGACACACGTAACCGCGGGAGGGATTGCGCCGAGCTACGGCTACTTCAAATTTACGCCGGACAGGATCCAGGTCACCCCCCCGCTGGTCGGTCGACCGGACATTCTCACCTGGAAGGAGGCCATTGAGCCCCAGCTGGAGATGGCCGGGCTGATCGGCTTCGCCCGCGGCACCGTGGCGACGCCGGAGGAGATCTACCCCGACTTGCGTGCAGAGTTTCGCGCCGTGCAGCTGCTGACCTTCACGGTCATCTCACGGTGCTGCTCGCCAGGCGTGCAGATCGCCTTGAAGTGGTGCAGGGAGTACCTTGACGCCGGGCACCAGGCGTGGCACTTCATCGAGTCGACGTACCAGGTCACCGACGACCTGTACATCGGCCAGCTCGAGGAGCAGATGACACACCTGCGGATGGGCGAGCAGGAAACGGCGACGGAGTACTGTAACCGGGCACGGCGACTTCTCGCCACCATGAGGATGGCCGGCGTGCAGTACTCCACGGCGTCGTATGTCACGCACGTCCTAAAGGGGCTCCCGAGCAGCTACAACCTGCTGAAGCGGCTGTCGGTGGCGCCGAGCACGCGGGCAACATTCAACGAGGACTCCCTTACCTCATACTTCCTGCAGGACGAAGCGATGCAGGAGGCCGAGAAGTCCACAGAGCTCCTGCTGCAGGCGAACTACGCCGCCCCGGCGAAGCAAGGTAGCCGACCAGGGCATCGTGGCAAGCCTGGCAGCAGTGGTAGCGGAGGTGGGAAGCCGGCCAAGGACGCCGACAAGGGCAAGTCGGCGAAGGAAGGCGGTCGCGGAGGAGGAGGTCGGCGTCGGGAGTGCTGGATCTGCCGCAGCCCCGATCACCTCTCCTTTGAGTGTCCCGACCGCAGCGAATCCGACGACGAC
Organism: Closterium sp. Yama58-4; assembly: GCA_947470075.1. Taxonomy (NCBI): domain Eukaryota; kingdom Viridiplantae; phylum Streptophyta; class Zygnematophyceae; order Desmidiales; family Closteriaceae; genus Closterium; species Closterium sp. Yama58-4. The sequence goes on along the minus strand of CANIUD010000616.1, from coordinate 138,955 downwards.
GACGACGCCAAGGGAGGTCGCGGGAGGTCGGCCAGCCGTCGTTCACGTGGAGGAAACCAACCGCGCAAGGAGAGGCAGTCGACCAAGACGTTGACCGCAGCGAAGGATGCCGACTCCTCTGCTGGCGGAACGAAAAGTGGGCGTCGTGACCTATGGTCGGCGTCGTGGAGCCGACCGTCTCACTGGCGCCGGAGGCCGGTGAGGATTTCCAGGCGTTGGCAGCAGCCGTGCAGGCGAACCCGGCGGTGGTCTTGCTGGACAGCGGCTGCTCGCACCACCTGATGGGGACGAAGGAGGTCTTCGTCGACATGCAGCCGAGCGGCGACGTGAAGCACGTGCGCGGCTTCAATGGGGCGCTGCAGGATGTTCACGGCCGTGGCACGGTTGCACTGCAAGGGGAGGCCGGGAAGCGGGTGCTCATCCCCGACGTGCTGTACGTTCCGGGCGTGCACGCAAACCTGCTGTCAGCCGGTCAGCTGAAGGAGAACGGTGTGAAGCTGCAGGACGACGGCGATGGCATGCTGCTCGTCTGAATGGTGTGTTCGTATGTTTGTTTGCTTTCGCATTTTTCGTTTGAAGCATTTGCAGGTACTCGCGCAATGTGCGCTTCGGCACAACATTGTACGCACTATGAACAGTGCAAGCAGAAAGGACGAGGTCGCAAAGGAACCCAAGATGGAAGCTTTGCGGTTCGGTTGAATTGATTGCGCAGATTCAGTTATATCCAACTCGAAATTGTACTGTTTTGTTTGGTTGACTATAGTGTAGCATGGCAAGCACAATAGGGGTACAATTAAGGTGAAGGTTGGATGTTGTTTGTCTGTATCTGCATGCTACAAGGCCAGGGGAAACCAGCAGGACCAGCATTTGGCTGGTTGGGCAAAGACGAAACAGGTTCTATTTTTAGAACCTGAACCTGGTTGTTGTTTTCTCAGGTTGGAAAAACAGAACCAGAGATTGTTTACCAACCTACCACCTACTATTTTGTCCAGCCAGGTTGGTTCTGTTGCTTGGAATTATTTGGGATCATCCTTGGTTGTTCCCAGGTTGATTGCAAAGGTCCTTGCTAGCTAGAACTATTTAGTCCTTCTCTGTTTGTACCTGGATATAGTCAAATTGATTCAAGCGGATTCCTTCCTTGCTGGAATTTCCTGTCTACGCGGTTCGACGGCGTAATGCTACCTGAGTCAACGCTAGTATGCTAGCACTCTAACGCTAGGCAAACGCTGTCCAAGCCATAACTTCGTAATGGCAGAACTTTTCGTGAGGCAACTTGGCTCATTTTAATGCTGTTGGATATAGAGGATTTTTAGCTTAATCCGATCGACGGTCTGCACGGCACGCTGCACGACGTTCAAGGTAGTCTCGATATTTTGGCTAAATCATTCTTGGTTTCTCTCTCTACAAACTCGGACCCGAAGATAGGGGCTGGTCTTGTACCAGGCACCCAAGGACCTTTGGAGGTGACCTCAAGGAGAGGTATTAAGTTTGATTAAGTCTTAATAGCTTAAGTTTATGAGGCCCTTACACCAACAATCATATTCCGAGGCCAATGTGGCTAGTGGGCGTAGTCGCTGGCTTAGGACTCTGCCAGGCGTCTGTGCTGTGCTCGTGGAGCACCAACCAGCTGTGCACACCAGCTACGAAGCTGGTGCACCGTTGTCATGTGGGTCCAATATTGTGCAGCCGACTTGCTGCAGCATTGGTGCACCGCAGACTTGCAATGTAGTGCATCCTTGCACTGCTGGAACGCGGTCGACTGTGCTGCGCTGGATGTCAACTAGCAGCTGTGCTAGCTCTGATGTAGTCTTGCATGCCAATATTGTTGCAACCATTGTTGTAAACTTTGTTGGTGTAAGGGCCTAATAAACTCAAGCTATTAGGACTTAATCAAACTTAAAACCTCTCCTCGGGGTCACCTCCAAGGGTCCCTGGGTGCCTGGTACAAGACCAGCCCCTATCCTCGGGTCCGAGTTTGTAGAGAGAGGGATCAAGAAGGACTTAGTCAAAACAGCAAGAGTACCTTGAACGTCGCGCAGCGTGCCGTGCAGACCGTCGGTCGGATTAAGCTGAGAATTTGCTATATCGAAGCTCGCTCCAAGAGCTTTAAAATGAGCCAAGTTGCCTCGCGAAAAGTTCTGCCATTACTAAGTTATGGCTCGGACAGCGTTTGCCTAGCGTTGGAGTGCTAGCATACTAGCGTTGACTCGGGTAGCATTCCGCCGTCGAATAGCGCAGAAACGAAATTCCAGCGAGGAAGGAATTCGCTTGAATCAATTTGACTATATTCAGGTACAAACAGAGAAGGACTAAATAATTCCAAGCAACAGAACCAACCTGGCTGGACAAAATAGCAGGTGGTAGGTTGGTAAACAACCTCTGGTTCTGTTTTTCCAACCTGGGAAAACAACAACCAGGTTCAGGTTCTAAAAACAGAACCTGTTTTGTCTTTGCCAAACCAGCCAAATGCTGGTTCCGCTGGTTTCCCCTGGCCTTGTAGCATGCAGATACAGACAAACAACATCCAACCTTCACCTAAATTGTACTCCTATAGTGCCTTCCCTGCTACACTATAGTTAACCAAACAAAACAGTACAATTTCGAGTTGGATAGAACTGAATCTGCGCAATCAACTCAACCGAACTGCAAAGCTTCCATCTTGGGTTCCTTTGCGAGCTCGTCCTTTCTGCTTGCACTGTTCATAGCGCGTACAATGTTGTGCCGAAGCGCACATTGCGCGAGTACCTGCAAATGCATCAAGCGAAAATTGCGAAAGCAAACAAACACACGAACACACCATTCACACGCAAATGCATTCGCACACGCATACTCGTACAAACAGACGGCAGGATGTCGTGCAATGTGCATTTGCACCCAACACATACTCGTACAAACAGACGGCAGGATGTCGTGCAATGTGCATTTGCACCCAATACACTCCCCCTCAGCCTGCCGGCTGCATCCCCATCATTCTATGCTAGTTCATGCTCATTCCACTCATGCGCACACAACGCCAATGAGGCTCATCCGCAAGCCTCTTGGTGAGAAAGTCTGCTGGCTGCTGGTGAGTTTTGATGTAGATCGGATGCACCGTCCCCCTCTTCACCTCCTTACGCAGCCAGTGCCACTTGATACGCATGTGCTTGTTCAGCCCATGAAGCACAGCGTTTCTGGCCATCCCAAGAGCCCCCTTGCTATCACAAAACAGCGGCGTAGCAACTTTCTGCTCCTGGCCAATCTCCTCTAACAGCCTCCTCAGCCAAATCACCTCCTTCACCCCATGGAACATCGCCATGTACTCTGATTCTACGGAAGAGAGTGCCGTCTCCGTCTGCTTCTTGGACCTCCAACTAACAGGTCCTCCCCCAACTACGCAGATGTATCCTCCCACAGATGAGGAATCCTCCTTCTCAGAAGCCCACGTAGCATCGGTAAAGCAAGTGAGAAATAGCTTGCCTTCTCCAAGCCTCTCCCCCTTCTCTTTCAGCACCTCCACCCCTTTCTGCTTCACCTGTGCAGATGCGGAGTATTGAACTCCAATGCTTGGGTGAGAGTTCAGGTACTTCACCACACGCTCAGCTGCATCCACCTGCTCCTCTGATGGATTCTGCACCACCCTAGCCAGCTGCCCAACCGAGAAAGAGATGTCGGGCCTCGTGTGAACTGCTGCGTACAAGAGGCTGCCCACCAAGGACTGAAATTGCTGCTGCTCTTCAGCTTCAACCCCTTCATCCTCTGCAGCCTTCACAAGCTTGAATTCTGCTGGCAGGGGAGTTGCAACCTTGCGCTCATTCTCAATCCCATACTTCTCCCCCAGCTCCTTGATGAACTTCTCCTGGTGCAGCTTCAACCACCTGTGATCTGGATCCCTCTCCACGTGCATCCCGAGGTAGTACTTTACCTCCCCAAGGTTCTTGCACTTGAAGTTTTCCATCAGTTGCTGCTGCACTTTCTGGATCTCCTTCATGCTGCTGCTGAAGAGAAGAATGTCGTCCACATAGACCAGAAACAGCACCAGCTTCTCCCCCTCGCCCTTGAGAAAGAGGCTCTCATCACAGCTGCTGGTCCTGAATCCCATCTCCTCTAAAACAGCTGCCAACTTCTGGTACCAGCAGCGTGGCGCCTGCTTCAAGCCGTAGATGGACTTGTTGAGCTTGCACACCCTGCCCGTACCATCTTCATACCCAGGCGGCTGCGTCATGTACACATCCTCCTCTAAAATCCCATTCAGGAATGCCGTTGAAATATCCATCTGAATGATGAATTTCCCACTAACAGCTGCATCTGCCAACAAGACACGGAGGGTAGGGGGTTTGGCAGTGGGAGCAAAGATCTCGTTGAAGTCCTGCTTCTCCTTCTGCATAAACCCCTTCGCCACCAGCCTACTCTTGTAGATGGTGACCTGCCCCTTGTCATCGGTCTTGATCCTCAGCACCCACTTGCATTGTATCGCTTTCTTCCCATCAGGCAGCACCACCAGATCCCATGTCCTATTCTCCAGCAGACTCTGGTACTCAGCATCCCTAGAAGCCAGCCACTTGTCCCTATCTGGTCCAGCTAATGCCTCCTCCATGCTAGCTGGTTCCTCTGGTGCAGGGGCAAGAAAACAGTACGCAGGCTCATCCTCCTCATCCGGGTCATAGCCATGAGGTAGAATCAGCAATGCCTCTTCGGTCCCTAGCTGCTGCTCTGCTGCATCAGTTCCTGCAGTCAGCTTCTTAGTAGCCATACGGGTACGTCCTGGCCTGGAGACGGGTGTCTCCCATCCCTTCATAACGACACCCTTCGGCTTCTTAGTTTTTCCCTGCTGCTTCTCTCCTCCCTCGGGTCCAGCAGCTCCACTAGTGCTGCCGCCAGTTTCCACACCATTTTCTCCACCAGCAGATGCCTCCTGTACCTTCTCTCCATCACCATTTCCAGCAGCTGCCTCCTCTCCCTCCTCCCACACACTAGGAGTCAGGTCCAGCTGCATGGTGATCTGCTCCATCTGCTGGGACACCCTTGCCTCCGGCTGTTTCTCCCAGCTCCCATACATCATGCCCTCAATGAATTTCACATCCCTGCTGTCAAACAACACACCCTTGGATGGTTCCCACAGCAGCCATCCCTTGCTCTCAGCAGCCAGCCCCAAATGCACACACCAGATTGCACTCGCCCCCAACTTACTGCGGTAGATCTTGGGGACGTGGGCGACTGCCATGCAACCGAACACCCTCAGCATGTCCACCGGCGACTTCCTCCCAAGCCACCTCTCCAACGGCACCCACGAGTCATCCCCAACCTTGGTGAGCACCCTGTTCCTAGCGACAGTGGCGTGCCGGACAGCATGAGGCCACATAGAATTGCTCAGCCCAGATTCTATGAGCAGCGCCCTAGCTGTCTCCAGAATGGTCCGGTTTGCCCGTTCTGCTACACCATTGGACTGTGGGGTATAAGCCGTGGTCAGCTCTCTCTGGATGCCCTGCTTCTTGAGCCAGGCCGTCATTTCAGCTCCAAGGAACTCACCACCCCGGTCTGTCCTAATCCGCTTCACTACACACTCCGCCTGCTTCTCCACGAATGGCAGCCAATCGTCCCGTATCGTGGAGGCGGCGTGGTCCTTCTGCTTCAGCGGATACGCCCACATCAGCCTGCTCCAGTCATCCACAATTGTAAGAAAATACCGCTCCCCCTTGTGCCCTTGCACCGGCAGCGGCCCCACCAAGTCCATGTGGACCAGCTCCAAAGGCTTCTTGCTCCTGCCAGCCACACTATGGAAAGGGAAACGGGTGAACTTTGAAAGCAAACAGATTTCACAGTTGTCATCGGGTGGCTGTCCATTCAGCTTCAGACCCTTAACGGCTCCATCCTTCTCCAGCTGCTTCAGCAAAGGCATTGCCACATGCCCTAAGCGCCGGTGTGCCGTTGCCCAATCTGTCTCCCCAGATCTGGCCGACACTTTCACACCAACCCCTCCAACGGCATTGCACTCCCCCTGGGATGCAGACCCCTCTCCAGCCTGCCCCCCACCATGCCACGCCAGGGCCGGCAGCTGCCACATAGATCTGTACACGTCCTTGCTCTCGTGCAGATCCCAAAGCACCCGATTGCCCAGCTTCCCCTTATAAGTGCGTGCCCCATCCGTGTTGGTGTTCACCCCAGCCTTGCCAAGCTTACGGAGGGAGATAAGGTTGGCCTTCAGGTCGGGGACGAAGAGAACGTCGTGCAGCACCACCGGCTTGCCATCCGCTCCCTTAAACGCAGCTCGTCCCGCACCAGCCACCTTCAACATGTGTCCAGAGGCGGAGCACACTTCATTGATCGGTGCAGCTCGTACTTCGTCCAGCAGGTCCTTGCGCGGCGTCATCGTCCAAGCAGCGCCTGTGTCCAACACCCAATAGTCTAGGGGGTGCAGCTCTGCTCCAACTTTGGCAGAGGCGTCTCCTTGCTCCCCTTGTCTCCCACATGGAAGAATTGGCCCGCGGTGCGCTCCTTCTTCTTCTCCGCACCGCCGTTGCCCTTCGGGTTGTTGTCGGACGAATCAGCGACCATGTTGGCGCCGTTTTTCTGGTTCCTCCGCGCGCCGCCATCCTGGTGACGATTCTGGGGGGTCCATCCATCGGGTTTCTTATAGCACAAAAACCAGGGGTGCCCTTCCTTCTCACAATACCAGCAACTCCCTTTCATTTTGCCACCAGCACCCGACTTGCCCCCACGTCCAGATTTCGCACCGTGACCCCAACCGGTACCTCCTTGTTGGTCGTTGGAGTCGTCGTCTTTCTTTGCACCGTGTCCAGCACCACCGAAGCCACGTCCTCTGCCACGTCGGCTCCCTTGCATCCCGTAGCCGCTGCTGCCGTCGTCCCCACCCCTCAGTTGGCGGCGACGGAAGTCCTCCTCCAGAATCTTCGTCCGCACCTACTCGAGCGTCCACAAGCTCTGGTTCTGCGGCAGGCTCAATCCGCTCGTAAATTGAAGCCACGATTCTGGCAGCAGCGAGAGCATCTTCAAGCACTTGGTCTGCTCCGGGTAGGTGATTCCCGCGGTCGCCAACTTCGCGTAGAGGTCGCGCATCTTGTCCAGGACTGGTTGCACCGGCTCTCCCTCGCTCAGGCGCAACGCGGACAGCTCCCTCTCCAGCATCAACGTTGCGACAACGGAGGTCGGGGCGTGCAGCTCCTTCAACACGGTCCACGCCTTCGGACCGCATTCAACCTCCGGCAGCAGGTGCATGACGTGGTGACGCTGGTTCAGCTCCAAACTCTGCGACATCAAATAGTAGCCAGCCGAGGAGCGCTCGTCCCAATCTTCCTGCAGCGTGGGGTCACTCGGTCTAGGCTCCTCCCCAATCATTAGTTTCAGCAAACCGATCTGACGGAAATATAATTGCATTTTCCAGGCCCAATCATCATAGCCCTCACCATTGAACTTCTCGACGGTGAAATTCTTCAGCACCTCCTTGACAAGCGAGCCCTGGTTTGTTCGCGCTCCCCTTGGCGCTGAAAGACCAGAATCTTGGCTGCCGCTACGATCTTGGGCTGAAGATTCACCAGCTCCCGCCGAGGTGTTGCCCGCCATAGCTACCTATAACGAGGATCACTATAACGCAGCTCTGATACCAGCTTGTTGGTGTAAGGTCCTAATAAACTCAAGGTATTAGGACTTAATCAAACTTAAAACCTCTCCTCGGGGTCACCTCCAAGGGTCCCTGGGTGCCTGGTACAAGACCAGCCCCTATCCTCGGGTCCGAGTTTGTAGAGAGAGGGATCAAGAAGGACTTAGTCAAAACAGCAAGAGTACCTTGAACGTCGCGCAGCGTGCCGTGCAGACCGTCGGTCGGATTAAGCTGAGAATTCGCTATATCGAAGCTCGCTCCAAGAGCTTTAAAATGAGCCAAGTTGCCTCGCGAAAAGTTCTGCCATTACTAAGTTATGGCTCGGACAGCGTTTGCCTAGCGTTGGAGTGCTAGCATACTAGCGTTGACTCGGGTAGCATTCCGCCGTCGAATAGTGCAGAAACGAAATTCCAGCGAGGAAGGAATTCGCTTGAATCAATTTGACTATATTCAGGTACAAACAGAGAAGGATTAAATACTTCTAGCTAGCAAGGACCTTGGGAATCAACCTGGGAACAACCAGGGATGATCCCAAATAATTCCAAGCAACAGAACCAACCTGGCTGGACAAAATAGCAGGTGGTAGGTTGGTAAACAACCTCTGGTTCTGTTTTTCCAACCTGGGAAAACAACAACCAGGTTCAGGTTCTAAAAACAGAACCTGTTTTGTCTTTGCCCAACCAGCCAAATGCTGGTTCCGCTGGTTTCCCCTGGCCTTGTAGCATGCAGATACAGACAAACAACATCCAACCTTCACCTAAATTGTACTCCTATAGTGCCTTCCCTGCTACACTATAGTTAACCAAACAAAACAGTACAATTTCGAGTTGGATAGAACTGAATCTGCGCAATCAACTCAACCGAACTGCAAAGCTTCCATCTTGGGTTCCTTTGCGAGCTCGTCCTTTCTGCTTGCACTGTTCATAGCGCGTACAATGTTGTGCCGAAGCGCACATTGCGCGAGTACCTGCAAATGCATCAAGCGAAAATTGCGAAAGCAAACAAACACACGAACACACCATTCACACGCAAATGCATTCGCACACGCATACTCGTACAAACAGACGGCAGGATGTCGTGCAATGTGCATTTGCACCCAACACATACTCGTACAAACAGACGGCAGGATGTCGTGCAATGTGCATTTGCACCCAACAAACTTTTCCCGGTGAAACTCTTGCGAATTTCCCTTCTCCAACGGCTGTGTTACTAAGAGTAAGTGCGTTACTTACCAATATGGTGTTTAACGGGAATGGAGTGTTGGCCCCGCCCTCGCATGGGCGATGCCGACGTCCGGGTCGGATGTATGGGAGCAGCAACCGACCATTCGTAGTGAGGGAGCTGCTCGACGGGCTTCGTCGAGCTGTAGGGGATCGTTGCAGTGTTGCCGTCGACTAGGGGAGCTCGACGGCCTTCTTCTGCGGGGCAGGTCGACGAGGTGGTTGTCGACCTGCGCAGGTCTCTCGCGGCGATGGAGCCGTCGATTAGGAGAGCTTGATGGCTAACAGCTGACTGGGCTGGTCGACGGACGGTCCATCAACCAGGAGGAGCAGCTGACAGTGCTGGTTAATGGAGGGGTCCGTCGTCCAGGGTGCTCCTCCATGGGAGCGGTGGTCGACGTGGGAGGCGTCGACCAGAGCACTGGGTGGTCGACCAGATCGACTAGGTATCCTGCTTGGCGGGTTCTCTGGAGGCACGCGAATGTCGACGAGGTCGCGATGGCAAAGACGACTTCGAGCTGGTATCCCAAAGTCGATGTGGCTCGTCATTCGCAGACCACAGCCGACAGACATACAACGGTGCAAGTCGGGCCAATCGTCTGCGCGCACCTACGTACAAGCGCACTGCTGTCTTCTACGGGTGCAACGCTGGACAGCCCTTCTTTTGCAGCGTCGGCACGCCGTCGACCTGCTTTGTTGGCAGGCCGCATTTCTGCAGTGCTGGCGTGGCTCCTCTACGCAACGCTGGCAGGCGGTCGACCATGCTGTGCTGGCGGTCGACCAGGCTAGCTGCAGAGTTGCTAGGTGCTTGATGTAGACATTCTTGTCATTGTCATTGTTATGTTTTTGTAATACAATCTTTGTTAGTGGAAACTCTTGAAAAGATTCCCCCGTAAATGTGCAAGTGCCAAGGAAATAAGCAAAGTTGCAATCACTCATAGAGTTTGTGCCACAACCTCGTGCGACTATCGTAGAGTGACTTCCCGCGTGCTGCGCTGAGCATGGAACGAACACGCGGCCTTCAGATAGGCGCCAACTTCTGCACCTACTAAGTCATTTGTTGGCCGGCAGCACATGCAACCATGACGCCTACCCTACTATTGGCCGGCGCGGTAGGCACGCCTGGATGATGCGAGGAAACGCCACGAGGATGGCGAGTACGGGACGATCCTATTGGAGATCGTCGAGTTGGGCATCCGGGCGCAGTGGGCGACGGAGCACCCTTCCCGTCCTGCATCATCTCAACCGGTACAAAACGAAGGTGGCGTCGACGAGGAGGTCGACGGCGGTACACGAGTCAGTGGCAGCGAGAAGAGAAGGGTAATCAAGATTGACAGTGGCGTCGACGGGAGTTAGGCGCGAGTGCAGTGGTCGACGGCGGCTGCAGACAGCTCGGTGTGTCGACGTCGGTGGTCGACATTGCTCACCTCAAGGAAGCAGTGGGAGGCCCACCTCCATGCCTCCTTTGCCGTCGACTCCCTTGTCGTTGGTAACTCGACTACATGCTGCTCTGCTGTCGTCGGCACGATGCTTTAGGTCAACTTGCTTGACGCCACGCCGGCCACCAGCGATGCTACTGGCCGGTGCCACAGGCGACGGACCACTGCTTCCCTCATCGCCGGAGGTCGGCGTCGGTGTCAGCTTATGCAAATCGGCTACGAGGGGTGTGGCAGGAGGTGCACGGGAAGGGGAAGGAGGGAGAAAGTCCTCAGCGTCCTCATCAGCAGGCTCACTGACCTTGGCGAGCATAGGGGGAGTCACCGTCGAGGTGTCCGTCAGCGGGTTAGCCTGAGTTCGCCCCGACGCCGGCCCGTGCTCCGACTTCCACACTTCCAGTAACATGGTCTCGTAAAACACCACGTCCGACGTGGTGACCACCTTGTTGTCGGTGAGGTCGAGGACCTCCCAGCTCTTGCTCTTCTTCGACATACCGAGATGAAGGCCCCACCTGGCCTTCGGCGCTAGTTTCTGCCGCTTTGCTGCTTAGGGACCAGGTACTTTGCCATGCAGCCCCACACACGGGCCAGCATCTACTCGGAACTCTTGCCGGTCAACAGCTGGCACGATGCCGTCCCTGGCAGCAGCATCGACCTCTCCAATCAGTTGCGCACCCAGACGGCCTGCCGCAGGGCGAGGTGCCACCGGTGGTGCTTCACGCCGATGTGCAGCAGCATCATCTACACCGACTCAACCACCATCCTCATCTCCCGCTCCGCCATGTCGTTCTGCTGCGGGATGTTCGGGCATGCGAGGTCGTGGAGGATGCCCTTACCAACTATGAAGTCAGTGAACTGCTTGCTGAGGAACTCCCCTCCCCGGTCAGAACGCAGCATCAACACCGACTTCTTCGTCTGGCGCTCAGCCAACAGTAGCTATTTTTCAAACACCCGTAGCACGTCAGACTTCTTAGCGTCCGTCCTCACCCACACGTAGCGCGTCTTGCAGTCCTTCAGTAGCAAAAAGTAGAGGCTGTCATCCTTGGTAGCCACCCAAAACGGCCCGCGTAGGTCGATGTGCACGACGGCCAGGGCGGCGTTGGTGTCCGAGCCATTGTCGGGGAAGGTGTGACATGTGAGCTTCCCCTGACGTGCGAGACACATGGAGAATTTGTGTGAGCTGTCGGCTTGATGTCCATGCTAGTAGTGGCCTCATGCTTCGCCGAGCTTCTGATGGTGTCGACGCCGACATAGGCAAACCTCACGTGCCACCTGGCCGGCATTGACTTCGCCGCCATAGCTATGGTCCGCAGGGCCACCGTCGCTGTTGGCGCCGCCGTCGACGTCACCGTGCACGGTCGCAGGTCGGTGCAGAAGACCCGGCCAGTGTACTTCGCCCAAGCAAGCCCGTCCCCGCCGCCGAGACGAGCAGCATCTCGTCGCCATCGCCCTGCAGTCGCACACCCGCTCTCCTTCAGCTGGCCGGCTGACAGCAGGTTCGCCTGCACGCCCGGGACGTAGAGCACGTCGGGGACTGCTTCCCGGCCTTCCCTTACAGAGTGACGGTGCCATGGCCCTGGACGTCTACAGCGCCTCAATAAAGCCGTGCACGTGCTTGACATCGCCGCTCTGCCCGAAGTCGACAAAGGCTTCTTTCGTCCCCATCAAGTGGTGCGAGCAGCTGCTGTCGATTAGAACCCCCGACCGTCGGGTTCGCCTGCACGGCTGCCGCCACCGCCTGGAAGTCTTCGCCAGCCTCCGTCGCAAGCAAGACAGTCGTCTCTACAACTCCGACCATCAAGCAGGACGGCTCTCCGTCGCCTCGCCCTTTGCCGCTAGAGGAGGAGTCGGCGTCATTCGCCGACAACGTCGACTTGGTCGACTGCTTCTCCTTGCGCGGCTTGCTCTCTGTCGACTAGTTCTCCCTGCGCGGCTTGCTCTCTGTCGACTAGTTCTCCCTGCGCGGCTTGCTCTTTCTACGTGGATGGCGACCAGCTGACCTCCCATGGCCTCCCTTGATGTCGGCGTCGTCAGAGTCCTCGTGGTCGGGACACTCGAAGGAGAGGTGGCCGGGGTTGCCGCAGACCCAGCATTTCCGACGTCGACCTCCTCTCCCACGACCGCTATCTTTGGATGACTTCACCTTGTCGAAGTCCACCTCCGCTACCACCGCCTCCAGGCTTGCCGCGTTGCCCCGGTCGACTTCCTTGCTCCATTGGGGCAGAGTAGTTCGCCTGCGGCAAGAGCTCCGTGAACTTCTCGGCCTACTACATTGCAATGTGCGGGGTGATGGTGTCCTCGTTTAGCGGCTCCCGCATTCCCGGCATCACCATCATCCGCTACATGTGGTTATAGCCGCTCGGAAGTTCCTTCACGACGTGCATGATGTATGACGCCGTTGAATAGTCGACGCCAGCCGTTCGCATGTTGGCCAGTAGCCGCCGAGCTCGGTTGCAGTAGGCGGTCGCTGACTCCTGCTCGCCCATCCTCATGTACGTCATCTGTTCTTCCAGCTGGCCGATGTACAGATCGTCGGTTACCTGGTACGTCGACGCGATGAACTGCTGCGCATGGTGAGCGGCGTCCACTCGACTTCGTCACCGCTTCAGGGCGATCTGCACCACCGGCAAGCAGCACCACAAGATTACCATGAAGGTGAGCATGTGCACGGCGCGAAGCTCCGCACGTAGCTCGGTGTTGGCCTCGGGCGGCATCTCCACGGAGGCGTCGGCGAAGCACACTAGGACGGCCATCTCCAGCTGAGGCTCAATCGACTCCTTCCACGTGAGGATGTCATGTCGGCCGACCAGCGGCACGGGGACGAGGATCTTGTCTGGCGTAAACTTGAAGTAGCTGTAAGTCGGCGCTATCCCTCCCGCTGTCTTGTTGGTCGCCGACGCCGACGTCACACTGCTTCGACGTCGATCGACGTTGCCTAGCGGGGTGCGTTGCCGCCCACTACTACAGCCCTCGCGCCTGGTCCCCGCCGAATTTACCGTCAGCAGATTTCCGAATCACTTATCTCTTCTTTGTGCAACCAGTGTTGTCGACCTGGTCCTCGCCGTTGACCTCCTCGTCGACACCACCATCGTTCTGCGCCGGTCGAGATATGTCGCCGACATCAGCATCGGGAGGAGGGTGCCGCTCGCCCACTGCACGCGGTTTCCCAGGAGCAGCACCTCAAAGCTCGCTCCTCCATACTTGCCGTTCGCGTGACGTCTCGTGACATCAGCCTCCCTCGCCTACAAGGTATCTGCTACACCTGCCTCAGGCTCGTAGCCTACAATAACGACTAAGACAGCTGCCAGCCTACAAACGAAATATATAAGGCGCACCTAAGTCGACTACTCTGAAGGTAAGTTGCGGGGCCTTCCACGTCACCGCACCATGCGTAGTCTTACGGGAGCTAAACTACGGGGTAAGGCATGATTGTGGGAGTGATCATATCGTTCCTTTGTGTTCGCTCGTGTCTCTCTACGCACACATTCACAAGGAGAATTGGCAAGAGTAAGCAAGAACAAAAGTTTTGAACCAAGATAGCAACAATATTTGCAAGGTTTTAACTACATCAGGAGCAAGTCTGCCTAGCATGCAAGCATGCAGGTCGACCTCCAGCGCAGCACGGTCGACCGCGTTCTAGCGCTGCCAGTCGACGGCATGCCAACGCTATAGCATGGCGGCTGTACAGTGTTGCACCCGCATGACAGCAGCGCACCCGCTTCGCAGGTGCTCGCAGTTGGTTGGCGTGCTGTGCCCCGTCACGTGCACAACGCCGACGCCAAGTCGTCCACGTAATGTTGACTGCGCCTGATCAGCCACGTCGACCTCGGGATACCACCTCCAAAGTCGGCTTCGCCAGAACCACCTAAGCAACTGTCGCGCACTTCGACAAAACCTCGTCACCTCCGTAACTTGGTCGACCGGGAAACCACATCGACCAAGTGCCGCTCTTCGTGCCCGTCGACCAACCAGGTCGACGACCACCTCCTACCGACTTTACGATGTCTGACACCTACCCTGGCAGAGGCCGATGGAGTAGAAGATACTTTAGAAAAAGGTCTGACTCATGCGACGAGAAGCTATCGAGAAGGTGATTTTGGGATGGTGCTCCCCTTGGAGATGGTTCTCCTTGGGATCCGTGCGAAGTGGGCAGCGGAACACCCTCCCCAACCTGGAGCGGACGGTGCGACCGCCTCTCCGCGTCTGGTGCGTAAAGACGGCGGCGTCGATGTGGAGGTCGACTGCAGTGAACCAGTCAGCGGCAGCGAGGGCACGAGAAAGATAGGAGTGTCCGAGTTCATCGGTGGTGGCATTGGCGGGAATCAGGTGCGAGCGGAGCGGTCGACGGCGGCCGCAGGCAGGTGTCCCCAGCGAATCAGTGGGAGGCCCACGTCGTCGACGCTTGTGATGGTGAGCGGGATCGTTCCAGCGGATGGCTACTCTAATTTCTCGCTGGACAAGATCGCCGTGCTAGTGCCGCTGCAAGGTCAACGAGACCTCATCATGTGGAGGGAGTCCATCGAGCTTCAGTTGGAGATCGTCGGGCTGAAGTGCTTCATCGACTGCGACGTGCCGATACCGCACGAGGACAAAGTCGAGCTATGAGGTGAGTTTTTTTGGGCTCACATGTTGACCTTCATGGTCATCTCGAGGTGCTGCTCGTCGACGGTGCAGACAGCGCTGAAGCCATGTCAACTCCGACTGGACGTTGGCCAACAGACGTGGCAGTTCATCTTGTTGACGTACCAGGCGAGGGAAGACATGCACAGTGGTCAACTGAAGAAGAAGCTGACTCACCTTTGGATGGGCGAACAAGAGTGGGTGACGGACTACTGCAACCGTGCTCGACGTTTCCTCGCTGACATGTTGATGGTGGGCGTCAACTACTCGACGTCGTCCTACATCACATACGTCGTCAAGGGCTTGCCGAGCGGCTGCAACCTCATGCACCGGATGATGGCGATGCCCGACGTGCGGGGGTCGCTCGACGAGGACACTCTCACTAGCCACATCATCAAGGATGCGACAATGTGTTATCTACCCATATGGTTAGTACCAATGGTAAGCACGTTTCTTTTCCATAAGGCTGGTATTAAGGGTAAATGCGACACTTACTCATATGGTTGGTACTACGAGTAGGAACGTTTCTTACCCATTTGGTTGGTTCTAAGAGTAGTGCGTTACTTACCCATTGGTTGGTACCAAGAGTAGAAATGTTACCTATTTCGTTCGTACAAAGAGTAAGTGCGTTACTTAATCATATGGTCGGTACTAAGAGTAACGATGTCACTTACCCATATGGTTGATACTAAGGGTAAAAGCGATACTTACCCATATGGTTAGTACTGAAACTATATGCGTTACTCACCCATACGGTTGGTATCAAGAGCAAGTGCGATACATGCCCATATGGTTGGTACTAAAAGTATGTGCGTTACTCAGCCATAAAATCTGGTACCAGGAGTAAGTGTGTTACTTACCCCAATGGTTGGTACTAGGTGTAAGTATGTTACTTACTTATATGGTTGATAATAAGTGCAGATGTGTTTCTTACCCATATGGTTGGCACTAAGCATCTTACTTACTTCTATGGTTGGTACTATTTGTGAATGCGTTACCGATATTGTTGGTACTAGGTGTAAGTGTGTTATGTACCTACATGGTTGGTACTAGAAGTATTTTTGTTACTTACCCATATGGTTTGTACTAATAGTACCAGAGTTAGGTACCCATATGGTTACTTTTCCTTTGGATGGTGCTAAGATTAAACGCATTACTTACTTGTATGGCTGGAACTCAGAATAGGGGCGTTTCTCACCTATGTGGTTGGTACAAAGGGTAACTGTATTACTTACCAAAATAGTTGGTACCAGGCGTAATTGTAGGGATTAAGGACGAAGTATAAGAACATCAGGGGCCCAAGTTTTCTAAAAATCGTTGGACTAGATTTTTGGACAGAAATATCGACTCCACAGGAAACGCCATCGACGAAACGTCCACTGTTAATACTTCACCAATCTCAGATATGTTATAGCACTACACCATGGCTACAGTTCCCAAAAAGAGTTGCAGAAAAGGGTGAAGTAATTTTTGAGATATTATTTTTGGCGCACTATGGATAAGGTTAAGGATATATTAAGGTCGTGACCTGTTACAAACATGCATAGAGCAAGCAGGGAATATGGTCAAAGGACCAACAACCTATAAAGAGTACGTCAAAACACGTTATTCCCCTACCCCCGAGGGGATATCCCCCAGCCATCGTGGGAGAGCGCTCTATGATGAGGGCAGCATTTATTGGGGACAGAAAGGGTTGTACTAGGGGGTATAGGGGGTACTAGGCAGTACTATTTTCGGCGCACTAGGGGATATGTTGTAGCTAAAACTTAACTTTATCACAATCTCTCAACCAAGACCTACACAAGAGAAGAAGAATAGAAAAAAAAACCAGGTAGGAGGGAAGAGAATGACGAAAGAGAAGATTCCCAAGGAGTCCCCAACCAAGAAAACCTCATAAGCACACCAAATCCCGTCCCTATAGGCACCCCGTCTTTGTCACTTTTCAAATCCTTGCCATCCACCTCAATCACCTTCATCACAAAAACCATGTGCCAAGTTTTGATGGATTTTATTGTTGGGTGCAAATGCACATTGCACGACATCCTGCCGTCTGTTTGTACGAGTATGCGTGTGCGAATGCATTTGTGTGTGAATGGTGTGTTCGTGTGTTTGTTTGCTTTCGCATTTTTTCGCTTGATGCATTTGCAGGTACTCGCGCAATGTGCGCTTCGGCACAACATTGTATGCGCTATGAACAGTGCAAGCAGAAAGGACGAGCTCGCAAAGGAACCCAAGATGGAAGCTTTGCAGTTCGGTTGAGTTGATTGCGCAGATTCAGTTCTATCCAACTCGAAATTGTACTGTTTTGTTTGGTTAACTATAGTGTAGCAGGGAAGGCACTATAGGGGTACAATTTAGGTGAAGGTTGGATGTTGTTTGTCTGTATCTGCATGCTACAAGGCCAGGGGAAACCAGCGGAACCAGCATTTGGCTGGTTGGGCAAAGACAAAACAGGTTCTGTTTTTAGAACCTGAACCTGGTTGTTGTTTTCCCAGGTTGGAAAAACAGAACCAAAGGTTTACCAACCTACCACCTGCTATTTTGTCCAGCCAGGTTGGTTCTGTTGCTTGGAATTATTTGGGATCATCCCTGGTTGTTCCCAGGTTGATTCCCAAGGTCCTTGCTAGCTAGAACTATTTAATCCTTCTCTGTTTGTACCTGAATATAGTCAAATTGATTCAAGCGAATTCCTTCCTCGCTGGAATTTCGTTTCTGCGCTATTCGACGGCGGAATGCTACCCGAGTCAACGCTAGTATGCTAGCACTCCAACGCTAGGCAAACGCTGTCCGAGCCATAACTTAGTAATGGCAGAACTTTTCGCGAGGCAACTTGGCTCATTTTAAAGCTCTTAGAGCGAGCTTCGATATAGCAAGTTCTCAGCTTAATCCGATCGACGGTCTGCACGGCACGCTGCGCGACGTTCAAGGTACTCTTGCTGTTTTGACTAAGTCCTTCTTGATCCCTCTCTCTACAAACTCGGACCCGAGGATAGGGGCTGGTCTTGTACCAGGCACCCAGGGACCCTTGGAGGTGACCCCGAGGAGAGGTTTTAAGTTTGATTAAGTCCTAATAGCTTGAGTTTATTAGGCCCTTACACCAACAAGCTGGTATCAGAGCTGCGTTATAGTGATCCTCGTTATAGGTAGCTATGGCGGGCAACACCTCGGCGGGAGCTGGTGAATCTTCAGCCCAAGATCGTAGCGGCAGCCAAGATTCTGGTCTTTCAGCGCCAAGGGGAGCGCGAACAAACCAGGGCTCGCTTGTCAAGGAGGTGCTGAAGAATTTCACCGTTGAGAAGTTCAATGGTGAGGGCTATGATGATTGGGCCTGGAAAATGCAATTATATTTCCGTCAGATCGGTTTGCTGAAACTAATGATTCGGGAGGAGCCTAGACCGAGTGACCCCACGCTGCAGGAAGATTGGGACGAGCGCTCCTCGGCTGGCTACTATTTGATGTCGCAGAGTTTGGAGCTGAACCAGCGTCACCACGTCATGCACCTGCTGCCGGAGGTTGAATGCGGTCCGAAGGCGTGGACCGTGTTGAAGGAGCTGCACGCCCCGACCTCCGTTGTCGCAACGTTGATGCTGGAGAGGGAGCTGTCCGCGTTGCGCCTGAGCGAGGGAGAGCCGGTGCAACCAGTCCTGGACAAGATGCGCGACCTCTACGCGAAGTTGGCGACCGCGGGAATCACCTACCCGGAGCAGACCAAGTGCTTGAAGATGCTCTCGCTGCTGCCAGAATCGTGGCTTCAATTTACGAGCGGATTGAGCCTGCCGCAGAACCAGAGCTTGTGGACGCTCGAGTGGGTGCGGACGAAGATTCTGGAGGAGGACTTCCGTCGCCGCCAACTGAGGGGTGGAGACGACGGCAGCAGCGGCTACGGGATGCAAGGGAGCCGACGTGGCGGTGCTGGACGCGGTGCAAAGAAAGACGACGACTCCAACGACCAACAAGGAGGTACCGGTTGGGGTCGCGGTGCGAAATCTGGACGTGGGGGCAAGTCGGGTGCTGGTGGCAAAATGAAAGGGAGTTGCTGGTATTGTGAGAAGGAAGGGCACCCCTGGTTTTTGTGCTATAAGAAACCCGATGGATGGACCCCCCAGAATCGTCACCAGGATGGCGGCGCGTGGAGGAACCAGAAAAACGGCGCCAACATGGTCGCTGATTCGTCCGACAACAACCCGAAGGGCAACGGCGGTGCGGAGAAGAAGAAGGAGCGCACCGCGGGCCAATTCTTCCATGTGGGAGACAAGGGGGAGCAAGGAGACGCCTCTGCCAAAGTTGGAGCAGAGCTGCACCCCCTAGACTATTGGGTGTTGGACACAGGCGCTGCTTGGACGATGACGCCGCGCAAGGACCTGCTGGACGAAGTACGAGCTGCACCGATCAATGAAGTGTGCTCCGCCTCTGGACACATGTTGAAGGTGGCTGGTGTGGGACGAGCTGCGTTTAAGGGAGCGGATGGCAAGCCGGTGGTGCTGCACGACGTTCTCTTCGTCCCCGACCTGAAGGCCAACCTTATCTCCCTCCGTAAGCTTGGCAAGGCTGGGGTGAACACCAACACGGATGGGGCACGCACTTATAAGGGGCAGCTGGGCAATCGGGTGCTTTGGGATCTGCACGAGAGCAAGGACGTGTACAGATCTATGTGGCAGCTGCCGGCCCTGGCGTGGCATGGTGGGGGGCAGGCTGGAGAGGGGTCTGCATCCCAGGGGGAGTGCAATGCCGTTGGAGGGGTTGGTGTGAAAGTGTCGGCCAGATCTGGGGAGACAGATTGGGCAACGGCACACCGGCGCTTAGGGCATGTGGCAATGCCTTTGCTGAAGCAGCTGGAGAAGGATGGAGCCGTTAAGGGTCTGAAGCTGAACGGACAGCCACCCGATGACAACTGTGAAATCTGTTTGCTTTCAAAGTTCACCCGTTTCCCTTTCCATAGTGTGGCTGGCAGGAGCAAGAAGCCTTTGGAGCTGGTCCACATGGACTTGGTGGGGCCGCTGCCGGTGCAAGGGCACAAGGGGGAGCGGTATTTTCTTACAATTGTGGATGACTGGAGCAGGCTGATGTGGGCGTATCCGCTGAAGCAGAAGGACCACGCCGCCTCCACGATACGGGACGATTGGCTGCCATTCGTGGAGAAGCAGGCGGAGTCTGTAGTGAAGCGGATTAGGACAGACCGGGGTGGTGAGTTCCTTGGAGCTGAAATGACGGCCTGGCTCAAGAAGCAGGGCATCCAGAGAGAGCTGACCACGGCTTATACCCCACAGTCCAATGGTGTAGCAGAACGGGCAAACCGGACCATTCTGGAGACAGCTAGGGCGCTGCTCATAGAATCTGGGCTGAGCAATTCTATGTGGCCTCATGCTGTCCGGCACGCCACTGTCGCTAGGAACAGGGTGCTCACCAAGGTTGGGGATGACTCGTGGGTGCCGTTGGAGAGGTGGCTTGGGAGGAAGCCGCCGGTGGACATGCTGAGGGTGTTCGGTTGCATGGCAGTCGCCCACGTCCCCAAGACCTACCGCAGTAAGTTGGGGGCGAGTGCAATCTGGTGTGTGCATTTGGGGCTGGCTGCTGAGAGCAAGGGATGGCTGCTGTGGGAACCATCCAAGGGTGTGTTGTTTGACAGCAGGGATGTGAAATTCATTGAGGGCATGATGTATGGGAGCTGGGAGAAACAGCCGGAGGCAAGGGTGTCCCAGCAGATGGAGCAGATCACCATGCAGCTGGACCTGACTCCTAGTGTGTGGGAGGAGGGAGAGGAGGCAGCTGCTGGAAATGGTGATGGAGAGAAGGTACAGGAGGCATCTGCTGGTGGAGAAAATGGTGTGGAAACTGGCGGCAGCACTAGTGGAGCTGCTGGACCCGAGGGAGGAGAGAAGCAGCAGGGAAAAACTAAGAAGCCGAAGGGTGTCGTTATGAAGGGATGGGAGACACCCGTCTCCAGGCCAGGACGTACCCGTATGGCTACTAAGAAGCTGACTGCAGGAACTGATGCAGCAGAGCAGCAGCTAGGGACCGAAGAGGCATTGCTGATTCTACCTCATGGCTATGACCCGGATGAGGAGGATGAGCCTGCGTACTGTTTTCTTGCCCCTGCACCAGAGGAACCAGCTAGCATGGAGGAGGCATTAGCTGGACCAGATAGGGACAAGTGGCTGGCTTCTAGGGATGCTGAGTACCAGAGTCTGCTGGAGAATAGGACATGGGATCTGGTGGTGCTGCCTGATGGGAAGAAAGCGATACAATGCAAGTGGGTGCTGAGGATCAAGACCGATGACAAGGGGCAGGTCACCATCTACAAGAGTAGGCTGGTGGCGAAGGGGTTTATGCAGAAGGAGAAGCAGGACTTCAACGAGATCTTTGCTCCCACTGCCAAACCCCCTACCCTCCGTGTCTTGTTGGCAGATGCAGCTGTTAGTGGGAAATTCATCATTCAGATGGATATTTCAACGGCATTCCTGAATGGGATTTTAGAGGAGGATGTGTACATGACGCAGCCGCCTGGGTATGAAGATGGTACGGGCAGGGTGTGCAAGCTCAACAAGTCCATCTACGGCTTGAAGCAGGCGCCACGCTGCTGGTACCAGAAGTTGGCAGCTGTTTTAGAGGAGATGGGATTCAGGACCAGCAGCTGTGATGAGAGCCTCTTTCTCAAGGGCGAGGGGGAGAAGCTGGTGCTGTTTCTGGTCTATGTGGACGACATTCTTCTCTTCAGCAGCAGCATGAAGGAGATCCAGAAAGTGCAGCAGCAACTGATGGAAAACTTCAAGTGCAAGAACCTTGGGGAGGTAAAGTACTACCTCGGGATGCACGTGGAGAGGGATCCAGATCACAGGTGGTTGAAGCTGCACCAGGAGAAGTTCATCAAGGAGCTGGGGGAGAAGTATGGGATTGAGAATGAGCGCAAGGTTGCAACTCCCCTGCCAGCAGAATTCAAGCTTGTGAAGGCTGCAGAGGATGAAGGGGTTGAAGCTGAAGAGCAGCAGCAATTTCAGTCCTTGGTGGGCAGCCTCTTGTACGCAGCAGTTCACACGAGGCCCGACATCTCTTTCTCGGTTGGGCAGCTGGCTAGGGTGGTGCAGAATCCATCAGAGGAGCAGGTGGATGCAGCTGAGCGTGTGGTGAAGTACCTGAACTCTCACCCAAGCATTGGAGTTCAATACTCCGCATCTGCACAGGTGAAGCAGAAAGGGGTGGAGGTGCTGAAAGAGAAGGGGGAGAGGCTTGGAGAAGGCAAGCTATTTCTCACTTGCTTTACCGATGCTACATGGGCTTCTGAGAAGGAGGATTCCTCATCTGTGGGAGGATACATCTGCGTAGTTGGGGGAGGACCTGTTAGTTGGAGGTCCAAGAAGCAGACGGAGACGGCACTCTCTTCCGTAGAATCAGAGTACATGGCGATGTTCCATGGGGTGAAAGAGGTGATTTGGCTGAGGAGGCTGTTAGAGGAGATTGGCCAGGAGCAGAAAGTTGCTACGCCGCTGTTTTGTGATAGCAAGGGGGCTCTTGGGATGGCCAGAAACGCTGTGCTTCATGGGCTGAACAAGCACATGCGTATCAAGTGGCACTGGCTGCGTAAGGAGGTGAAGAGGGGGACGGTGCATCCGATCTACATCAAGACTCACCAGCAGCCAGCAGACTTTCTCACCAAGAGGCTTGCGGATGAGCCTCATTAGCGTTGTGTGCGCATGAGTGGAATGAGCATGAACTAGCATGGAATGACGGGGATGCAGCCGGCAGGCTGAGGGGGAGTGTGTTGGGTGCAAATGCACATTGCACGACATCCTGCCGTCTGTTTGTACGAGTATGCGTGTGCGAATGCATTTGTGTGTGAATGGTGTGTTCGTGTGTTTGTTTGCTTTCGCATTTTTTCGCTTGATGCATTTGCAGGTACTCGCGCAATGTGCGCTTCGGCACAACATTGTATGCGCTATGAACAGTGCAAGCAGAAAGGACGAGCTCGCAAATGAACCCAAGATGGAAGCTTTGCAGTTCGGTTGAGTTGATTGCGCAGATTCAGTTCTATCCAACTCGAAATTGTACTGTTTTGTTTGGTTAACTATAGTGTAGCAGGGAAGGCATTATAGGGGTACAATTTAGGTGAAGGTTGGATGTTATTTGTCTGTATCTGCATGCTACAAGGCCAGGGGAAACCAGCGGAACCAGCATTTGGCTGGTTGGGCAAAGACAAATCAGGTTCTGTTTTTAGAACCTGAACCTGGTTGTTGTTTTCCCAGGTTGGAAAAACAGAACCAAAGGTTGTTTACCAACCTACCACCTGCTATTTTGTCCAGCCAGGTTGGTTCTGTTGCTTGGAATTATTTGGGATCATCCCTGGTTGTTCCCAGGTTGATTCCCAAGGTCCTTGCTAGCTAGAACTATTTAATCCTTCTCTGTTTGTACCTGAATATAGTCAAATTGATTCAAGCGAATTCCTTCCTCGCTGGAATTTCGTTTCTGCGCTATTCGACAGCGGAATGCTACCCGAGTCAACGCTAGTATGCTAGCACTCCAACGCTAGGCAAACGCTGTCCGAGCCATAACTTAGTAATGGCAGAACTTTTCGCGAGGCAACTTGGCTCATTTTAAAGCTCTTAGAGCGAGCTTCGATATAGCGAATTCTCAGCTTTATCCGATCGACGGTCTGCACGGCACGCTGCGCGACGTTCAAGGTACTCTTGCTGTTTTGACTAAGTCCTTCTTGATCCCTCTCTCTACAAACTCGGACCCGAGGATAGGGGCTGGTCTTGTACCAGGCACCCAGGGACCCTTGGAGGTGACCCCGAGGAGAGGTTTTAAGTTTGATTAAGTCCTAATAGCTTGAGTTTATTAGGCCCTTACACCAACAGTCTCGAGCCAAAGCGAGCAGCGTTATAGTGATCCTCGTTATAGGTAGCTATGGCGGGCAACACCTCGGCGGGAGCTGGTGAATCTTCAGCCCAAGATCGTAGCGGCAGCCAAGATTCTGGTCTTTCAGCGCCACGGGGAGCGCGAACAAACCAGGGCTCGCTTGTCAAGGAGGTGCTGAAGAATTTCACCGTCGAGAAGTTCAATGGTGAGGGCTATGATGATTGGGCCTGGAAAATGCAATTATATTTCCGTCAGATCGGTTTGCTGAAACTAATGATTGGGGAGGAGCCTAGACCGAGTGACCCCACGCTGCAGGAAGATTGGGACGAGCGCTCCTCGGCTGGCTACTATTTGATGTCGCAGAGTTTGGAGCTGAACCAGCGTCACCACGTCATGCACCTGCTGCCGGAGGTTGAATGCGGTCCGAAGGCGTGGACCGTGTTGAAGGAGCTGCACGCCCCGACCTCCGTTGTCGCAACGTTGATGCTGGAGAGGGAGCTGTCCGCGTTGCGCCTGAGCGAGGGAGAGCCGGTGCAACCAGTCCTGGACAAGATGCGCGACCTCTACGCAAAGTTGGCGACCACGGGAATCACCTACCCGGAGCAGACCAAGTGCTTGAAGATGCTCTCGCTGCTGCCAGAATCGTGGCTTCAATTTACGAGCGGATTGAGCCTGCCGCAGAACCAGAGCTTGTGGACGCTCGAGTGGGTGCGGACGAAGATTCTGGAGGAGGACTTCCGTCGCCGCCAACTGAGGGGTGGAGACGACGGCAGCAGCGGCTACGGGATGCAAGGGAGCCGACGTGGCAGAGGACGTGGCTTCGGTGGTGCTGGACGCGGTGCAAAGAAAGACGACGACTCCAACGACCAACAAGGAGGTACCGGTTGGGGTCGCGGTGCGAAATCTGGACGTGGGGGCAAGTCGGGTGCTGGTGGCAAAATGAAAGGGAGTTGCTGGTATTGTGAGAAGGAAGGGCACCCTTGGTTTTTGTGCTATAAGAAACCCGATGGATGGACCCCCCAGAATCGTCACCAGGATGGCGGCGCGCGGAGGAACCAGAAAAACGGCGCCAACATGGTCGCTGATTCGTCCGACAACAACCCGAAGGGCAACGGCGGTGCGGAGAAGAAGAAGGAGCGCACCGCGGGCCAATTCTTCCATGTGGGAGACAAGGGGGAGCAAGGAGACGCCTCTGCCAAAGTTGGAGCAGAGCTGCATCCCCTAGACTATTGGGTGTTGGACACAGGCGCTGCTTGGACGATGACGCCGCGCAAGGACCTGCTGGACGAAGTACGAGCTGCACCGATCAATGAAGTGTGCTCCGCCTCTGGACACATGTTGAAGGTGGCTGGTGCGGGACGAGCTGCGTTTAAGGGAGCGGATGGCAAGCCGGTGGTGCTGCACGACGTTCTCTTCGTCCCCGACCTGAAGGCCAACCTTATCTCCCTCCGTAAGCTTGGCAAGGCTGGGGTGAACACCAACACGGATGGGGCACGCACTTATAAGGGGAAGCTGGGCAATCGGGTGCTTTGGGATCTGCACGAGAGCAAGGACGTGTACAGATCTATGTGGCAGCTGCCGGCCCTGGCGTGGCATGGTGGGGGGCAGGCTGGAGAGGGGTCTGCATCCCAGGGGGAGTGCAATGCCGTTGGAGGGGTTGGTGTGAAAGTGTCGGCCAGATCTGGGGAGACAGATTGGGCAACGGCACACCGACGCTTAGGGCATGTGGCAATGCCTTTGCTGAAGCAGCTGGAGAAGGATGGAGCCGTTAAGGGTCTGAAGCTGAACGGACAGCCACCCGATTACAACTGTGAAATCTGTTTGCTTTCAAAGTTCACCCGTTTCCCTTTCCATAGTGTGGCTGGCAGGAGCAAGAAGCCTTTGGAGCTGGTCCACATGGACTTGGTGGGGCCGCTGCCGGTGCAAGGGCACAAGGGGGAGCGGTATTTTCTTACAATTATGGATGACTGGAGCAGGCTGATGTGGGCGTATCCGCTGAAGCAGAAGGACCACGCCGCCTCCACGATACGGGACGATTGTGTTGGGTGCAAATGCACATTGCACGACATCCTGCCGTCTGTTTGTACGAGTATGCGTGTGCGAATGCATTTGCGTGTGAATGGTGTGTTCGTATGTTTGTTTGCTTTCGCATTTTTCGCTTGATGCATTTGCAGGTACTCGCGCAATGTGCGCTTTGGCACAACATTGTATGCGCTATGAACAGTGCAAGCAGGAAGGACGAGCTCGCAAAGGAACCCAAGATGGAAGCTTTGCAGTTCGGTTGAGTTGATTGCGCAGATTCAGTTCTATCCAACTCGGAATTGTACTGTTTTGTTTGGTTAACTATAGTGTAGCAGGGAAGGCACTATAGGGGTACAATTTAGGTGAAGGTTGGATGTTGTTTGTCTGTATCTGCATGCTACAAGGCCAGGGGAAACCAGCGGAACCAGCATTTGGCTGGTTGGGCAAAGACAAAACAGGTTCTGTTTTTAGAACCTGAACCTGGTTGTTGTTTTCCCAGGTTGGAAAAACAGAACTAGAGGTTGTTTACCAACCTACCACCTGCTATTTTGTCCAGCCAGGTTGGTTCTGTTGCTTGGAATTATTTGGGATCATCCCTGGTTGTTCCCAGGTTGATTCCCAAGGTCCTTGCTAGCTAGAACTATTTAATCCTTCTCTGTTTGTACCTGAATATAGTCAAATTGATTCAAGCGAATTCCTTCCTCGCTGGAATTTCGTTTCTGCGCTATTCGACGGCGGAATGCTACCCGAGTCAACGCTAGTATGCTAGCACTCCAACGCTAGGCAAACGCTGTCCGAGCCATAACTTAGTAATGGCAGAACTTTTCGCGAGGCAACTTGGCTCATTTTAAAGCTCTTGGAGCGAGCTTCGATATAGCGAATTCTCAGCTTAATCCGACCGACGGTCTGCACGGCACGCTGCGCGACGTTCAAGGTACTCTTGCTGTTTTGACTCGGACCCGAGTCCTTCTTGATGACCCCTCTCTCTACAAACTCGGACCCGAGGATAGGGGCTTGTCTTGTACCAGGCAGGGCTCGCCCAGTCGCGAGAAGTTCAATGGTGAGGGCTATGATGATTGGGCCTGGAAAATGCAATTATATTTCCGTCAGATCGGTTTGCTGAAACTAATGATTGGGGAGGAGCCTAGACCGAGTGACCCCACGCTGCAGGAAGATTGGGACGAGCGCTCCTCGGCTGGCTACTATTTGATGTCGCAGAGTTTGGAGCTGAACCAGCGTCACCACGTCATGCACCTGCTGCCGGAGGTTGAATGCGGTCCGAAGGCGTGGACCGTGTTGAAGGAGCTGCACGCCCCGACCTCCGTTGTCGCAACGTTGATGCTGGAGAGGATGTCCGCGTTGCGCCTGAGCGAGGGAGAGCCGGTGCAACCAGTCCTAGACAAGATGCGCGACCTCTACGCGAAGTTGGCGACCGCGGGAATCACCTACCCAGAGCAGACCAAGTGCTTGAAGATGCTCTCGCTGCTACCAGAATCGTGGCTTCAATTTACGAGCGGATTGAGCCTGCCGCAGAACCAGAGCTTGTGGACGCTCGAGTGGGTGCGGACGAAGATTCTGGAGGAGGACTTCCGTCGCCGCCAACTGAGGGGTGGAGACGACGGCAGCAGCGGCTACGGGATGCAAGGGAGCCGACGTGGCAGAGGACGTGGCTTTGGTGGTGCTGGACGCGGTGCAAAGAAGACGACGACTCCACGACAACAGGAGGTACCGGTTGGGGGCTGTGCGTCGGTGGACTGGGGCCGGGCTGTGGATTGTGAAAGGTTCTGGGGTGCGAAATCTGGACGTGTGCTATCCCAATGTCACCAGGATGGCGGCGCGCGGAGGAACCAGAAAAACGCGCCATCGGGTGCTTTGGGATCTGCACGAGAGCAAGGACGTGTACAGATCTATGTGGCAGCTGCCGGCCCTGGTGTGGCATGGTGGGGGGCAGGCTGGAGAAGGGTCTGCATCCCAGGGGGAGTGCAATGCCGTTGGAAGGGTTGGTGTGAAAGTGTCGGCCAGATCTGGGGAGACAGATTGGGCAACGGCACACCGGCGCTTAGGGCATGTGGCAATGCCTTTGCTGAAGCAGCTGGAGAAGGATGGAGCCGTTAAGGGTCTGAAGCTGAACGGACAGCCACCCGATGACAACTGTGAAATCTGTTTGCTTTCAAAGTTCACCCGTTTCCCTTTCCATAGTGTGGCTGGCAGGAGCAAGAAGCCTTTGGAGCTGGTCCACATGGACTTGGTGGGGCCGCTGCCGGTGCAAGGGCACAAGGGGGAGCGGTATTTTCTTACAATTGTGGATGACTGGAGCAGGCTGATGTGGGCGTATCCGCTGAAGCAGAAGGACCACGCCGCCTCCACGATCGCGGGACGATTGGCTGCCATTCGTGGAGAAGTTGAAGCGGAGTGTGTAGTGAAGCGGATTAGGACAGACCAGGGTGGTGAGTTCCTTGGAGCTGAAATGACGGCCTGGCTCAAGAAGCAGGGCATCCAGAGAGAGCTGACCACGGCTTATACCCCACAGTCAAATGGTGTAGCAGAACGGGCAAACCGGACCATTCTGGAGACAGCTAGGGCGCTGCTCATAGAATCTGGGCTGAGCAACTCTATGTGGCCTCATGCTGTCCGGCACGCCACCGTCGCTAGGAACAGGGTGCTCACCAAGGTTGGGGATGACTCGTGGGTGCCGTTGGAGAGGTGGCTTGGGAGGAAGCCGCCGGTGGACATGCTGAGGGTGTTCGGTTGCATGGCAGTCGCCCACGTCCCCAAGACCTACCGCAGTAAGTTGGGGGCGAGTGCAATCTGGTGTGTGCATTTGGGGCTGGCTGCTGAGAGCAAGGGATGGCTGCTGTGGGAACCATCCAAGGGTGTGTTGTTTGACAGCAGGGATGTGAAATTCATTGAGGGCATGATGTATGGGAGCTGGGAGAAACAGCCGGAGGCAAGGGTGTCCCAGCAGATGGAGCAGATCACCATGCAGCTGGACCTGACTCCTAGTGTGTGGGAGGAGGGAGAGGAGGCAGCTGCTGGAAATGGTGATGGAGAGAAGGTACAGGAGGCATCTGCTGGTGGAGAAAATGGTGTGGAAACTGGCGGCAGCACTAGTGGAGCTGCTGGACCCGAGGGAGGAGAGAAGCAGCAGGGAAAAACTAAGAAGCCGAAAGGTGTCGTTATGAAGGGATGGGAGACACCCGTCTCCAGGCCAGGACGTACCCGTATGGCTACTAAGAAGCTGACTGCAGGAACTGATGCAGCAGAGCAGCAGCTAGGGACCGAAGAGGCATTGCTGATTCTACCTCATGGCTATGACCCGGATGAGGAGGATGAGCCTGCGTACTGTTTTCTTGCCCCTGCACCAGAGGAACCAGCTAGCATGGAGGAGGCATTAGCTAGACCAGATAGGGACAAGTGGCTGGCTTCTAGGGATGCTGAGTACCAGAGTCTGCTGGAGAATAGGACATGGGATCTGGTGGTGCTGCCTGATGGGAAGAAAGCGATACAATGCAAGTGGGTGCTGAGGATCAAGACCGATGACAAAGGGCAGGTCACCATCTACAAGAGTAGGCTGGTGGCGAAGGGGTTTATGCAGAAGGAGAAGCAGGACTTCAACGAGATCTTTGCTCCCACTGCCAAACCCCCTACCCTCCGTGTCTTGTTGGCAGATGCAGCTGTTAGTGGGAAATTCATCATTCAGATGGATATTTCAACGGCATTCCTGAATGGGATTTTAGAGGAGGATGTGTACATGACGCAGCCGCCTGGGTATGAGGATGGTACGGGCAGGGTGTGCAAGCTCAACAAGTCCATCTACGGCTTGAAGCAGGCGCCACGCTGCTGGTACCAGAAGTTGGCAGCTGTTTTAGAGGAGATGGGATTCAGGACCAGCAGCTGTGATGAGAGCCTCTTTCTCAAGGGCGAGGGGGAGAAGCTGGTGCTGTTTCTGGTCTATGTGGACGACATTCTTCTTTTCAGCAGCAGCATGAAGGAGATCCAGAAAGTGCAGCAGCAACTGATGGAAAACTTCAAGTGCAAGAACCTTGGGGAGGTAAAGTACTACCTCGGGATGCACCGTGGAGGGATCCAGATCACAGGTGGTTGAAGCTGCACCAGGAGAAGTTCATCAAGGAGCTGGGGAGAAGTATGGGATTGAGAATGAGCGCAAGGTTGCAACTCCCCTGCCAGCAGAATTCAAGCTTGTGAAGGCTGCAGAGGATGAAGGGGTTGAAGCTGAAGAGCAGCAGCAATTTCAGTCCTTGGTGGGCAGCCTCTTGTACGCAGCAGTTCACACGAGGCCCGACATCTCTTTCTCAGTTGGGCAGCTGGCTAGGGTGGTGCAGAATCCATCAGAGGAGCAGGTGGATGCAGCTGAGCGTGTGGTGAAGTACCTGAACTCTCACCCAAGCATTGGAGTTCAATACTCCGCATCTGCACAAGTGAAGCAGAAAGGGGTGGAGGTGCTGAAAGAGAAGGGGGAGAGGCTTGGAGAAGGCAAGCTATTTCTCACTTGCTTTACCGATGCTACGTGGGCTTCTGAGAAGGAGGATTCCTCATCTGTGGGAGGATACATCTGCGTAGTTGGGGGAGGACCTGTTAGTTGGAGGTCCAAGAAGCAGACGGAGACGGCACTCTCTTCCGTAGAATCAGAGTACATGGCGATGTTCCATGGGGTGAAGGAGGTGATTTGGCTGAGGAGGCTGTTAGAGGAGATTGGCCAGGAGCAGAAAGTTGCTACGCCGCTGTTTTGTGATAGCAAGGGGGCTCTTGGGATGGCCAGAAACGCTGTGCTTCATGGGCTGAACAAGCACATGCGTATCAAGTGGCACTGGCTGCGTAAGGAGGTGAAGAGGGGGACGGTGCATCCGATCTACATCAAGACTCACCAGCAGCCAGCAGACTTTCTCACCAAGAGGCTTGCGGATGAGCCTCATTGGCGTTGTGTGCGCATGAGTGGAATGAGCATGAACTAGCATGGAATGACGGGGATGCAGCCGGCAGGCTGAGGGGGAGTGTGTTGGGTGCAAATTACATTGCACGACATCCTGCAGTCTGTTTGTACGAGTATGCGTGTGCGAATGTATTTGCGTGTGAATGGTGTGTTCGTGTGTTTGTTTGCTTTCGCATTTTTCGCTTGATGCATTTGCAGGTACTCGCGCAATGTGCGCTTCGGCACAACATTGTACGCGCTATGAACAGTGCAAGCAGAAAGGACGAGCTCGCAAAGAAACCCAAGATGGAAGCTTTGCAGTTCGGTTGAGTTGATTGCGCAGATTCAGTTCTATCCAACTCGAAATTGTACTGTTTTGTTTGGTTAACTATAGTGTAGCAGGGAAGGCACTATAGGGGTACAATTTAGGTGAAGGTTGGATGTTGTTTGTCTGTATCTGCATGCTACAAGGCCAGGGGAAACCAGCGGAACCAGCATTTGGCTGGTTGGGCAAAGACAAAACAGGTTCTGTTTTTAGAACCTGAACCTGGTTGTTGTTTTCCCAGGTTGGAAAAACAAAACCAGAGGTTGTTTACCACCTACCACCTGCTATTTTGTCCAGCCAGGTTGGTTCTGTTGCTTGGAATTATTTGGGATCATCCCTGGTTGTTCCCAGGTTGATTCCCAAGGTCCTTGCTAGCTAGAACTATTTAATCCTTCTCTGTTTGTACCTGAATATAGTCAAAATTGATTCAAGCGAATTCCTTCCTCGCTGGAATTTCGTTTCTGCGCTATTCGACGGCGGAATGCTACCCGAGTCAACGCTAGTATGCTAGCACTCCAACGCTAGGCAAACGCTGTCCGAGCCAGAACTTAGTAATGGCAGAACTTTTCGCGAGGCAACTTGGCTCATTTTAAAGCTCTTGGAGCGAGCTTCGATATAGCGAATTCTCAGCTTAATCCGACCGACGGTCTGCACGGCACGCTGCGCGACGTTCAAGGTACTCTTGCTGTTTTGACTAAGTCCTTCTTGATCCCTCTCTCTACAAACTCGGACCCGAGGATAGGGGCTGGTCTTGTACCAGGCACCCAGGGACCCTTGGAGGTGACCCCGAGGAGAGGTTTTAAGTTTGATTAAGTCCTAATAGCTTGAGTTTATTAGGCCCTTACACCAACAGTTGGTCTCGCGTGACTGAAGTTGAACTACTCCTTGTTGTCGTGTACGCAGGTTCTGATTGTTGGCGAATGTTATCACGACTTCGCGGTTCAGACGTTGTTCCCGTTGAACGAAACGATTTGAGAAGCACATGTGTTGTCCGCAACAGCTGTCTAAGAACCAAGTGTCCTTCCCGGATGGTTCCATCTGAGCGATGGCTGCGTACGTCGGATTCGGTTCTAGCGATTCGCGACGAGGTGTTCGTTCGTCGAGCAGTCTTTCCGGTGAGAAAGTCGGTGGGGATTCGGTGATGCATGAGTTCGTTCTTACCATGCAACTCACGATATTTCCTGTGCCTCGTGCAGGTGGTGTCGTTGTCGTTGAATACTGCACCTAGTGGGAGGGATGTGGCTGTGTGTAAGCCACCTGACTGCTTGAAGGTCGAAGTTGACGTCGCGGTGGGTGTTGACTGCTGCTGATGTGGGCAGTTGATGTGGAAGTGACCAGACGTTCGGCAGAGGTGACGAAATGGTGGTTCGTGTCTTCGTGCTTGATGCTGCGTCTGTCGGTTGTGTGTGTTGTTGTAGCACCGTTGAGTGTGAAAAGCGAACTCCGGTGCTGATGTCCTTTTCTTGTGACGTTCTTCGTGCAGGTCCATGTCTTGTTGCTCGGCGTGGATTTCGGCGTAGAGGTTCGCTTCGGATTCTTCCATGGGCTCGGAGAATGGCCCGAGTGGAACGCCACTTAGGACCGAGGCCTGCGATGACGATAGTGACGAAGGCTTCTTCGGATATTGATCCGCCGCATCGAATGAGTCTGTCGCACAGTCCGCGACAGCGACTGATATATGTCATTTCCTTTTTCGCCGGGTTCAATTTGAATTGTTGTCAATTGCGCCATTAGACGACATTGATTGACGTTGTCGTTTGCCTTATACAGGTGCGTCAGGTGGCGTACGCGAGCTCGGCGGAGTTACCGTATCCTCGATAAGATCGGATGTTCTGTTGCTCGTTTGCCGTTATGTTTCGCAGGAGTATGGTATATGCCATTAGTGGCTGATAGGTGTACTGCTGCTTGTCATACTGTGTCCCGTGCGTTGGATAGGGTAGGGAACCGTCGAAGACCCAAGGATTTGGGCGCCCTCCATCATCAGCTCGAATTCGAATGACCAAGTATAGAAGTCTTTGCCGTTGAATGGTGTTGTCGTTTGCAGTTTCAGAACGTGTGCAAACTATGACTGCAGCTGAAGCTCATCCAATGTCTTCGTTTCTTGTCCAGGTGGAAGCCAACGGCATGATGCTGATAGACCCGCGTTGTGGCTCGTCTGCTGCGAAGGTAGGCTTGTTGATTTCCGCACGCAAAAGATGAGCGTCAAGTCTCATGGGAGTAACGTCGTTGTTCTTGTCGCTGTTGTTTGATTGTTTGATGGTTAGTGTTGTTCGTAGAATGACATGAAGGAGAAGAACTTTTCAATCATGCTTGGGTCGAAGCCAGTTGCTTGATTCACAGGAGTTTCGGTAGACTCAGCAGCTGGTTCTTGAGTTGTGCCTCCCTCTGTTTGTAGTCCAGAGGCTGGAGGTGGAGTAGGAGTAGTGCCGGGAGATCCAGTACATAAGCTTCTTTCTTTCTGTGTTGCCATGCCTTCTGTTGTTGTAGGAAGTTGAACAGAGTTGAGTCTTGTCTTGCTAGCTTTGATACCATGTTGGGCCGAGAAAACCCCTTAGGATCGTTTTCAAGGCTAAGGCTCAGGATAATGATGTATTAGCGGAAGCTGTCAAAAGAGTAAGTGAGAATGAATGCATTGAACAAAGAAGTGGGTAAAAATTCTAACCCTAATTTGGGTTGTACCCCTTATGGGCTACCCCACTACAGCCTACACAGCACAAACATCATTATAGTTTGATAGAAGCGTCTTAGTGGACTGATGGAACCACCTTGTACTAGTGTGTGAGAACAAGATAAGTTGATTATAGCAAGAGAATGCAAGCTTTTAAATGATTACAAGGAATATGAAAGATTTAACTAACTGGTGTTGCGGTTCGATACAGCGACGACTCGGGTAACTGCTCCATAACGAGTCAGTTATGTGT
Source organism: Closterium sp. Yama58-4 (assembly GCA_947470075.1). NCBI lineage: Eukaryota > Viridiplantae > Streptophyta > Zygnematophyceae > Desmidiales > Closteriaceae > Closterium > Closterium sp. Yama58-4. The sequence continues at coordinate 105,037 of CANIUD010000616.1, read as the reverse complement.
CCTTGCTGTCGCTGCTTTCGGTGAGTCAAAGGTCGCTGACCTTTGACCTTCGCTTAACCTCTTGCTGTTGCTTTTTTCAATCGCTTCGGTTGACTCGCTGATGCTTCGCTTGTAGTTCGCTTCGCTAGCGTTGTAGTGCTTTGTCACATCAGAAACGCAAACTATATGTGTTCCAACAATTCTGAGGTCAGGAGGTCTGACCAGTCAGGTCGGAGGGTCCGCATCAGGCAACGTGCTCGTGCATCGCCTCTGCTAATGTCGGCGGCGTTCCGGTGTTTTTGTCACGTGCAGTGCATTTTGTTTCTGCTGATCGCATTTTGTTTCGTCGTGTGTGATTACCGTTCTGTACAGTACCCATTTTCATCACTGAGAGCCTCAGAGTATTGTTTGAAAGCGTCAGCCCTGCCCCTACTACAGTCCCACTCGATATTGAACTGTATACGGTGTGGGGGGGTCTAATCCTGAATGCATTACAAAAAGGGGGGTCTAATACAAAAGTGGAGATAGCATTAGACCCTCGGCGGAGTCACCCGCCCTTATTTAACGATCCAGAGGGCTATGATTTTGGGGGGTCCATTAGCCGGGTAAATACAGTCATATGCAAACACTAGAAAACAATCAGCACACAGCAGGCATGGTTGGATCGTTGTTAAACAGTGGTCAATTGATCCACCACCACTCTGGTCACTCTAGTCGGACCATGAAGCGATGATGATCAAGCATACAAACAGCAGGGTCTGTGTGGGAGCCTTCAGTTCAATGAAGCATCATCCTCATTCTGCCAGACCTGACATGTTGATCCACACCACTCTGTCACCCTACCCACGTCGATCAGCAATGGCTCTTTCAGCTTGGGCAACCAACATAGTGACCCGGCAAAGAGTTCAGCTCCGGCAAATAGCACACCAACTCGGCGGGAGCTGGTGAATCTTCAGCCCAAGATCGTAGCGGCAGCCAAGATTCTGGTGTTTCGGTGCCAAGGGAGGGAGCGCGAACAAACCAGGGCTCGCTGATCAAGGAGGTGCTGAAGAACTTCACCATCGAGAAGTTCAATGGTGAGGGCTATGATGATTGGGCCTAGAAAATGCAACCCTACTCTCGTCAGATTGGATTGCTGAAACTAATGATTGGAGAGGAGCCTAGACCGAGTGACCTCGCCCTATAGGAAGATTGGGACGAGCGCGCCTCGGCTGGCTACTATTTGATGTCACAGAGTTTGGAGCTGAACCAGCGTCCCCACATAATGCACCTGCTACCCTAGGTTGATTGCGGTCCGAAGACATGGATTGTGTTGAAGGAGCTGCACGCCCCTACCTCCGTCGCCGCGACGCTCATGATGGAGAGGGAGCTGTCCGCGTTGCGCTTGAGCGAGCGAGAGCCCGTACACCCTATCCGGACAAGATGCGTGATCTCTACGCGAAACTGGCGATTGCGGGAATCACCAAGTGCCTGAAGATGCTCTCTCTGCTGCTGCCGGAATCGTGGCTTCAATTCACGAGCGGATTGAGCCTACCGCAGAACCAGAGCTTGTGGATGCTCGAGTGGGTGCGGACGAGAATTCTGGAGGAAGACATCCGTCGCTGCCATCTGGCAGATGGCAAGCCGGTGGTGCTGCACGACGTTCTCCTCGTCCCCGACCTCAAGGCCAACCTCATCTCCCTCCGTAAGCTTGCCAAGGCTGGGGTGAGCACGGATGGGGCTCGCACGTACAAGGGGCAGCTGGGCAATCGGGTGCTTTGGGATCTGCACGAGAGCAAGGACGTGTACAGATCCATGTGGCAGCTGCCGGCGTTGGCATGGCATGGGGGGGCAGGTCAGAGAGGGGTCTGCATCCCAGGGGGAGTGCAACGCCGTTGGAGGGGTTGGTGTGAAAGTGTCGGCCAGATCTGGGGAGACAGATTGGGCAACGGCACACCGACGCTTGGGGCATGTGGCAATGCCCTTATTGAAGCAGCTGGAGAAGGATGGAGGTGTCAAGGGTTTGAAGCTGAACGGACAGCCACCCGATGACAACTGAAACTGGTTGCCTTTAAAGTTTCACCCGTTTCCCTTTGCATAGTGTGGCTGGGGAGGAGCAAGAAGCCGTTGGAGCTGGTCCACATGGACTTGGTGGGGCCGCTGCCGGTGCAAGGGCACAACGGGGAACGGTATTTTTTTACAATTGTGGATGACTGGAGCAGACTGATGTGGGCGTATCCGTTGAAGCAGAAGGACCACGCCGCCTCCACGATACGGGACGATTGGCTGCCATTCATGGAGAAGCAGGCGGAGTGTGTAGTGAAGCGGATTAGGACAGACCGGGGTGGTGAGTTCCTTGGAGCTGAGATGACGGCCTGGCTCAAGAAGCAGGGCATCCAGAGGGAGCTGACCACGGCTTACACCCCACAGTCCAACGGTGTAGCAGAACGGGCAAACCGGACCATTCTGGAGACAGCTAGGGCGCTGCTCATAGAATCTGGGCTGAGCAATTCCATGTGGCCTCATGCTGTTCGGCACGCTACCGTCGCTAGGAACAGGGTGCTCACCAAGGTTGGGGATGACTCGTGGGTGCCGTTAGAGAGGTGGCTTGGGAGGTAGCCGCCGGTGGACATGCTAAGGGTGTTCGGTAGCATGGCAGCCGCCTACGTCCCCAATACCTGCCGCAGTAAGTTGGGGCGAGTGCAATCTGGTGTGTGCATTTGGGGCTGGCTGCTGAGAGCAAGGGATGGCTGCTGTGGGAACCATCCAAGGGTGTGTTGTTTGACAGCAGGGATGTGAAGTTTGTTGAGGGCATGATGTATGGGAGCTGGGAGAAACAGCCGGAGGCAAGGGTGTCCCAGCAAATGGAGCAGATCACCATGCAGCTGGACCTGACTCCTAGTGTGTGGGAGGAGGGAGAAGAGGCAGCTGCAGAGGGTGGTGATGGAGAGAAGGTGCAAGAGGCACCTGCTGGTGGAGGAGATGATGTGGAGACTAGTGGTAGCACCAGGGGAGCTGCTGGATCTGAGGGAGGAGAGCAGCAGCAGGGCAAAGCTAAGGTGCCTAAGCTACCACAAAGGAGGAAGCTGAAGGGTGTCGTTATGAAGGGATGGGAGACACCCGTCTCTAGGCCAGGACGCACCCGCATGGCAACAATGAAGCTGACTGCAGGAGCTGATGTAGCAGAGCAGCAGCTGGGATGAGGGGGCATTATTGATTTTGCCTCAAAAGGTATGACCCTGATGAGGAGGACGAGCCTGCCTACTGTTTTCTTGCCCCTGCACCAGAGGAACCAGCTAGCATGGAAGAGGCATTAGCTGGACCAGATAGGGACAAGTGGCTGGCTTCTAGGGATGCTGAGTACCAGAGCCTGCTAGAGAATGGGACATGGGATCTGGTGGTGCTGGCCTGATGGAAGAAAGCAATACACTGCAAGAGGATGCAGAGGATCAAGATCTATGACAAGGGGCAGGTCACCATCTACAAGAGTAGGCTGGTGGCTAAAGGGTTTATGCAAAAGGAGAAGCAGGACTTCAACGAGATCTTTGCTCCCACTGCCAAACCCGCTACCCTCCATGTCTTGTTGGCAGATGCAGCCGTTGGTGGAAATTCATTATTCGGATGTCAACGGCATTTCTCAACGGGATTTTCGAGAAAGAAATGTTCATGACGCAGCCGCCTGGATATGAGGTTGGCACGGGCAGGGTGTGCAAGCTCAAGAAGTCATCTACGGCTTGAAGCAGGGCGCCATACTACTGGTACCAGAGGTTGGCAGCTGTTTTTAGAGGAGATGGTGCTTGTTGGTTTAAGGGCCTAATAAACTCAAGCTATTAGGACATAATCAAACTTAAAACCTCTCCTCGGGGTCACCTCCAAGGGTCCCTGGGTGCCTGGTACAAGACCAGCCCCTATCATCGGGTCCGAGTTTGTAGAGAGAGGAGCTAAGAATGACTTAGCCAAAATAACAAGAGTACCTTGAACGTTGCGCAGCGTACCGTGCAGCTTATCGATCGGATTACGCTGAGAAGACGCTATAACGAAGCTCGCTCCAGAAGCTTAAAAAAATAAGCCAAGTTGCCTCGCGAAAAGTTTTGCCATTACGAAGTTATGGCTCAGACGGTGTTTGCCTAGCGTTGGAGTGCTAGCATACTAGCGTTGACTCGGGTAGCATTCCGCCGTCGAATAGCGCAGAAACAAAACTCCAGCGAGGAAGGAATTCGCTTGAATCAATTGACTATATCCAGGTACAAACAGAGAAGGAATATATAGTTCTAGCTAGCAAGGACCTTGGGAATCAACCTGGGAACAACCAGGGATGATCCCAAATAATTCCAAGCAACAGAACCAACCTGGCTGGACAAAATAGCAGGTGGTAGGTTGGTAAACAGCCTCTGGTTCTGTTTTTCCAACCTGGGAAAACAACAACCAGGTTTAGGTTCTAAAAACAGAACCTGTTTTTGTCTTTGCCCAACCAGCCAAATGCTGGTTCCGCTGGTTTCCCCTGGCCCTGTAGCATGCAGATACAGACAAACAACATCAAACCTTCACTAAATTGTACCCCTATAGTGCCTGCCCTGCTACACTATAGTCAACCAAGCAAAACAGTACAATTTTGAGTTGGATAGAACTGAATCTGCGCAATCAATTCAACCGAACCGCAAAGCTTCCATCCTGGGTTCCTTTGCGGGCTCGTCCTTTCTGCTTGCACTGTTCATAGCGCGTACAATGTTGTGCCGAAGCACACATTGCGCGAGTACCTGCAAATGCATCAAGCAAAAATTGCGAAAGCAAACAAACACACGAACATTCCATTCACACCCAAATGCATTCGCACACGCATACTCGTACAAACAGATGGCAGGATGTCGTGCAATGTGCATTTGCACCCAACACACTCCCCCTCAGCCTGCCGGCTGCATCCCCATCATTCCATGCTAGTTCATGCTCATTCACTCATCATGCGCACACAACGCCAATGAGGCTCATCCGCAAGCCTCTTGGTGAGGAAGTCTGCTGGCTGCTGGTGAGTCTTGATGTAGATCGGATTCACCGTCCCCCTCTTCACCTCCTTACGCAGCCAGTGCCACTTGATACGCATGTGCTTGTTCAGCCCATGAAGCACAGCGTTCCTGGCCATCCCAAGAGCCCCCTTGCTATCACAAAACAGTGGCGTAGCAACTTTTTCTTCTGTTGGGTGCAAATTTACATTGCACGACATCCTGCCGTCTGTTTGTACGAGTATGCGTGTGCGAATGCATTTGGGTGTGAATGGAATGTTTGTGTGTTTGTTTGCTTTCGCAATTTTCGCTTGATGCATTTGCAGGTACTCGCGCAATGTGCGCTTCGGCACAACATTGTATGCGCTATGAACAGTGCAAGCAGAAAGGACGAGCTCGCAAAGGAACCCAAGATGGAAGCTTTGCAGTTCGGTTGAGTTGATTGCGCAGATTCAGTTCTATCCAACTCGGAATTGTACTGTTTTGTTTGGTTAACTATAGTGTAGCAGGGAAGGCACTATAGGGGTACAATTTAGGTGAAGGTTGGATGTTGTTTGTCTGTATCTGTATGCTACAAGGCCAGGGGAAACCAGCGGAACCAGCATTTGGCTGGTTGGGCAAAGACAAAACAGGTTCTGTTTTTAGAACCTGAACCTGGTTGTTGTTTTCCCAGGTTGAAAAAACAGAACCAGAGGTTGTTTACCAACCTACCACCTGCTATTTTGTCCAGCCAGGTTGGTTCTGTTGCTTGGAATTATTTGGGATCATCCCTGGTTGTTCCCAGGTTGATTCCCAAGGTCCTTGCTAGCTAGAACTATTTAATCCTTCTCTGTTTGTACCTGAATATAGTCAAATTGATTCAAGCGAATTCCTTCCTCGCTGGAATTTCGTTTCTGCGCTATTCGACGGCGGAATGCTACCCGAGTCAACGCTAGTATGCTAGCACTCCAACGCTAGGCAAATGCTGTCCGAGCCATAACTTAGTAATGGCAGAACTTTTCGCGAGGCAACTTGGCTCATTTTAAAGCTCTTGGAGCGAGCTTCGATATAGCGAATTCTCAGCTTAATCCGACCGACGGTCTGCATGGCACGCTGCGCGACGTTCAAGGTACTCTTGCTGTTTTGACTAAGTCCTTCTTGATCCCTCTCTCTACAAACTCGGACCCGAGGATAGGGGCTGGTCTTGTACCAGGCACCCAGGGACCTTGGAGGTGACCCTAGGTTGGTAAACAACCTCTGGTTCTGTTTTTTCAACCTGGGAAAACAACAACCAGGTTCAGGTTCTAAAAACAGAACCTGTTTTGTCTTTGCCCAACCAGACAAATGCTGGTTCCGCTGGTTTCCCCTGGCCTTGTAGCATGCAGATACAGAAAAACAACATCCAACCTTCACCTAAATTGTACCCCTATAGTGCCTTCCTGCTACACTATAGTTAACAAACAAAACAGTACAAATTCGAGTTGGATAGAACTGAATCTGCGCAATCAACTCAACCGAACTGCAAAGCTTCCATCTTGGGTTCCTTTGCGAGCTCGTCCTTTCTGCTTGCACTGTTCATAGCGCGTACAATGTTGTGCCAAAGCGCACATTGCGCGAGTACCTGCAAATGCATCAAGCGAAAAATGCGAAAGCAAACAAACACACGAACACACCATTCACACGCAAATGCATTCGCACACGCATACTCGTACAAACAGACGGCAGGATGTCGTGCAATGTGCATTTGCACCCAACACACTCCCCCTCAGCCTGCCGGCTGCATCCCCGTCATTCCATGCTAGTTCATGCTCATTCCACTCATGCGCACACAACGCCAATGAGGCTCATCCGCAAGCCTCTTGGTGAGAAAGTCTGCTGGCTGCTGGTGAGTCTTGATGTAGATCGGATGCACCGTCCCCCTCTTCACCTCCTTACGCAGCCAGTGCCACTTGATACGCATGTGCTTGTTCAGGCCATGAAGCACAGCGTTCCTGGCCATCCCAAGAGCCCCCTTGCTATCACAAAACAGCGGCGTAGCAACTTTCTGCTCCTGGCCAATCTCCTCTAACAGCCTCCTCAGCCAAATCACCTCCTTCACCCCATGGAACATCGCCATGTACTCTGATTCTACGGAAGAGAGTGCCGTCTCCGTCTGCTTCTTGGACCTCCAACTAACAGGTCCTCCCCCAACTACGCAGATGTATCCTCCCACAGATGAGGAATCCTCCTTCTCAGAAGCCCACGTAGCATCGGTAAAGCAAGTGAGAAATAGCTTGCCTTCTCCAAGCCTCTCCCCCTTCTCTTTCAGCACCTCCACCCCTTTCTGCTTCACCTGTGCAGATGCGGAGTATTGAACTCCAATGCTTGGGTGAGAGTTCAGGTACTTCACCACACGCTCAGCTGCATCCACCTGCTCCTCTGATGGATTCTGCACCACCCTAGCCAGCTGCCCAACCGAGAAAGAGATGTCGGGCCTCGTGTGAACTGCTGCGTACAAGAGGCTGCCCACCAAGGACTGAAATTGCTGCTGCTCTTCAGCTTCAACCCCTTCATCCTCTGCAGCCTTCACAAGCTTGAATTCTGCTGGCAGGGGAGTTGCAACCTTGCGCTCATTCTCAATCCCATACTTCTCCCCCAGCTCCTTGATGAACTTCTCCTGGTGCAGCTTCAACCACCTGTGATCTGGATCCCTCTCCACGTGCATCCCGAGGTAGTACTTTACCTCCCCAAGGTTCTTGCACTTGAAGTTTTCCATCAGTTGCTGCTGCACTTTCTGGATCTCCTTCATGCTGCTGCTGAAGAGAAGAATGTCGTCCACATAGACCAGAAACAGCACCAGCTTCTCCCCCTCGCCCTTGAGAAAGAGGCTCTCATCACAGCTGCTGGTCCTGAATCCCATCTCCTCTAAAACAGCTGCCAACTTCTGGTACCAGCAGCGTGGCGCCTGCTTCAAGCCGTAGATGGACTTGTTGAGCTTGCACACCCTGCCCGTACCATCCTCATACCCAGGCGGCTGCGTCATGTACACATCCTCCTCTAAAATCCCATTCAGGAATGCCGTTGAAATATCCATCTGAATGATGAATTTTCCACTAACAGCTGCATCTGCCAACAAGACACGGAGGGTAGGGGGTTTGGCAGTGGGAGCAAAGATCTCGTTGAAGTCCTGCTTCTCCTTCTGCATAAACCCCTTCGCCACCAGCCTACTCTTGTAGATGGTGACCTGCCCCTTGTCATCGGTCTTGATCCTCAGCACCCACTTGCATTGTATCGCTTTCTTCCCATCAGGCAGCACCACCAGATCCATGTCCTATTCTCCAGCAGACTCTGGTACTCAGCATCCCTAGAAGCCAGCCACTTGTCCCTATCTGGTCCAGCTAATGCCTCCTCCAAGCTAGCTGGTTCCTCTGGTGCAGGGGCAAGAAAACAGTACGCAGGCTCATCCTCCTCATCCGGGTCATAGCCATGAGGTAGAATCAGCAATGCCTCTTCGGTCCCTAGCTGCTGCTCTGCTGCATCAGTTCCTGCAGTCAGCTTCTTAGTAGCCATACGGGTACGTCCTGGCCTGGAGACGGGTGTCTCCCATCCCTTCATAACGACACCCTTCGGCTTCTTAGTTTTTCCCTGCTGCTTCTCTCCTCCCTCGGGTCCAGCAGCTCCACTAGTGCTGCCGCCAGTTTCCACACCATTTTCTCCACCAGCAGATGCCTCCTGTACCTTCTCTCCATCACCATTTCCAGCAGCTGCCTCCTCTCCCTCCTCCCACACACTAGGAGTCAGGTCCAGCTGCATGGTGATCTGCTCCATCTGCTGGGACACCCTTGCCTCCGGCTGTTTCTCCCAGCTCCCATACATCATGCCCTCAATGAATTTCACATCCCTGCTGTCAAACAACACACCCTTGGATGGTTCCCACAGCAGCCATCCCTTGCTCTCAGCAGCCAGCCCCAAATGCACACACCAGATTGCACTCGCCCCCAACTTACTGCGGTAGGTCTTGGGGACGTGGGCGACTGCCATGCAACCGAACACCCTCAGCATGTCCACCGGCGGCTTCCTCCCAAGCCACCTCTCCAACGGCACCCACGAGTCATCCCCAACCTTGGTGAGCACCCTGTTCCTAGCGACAGTGGCGTGCCGGACAGCATGAGGCCACATAGAATTGCTCAGCCCAGATTCTATGAGCAGCGCCCTAGCTGTCTCCAGAATGGTCCGGTTTGCCCGTTCTGCTACACCATTGGACTGTGGGGTATAAGCCGTGGTCAGCTCTCTCTGGATGCCCTGCTTCTTGAGCCAGGCCGTCATTTCAGCTCCAAGGAACTCACCACCCCGGTCTGTCCTAATCCGCTTCACTACACACTCCGCCTGCTTCTCCACGAATGGCAGCCAATCGTCCCGTATCGTGGAGGCGGCGTGGTCCTTCTGCTTCAGCGGATACGCCCACATCAGCCTGCTCCAGTCATCCACAATTGTAAGAAAATACCGCTCCCCCTTGTGCCCTTGCACCGGCAGCGGCCCCACCAAGTCCATGTGGACCAGCTCCAAAGGCTTCTTGCTCCTGCCAGCCACACTATGGAAAGGGAAACGGGTGAACTTTGAAAGCAAACAGATTTCACAGTTGTCATCGGGTGGCTGTCCGTTCAGCTTCAGACCCTTAACGGCTCCGTCCTTCTCCAGCTGCTTCAGCAAAGGCATTGCCACATGCCCTAAGCGCCGGTGTGCCATTGCCCAATCTGTCTCCCCAGATCTGGCCGACACTTTCACACCAACCCCTCCAACGGCATTGCACTCCCCCTGGGATGCAGACCCCTCTCCAGCCTGCCCCCCACCATGCCACGCCAGGGCCGGCAGCTGCCACATAGATCTGTACACGTCCTTGCTCTCGTGCAGATCCCAAAGCACCCGATTGCCCAGCTGCCCCTTATAAGTGCGTGCCCCATCCGTGTTGGTGTTCACCCCAGCCTTGCCAAGCTTACGGAGGGAGATAAGGTTGGCCTTCAGGTCGGGGACGAAGAGAACGTCGTGCAGCACCACCGGCTTGCCATCCGCTCCCTTAAACGCAGCTCGTCCCGCACCAGCCACCTTCAACATGTGTCCAGAGGCGGAGCACACTTCATTGATCGGTGCAGCTCGTACTTCGTCCAGCAGGTCCTTGCGCGGCGTCATCGTCCAAGCAGCGCCTGTGTCCAACACCCAATAGTCTAGGGGGTGCAGCTCTGCTCCAACTTTGGCAGAGGCGTCTCCTTGCTCCCCCTTGTCTCCCACATGGAAGAATTGGCCCGCGGTGCGCTCCTTCTTCTTCTCCGCACCAGCGTTGCTCTTCGGGTTATTGTCGGACGAATCAGCGACCATGTTGGCGCCGTTTTTCTGGTTCCTCCGCGCACCGCCATCCTGGTGACGATTCTGGGGGGTCCATCCATCGGGTTTCTTATAGCACAAAAACCAGGGGTGCCCTTCCTTCTCACAATACCAGCAACTCCCTTTCATTTTGCCACCAGCACCCGACTTGCCCCCACGTCCAGATTTCGCACCGCAACCCCAACCGGTACCTCAGGATGGTGATTAGCAACACTGCATAAACTTGCCACATGACACCCTTTGCATCCGCCACGTCCACCAACAACCTGCTCCACTTGCCACGTCACACCCCCCTACCCCAAGCAACGTCACCCCCACCCATCTGACACGCCACGCCCCGTCACGAGCACCACTCCCGTGTACCCTTCAAACCAACACGTCACCCCCAACTCCGCCCATTTGCCACATCACACCCTCCTGCATCCGCCACGTCCACCAACAACCCATCCCACTTGCCACGTCACACCCCCTTACCACAAGCCACGTCATCCTCCACCCACCTGACACGCCTCGTCTCTTCATGCACCGCTCCCTTGTACCCTTCAAACTTGGGTGCAAATGCACATTGCACGACATCCTGCCGTCTGTTTGTACGAGTATGCGTGTGCGAATGCATTTGCGTGTGAATGGTGTGTTCGTGTGTTTGTTTGCTTTCGCATTTTTCGCTTGATGCATTTGCAGGTACTCGCACAATGTGCGCTTCGGCACAACATTGTACGCGCTATGAACAGTGCAAGCAGAAAGGACGAGCTCGCAAAGGAACCCAAGATGGAAGCTTTGCAGTTCGGTTGAGTTGGTTGCGCAGATTCAGTTCTATCCAACTCGAAATTGTACTGTTTTGTTTGGTTAACTATAGTGTAGCAGGGAAGGCACTATAGGGGTACAATTTAGGTGAAGGTTGGATGTTGTTTGTCTGTATCTGCATGCTACAAGGCCAGGGGAAACCAGCGGAACCAGCATTTGGCTGGTTGGGCAAAGACAAAACAGGTTCTGTTTTTAGAACCTGAACCTGGTTGTTGTTTTCCCAGGTTGGAAAAACAGAACCAGAGGTTGTTTACCAACCTACCACCTGCTATTTTGTCCAGCCAGGTTGGTTCTGTTGCTTGGAATTATTTGGGATCATCCCTGGTTGTTCCCAGGTTGATTCCCAAGGTCCTTGCTAGCTAGAACTATTTAATCCTTCTCTGTTTGTACCTGAATATAGTCAAATTGATTCAAGCGAATTCCTTCCTCGCTGGAATTTTGTTTCTGCGCTATTCGACGGCGGAATGCTACCCGAGTCAACGCTAGTATGCTAGCACTCCAACGCTAGGCAAACGCTGTCCGAGCCATAACTTAGTAATGGCAGAACTTTTCGCGAGGCAACTTGGCTCATTTTAAAGCTCTTGGAGCGAGCTTCGATATAGCGAATTCTCAGCTTAATCCGATCGACGGTCTGCACGGCACGCTGCGCGACGTTCAAGGTACTCTTGCTGTTTTGACTAAGTCCTTCTTGATCCCTCTCTCTACAAACTCGGACCCGAGGATAGGGGCTGGTCTTGTACCAGGCACCCAGGGACCCTTGGAGGTGACCCCGAGGAGAGGTTTTAAGTTTGATTAAGTCCTAATAGCTTGAGTTTATTAGGCCCTTACACCAACAAGCTGGTATCAGAGCTGCGTTATAGTGATCCTCGTTATAGGTAGCTATGGCGGGCAACACGTCGGCGGGAGCTGGTGAATCTTCAGCCCAAGATCGTAGCGGCAGCCAAGATTCTGGTCTTTCAGCGCCAAGGGGAGCGCGAACAAACCAGGGCTCGCTTGTCAAGGAGGTGCTGAAGAATTTCACCGTCGAGAAGTTCAATGGTGAGGGCTATGATGATTGGGCCTGGAAAATGCAATTATATTTCCGTCAGATCGGTTTGCTGAAACTAATGATTGGGGAGGAGCCTAGACCGAGTGACCCCACGCTGCAGGAAGATTGGGACGAGCGCTCCTCGGCTGGCTACTATTTGATGTCGCAGAGTTTGGAGCTGAACCAGCGTCACCACGTCATGCACCTGCTGCCGGAGGTTGAATGCGGTCCGAAGGCGTGGACCGTGTTGAAGGAGCTGCACGCCCCGACCTCCGTTGTCGCAACGTTGATGCTGGAGAGGGAGCTGTCCGCGTTGCGCCTGAGCGAGGGAGAGCCGGTGCAACCAGTCCTGGACAAGATGCGCGACCTCTACGCGAAGTTGGCGACCGCGGGAATCACCTACCCGGAGCAGACCAAGTGCTTGAAGATGCTCTCGCTGCTGCCAGAATCGTGGCTTCAATTTACGAGCGGATTGAGCCTGCCGCAGAACCAGAGCTTGTGGACGCTCGAGTGGGTGCGGACGAAGATTCTGGAGGAGGACTTCCGTCGCCGCCAACTGAGGGGTGGAGACGACGGCAGCAGCGGCTACGGGATGCAAGGGAGCCGACGTGGCAGAGGACGTGGCTTCGGTGGTGCTGGACGCGGTGCAAAGAAAGACGACGACTCCAACGACCAACAAGGAGGTACCGGTTGGGGTCGCGGTGCGAAATCTGGACGTGGGGGCAAGTCGGGTGCTGGTGGCAAAATGAAAGGGAGTTGCTGGTATTGTGAGAAGGAAGGGCACCCCTGGTTTTTGTGCTATAAGAAACCCGATGGATGGAACCCCCAGAATCGTCACCAGGATGGCGGCGCGCGGAGGAACCAGAAAAACGGCGCCAACATGGTCGCTGATTCGTCCGACAACAACCCGAAGGGCAACGGCGGTGCGGAGAAGAAGAAGGAGCGCACCGCGGGCCAATTCTTCCATGTGGGAGACAAGGGGGAGCAAGGAGACGCCTCTGCCAAAGTTGGAGCAGAGCTGCACCCCCTAGACTATTGGGTGTTGGACACAGGCGCTGCTTGGACGATGACGCCGCGCAAGGACCTGCTGGACGAAGTACGAGCTGCACCGATCAATGAAGTGTGCTCCGCCTCTGGACACATGTTGAAGGTGGCTGGTGCGGGACGAGCTGCGTTTAAGGGAGCGGATGGCAAGCCGGTGGTGCTGCACGACGTTCTCTTCGTCCCCGACCTGAAGGCCAACCTTATCTCCCTCCGTAAGCTTGGCAAGGCTGGGGTGAACACCAACACGGATGGGGCACGCACTTATAAGGGGAAGCTGGGCAATCGGGTGCTTTGGGATCTGCACGAGAGCAAGGACGTGTACAGATCTATGTGGCAGCTGCCGGCCCTGGCGTGGCATGGTGGGGGGCAGGCTGGAGAGGGGTCTGCATCCCAGGGGGAGTGCAATGCCGTTGGAGGGGTTGGTGTGAAAGTGTCGGCCAGGTCTGGGGAGACAGATTGGGCAACGGCACACCGGCGCTTAGGGCATGTGGCAATGCCTTTGCTGAAGCAGCTGGAGAAGGATGGAGCCGTTAAGGGTCTGAAGCTGAACGGACAGCCACCCGATGACAACTGTGAAATCTGTTTGCTTTCAAAGTTCACCCGTTTCCCTTTCCATAGTGTGGCTGGCAGGAGCAAGAAGCCTTTGGAGCTGGTCCACATGGACTTGGTGGGGCCGCTGCCGGTGCAAGGGCACAAGGGGGAGCGGTATTTTCTTACAATTGTGGATGACTGGAGCAGGCTGATGTGGGCGTATCCGCTGAAGCAGAAGGACCACGCCGCCTCCACGATACGGGATGATTGGCTGCCATTCGTGGAGAAGCAGGCGGAGTGTGTAGTGAAGCGGATTAGGACAGACCGGGGTGGTGAGTTCCTTGGAGCTGAAATGACGGCCTGGCTCAAGAAGCAGGGCATCCAGAGAGAGCTGACCACGGCTTATACCCCACAGTCCAATGGTGTAGCAGAACGGGCAAACCGGACCATTCTGGAGACAGCTAGGGCGCTGCTCATAGAATCTGGGCTGAGCAATTCTATGTGGCCTCATGCTGTCCGGCACGCCACTGTCGCTAGGAACAGGGTGCTCACCAAGGTTGGGGATGACTCGTGGGTGCCGTTGGAGAGGTGGCTTGGGAGGAAGCCGCCGGTGGACATGCTGAGGGTGTTCGGTTGCATGGCAGTCGCCCACGTCCCCAAGACCTACCGCAGTAAGTTGGGGGCGAGTGCAATCTGGTGTGTGCATTTGGGGCTGGCTGCTGAGAGCAAGGGATGGCTGCTGTGGGAACCATCCAAGGGTGTGTTGTTTGACAGCAGGGATGTGAAATTCATTGAGGGCATGATGTATGGGAGCTGGGAGAAACAGCCGGAGGCAAGGGTGTCCCAGCAGATGGAGCAGATCACCATGCAGCTGGACCTGACTCCTAGTGTGTGGGAGGAGGGAGAGGAGGCAGCTGCTGGAAATGGTGATGGAGAGAAGGTACAGGAGGCATCTGCTGGTGGAGAAAATGGTGTGGAAACTGGCGGCAGCACTAGTGGAGCTGCTGGACCCGAGGGAGGAGAGAAGCAGCAGGGAAAAACTAAGAAGCCGAAGGGTGTCGTTATGAAGGGATGGGAGACACCCGTCTCCAGGCCAGGACGTACCCGTATGGCTACTAAGAAGCTGACTGCAGGAACTGATGCAGCAGAGCAGCAGCTAGGGACCGAAGAGGCATTGCTGATTCTACCTCATGGCTATGACCCGGATGAGGAGGATGAGCCTGCGTACTGTTTTCTTGCCCCTGCACCAGAGGAACCAGCTAGCATGGAGGAGGCATTAGCTGGACCAGATAGGGACAAGTGGCTGGCTTCTAGGGATGCTGAGTACCAGAGTCTGCTGGAGAATAGGACATGGGATCTGGTGGTGCTGCCTGATGGGAAGAAAGCGATACAATGCAAGTGGGTGCTGAGGATCAAGACCGATGACAAGGGGCAGGTCACCATCTACAAGAGAGCTGGTGGCGAAGGGGTTTATGCAGAAGGAGAAGCAGGACTTCAACGAGATCTTTGCTCCCACTGCCAAACCCCTACCCTCCGTGTCTTGTTGGCAGATGCAGCTGTTAGTGGGAAATTCATCATTCAGATGGATATTTCAACGGCATTCCTGAATGGGATTTTAGAGGAGGATGTGTACATGACGCAGCCGCCTGGGTATGAGGATGGTACGGGCAGGGTGTGCAAGCTCAACAAGTCCATCTACGGCTTGAAGCAGGCGCCACGCTGCTGGTACCAGAAGTTGGCAGCTGTTTTAGAGGAGATGGGATTCAGGACCAGCAGCTGTGATGAGAGCCTCTTTCTCAAGGGCGAGGGGGAGAAGCTGGTGCTGTTTCTGGTCTATGTGGACGACATTCTTCTCTTCAGCAGCAGCATGAAGGAGATCCAGAAAGTGCAGCAGCAACTGATGAAAAACTTCAAGTGCAAGAACCTTGGGGAGGTAAAGTACTACCTCGGGATGCACGTGGAGAGGGATCCAGATCACAGGTGGTTGAAGCTGCACCAGGAGAAGTTCATCAAGGAGCTGGGGGAGAAGTATGGGATTGAGAATGAGCGCAAGGTTGCAACTCCCCTGCCAGCAGAATTCAAGCTTGTGAAGGCTGCAGAGGATGAAGGGGTTGAAGCTGAAGAGCAGCAGCAATTTCAGTCCTTGGTGGGCAGCCTCTTGTACGCAGCAGTTCACACGAGGCCCGACATCTCTTTCTCGGTTGGGCAGCTGGCTAGGGTGGTGCAGAATCCATCAGAGGAGCAGGTGGATGCAGCTGAGCGTGTGGTGAAGTACCTGAACTCTCACCCAAGCATTGGAGTTCAATACTCCGCATCTGCACAGGTGAAGCAGAAAGGGGTGGAGGTGCTGAAAGAGAAGGGGGAGAGGCTTGGAGAAGGCAAGCTATTTCTCACTTGCTTTACCGATGCTACGTGGGCTTCTGAGAAGGAGGATTCCTCATCTGTGGGAGGATACATCTGCGTAGTTGGGGGAGGACCTGTTAGTTGGAGGTCCAAGAAGCAGACGGAGACGGCACTCTCTTCCGTAGAATCAGAGTACATGGCGATGTACCATGGATGAAGGAGGTGATTTGGCTGAGGAGGCTGTTAGAGGAGATTGGCCAGGAGCAGAAAGTTGCTACGCCGCTGTTTTGTGATAGCAAGGGGGCTCTTGGGATGGCCAGGAACGCTGTGCTTCATGGCCTGAACAAGCACATGCGTATCAAGTGGCACTGGCTGCGTAAGGAGGTGAAGAGGGGGACGGTGAATCCAATCTACATCAAGACTCACCAGCAGCCAGCAGACTTTCTCACCAAGAGGCTTGCGGATGAGCCTCATTGGCGTTGTGTGCGCATGAGTGGAATGAGCATGAACTAGCATGGAATGACGGGGATGCAGCCGGCAGGCTGAGGGGGAGTGTGTTGGGTGCAAATGCACATTGCACGACATCCTGCCGTCTGTTTGTACGAGTATGCGTGTGCGAATGCATTTGCGTGTGAATGGTGTGTTCGTGTGTTTGTTTGCTTTCGCATTTTTCGCTTGATGCATTTGCAGGTACTCGCACAATGTGCGCTTCGGCACAACATTGTACGCGCTATGAACAGTGCAAGCAGGAAGGACGAGCTCGCAAAGGAACCCAAGATGGAAGCTTTGCAGTTCGGTTGAGTTGGTTGCGCAGATTCAGTTCTATCCAACTCGAAATTGTACTGTTTTGTTTGGTTAACTATAGTGTAGCAGGGAAGGCACTATAGGGGTACAATTTAGGTGAAGGTTGGATGTTGTTTGTCTGTATCTGCATGCTACAAGGCCAGGGGAAACCAGCGGAACCAGCATTTGGCTGGTTGGGCAAAGACAAAACAGGTTCTGTTTTTAGAACCTGAACCTGGTTGTTGTTTTCCCAGGTTGGAAAAACAGAACCAGAGGTTGTTTACCAACCTACCACCTGCTATTTTGTCCAGCCAGGTTGGTTCTGTTGCTTGGAATTATTTGGGATCATCCCTGGTTGTTCCCAGGTTGATTCCCAAGGTCCTTGCTAGCTAGAACTATTTAATCCTTCTCTGTTTGTACCTGAATATAGTCAAATTGATTCAAGCGAATTCCTTCCTCGCTGGAATTTCGTTTCTGCGCTATTCGACGGCGGAATGCTACCCGAGTTAACGCTAGTATGCTAGCACTCCAACGCTAGGCAAACGCTGTCCGAGCCATAACTTAGTAATGGCAGAACTTTTCGCGAGACAACTTGGCTCATTTTAAAGCTCTTGGAGCGAGCTTCAATATAGCGAATTCTCAGCTTAATCCGATCGACGGTCTGCACGGCACGCTGTGCGACGTTCAAGGTACTCTTGCTGTTTTGACTAAGTCCTTCTTGATCCCTCTCTCTACAAACTCGGACCCGAGGATAGGGGCTGGTCTTGTACCAGGCACCCAGGGACCCTTGGAGGTGATCCCGAGGAGAGGTTTTAAGTTTGATTAAGTCCTAATAGCTTGAGTTTATTAGGCCCTTACACCAACACAAACCGCCACGTCACCCCCAACCCCGCCCTTTTGACACGTCACACCTCCCTGTATCCACCACGTCCACCAACAACCCGCCCCACTTGCCACGTCACACACCCCCCTACCACAAACCATGTCACCCTCCACCCACCTGACATGCCTCGACTCTTCATGCGCTGCTCCCTTGTACCCTTCCAACCGCCACGTCATCCCCAACCCTCACCTTTCGCCACGTCACACCCTCCTGCATCCGCCATGTCCACCAACAACCGACCCCATTTCCCATGTCACACCTCCCTACCACAAGCCACGTCACCCTCCACCTACCTGACACGCCACGCCCCGTCACGCGCCGCTCCCGTGTACCCTTCAAACCACCACGTCACCCCCATCCCCACCCTTTTGCCACGTTACACCCTCCTGCATCCGCCACGTTCACCAACAACCCGCCCCACTTGCCACGTCACACCCCCTGACCACAAGCCACGTAATCCTCCACCAGCCTGACACGCCTCGTCTCTTCATAAACCGCTCCCTTGTACCTTCAAACTGTTGGGTGCAAATGCACATTGCACGACATCCTGCCGTCTGTTTTGTACGAGTATGCGTGTGCGAATGCATTTGTGTGTGAATGGTGTGTTCGTGTGTTTGTTTGCTTTCGCATTTTCGCTTGATGCATTTGCAAGTACTCGCGCAATGTGCGCTTCGGCACAACATTGTATGCGCTATGAACAGTGCAAGCAGGAAGGACGAGCTCGCAAAGGAACCCAAGATGGAAGCTTTGCAGTTCGGTTGAGTTGATTGCGCAGATTCAGTTCTATCCAACTCGAAATTGTACTGTTTTGTTTGGTTAACTATAGTGTAGCAGGGAAGGCACTATAGGGGTACAATTTAGGTGAAGGTTGGATGTTGTTTGTCTGTATCTGCATGCTACAAGGCCAGGGGAAACCAGCGGAACCAGCATTTGGCTGGTTGGGCAAAGACAAAACAGGTTCTGTTTTTAGAACCTGAACCTGGTTGTTGTTTTCCCAGGTTGGAAAAACAGAACCAGAGGTTGTTTACCAACCTACTACCTGCTATTTTGTCCAGCCAGGTTGGTTCTGTTGTTTGGAATTATTTGGGATCATCCCTGGTTGTTCCCAGGTTGATTCCCAAGGTCCTTGCTAGCTAGAACTATTTAATCCTTCTCTGTTTGTACCTGAATATAGTCAAATTGATTCAAGCGAATTCCTTCCTCGCTGGAATTTCGTTTCTGCGCTATTCGACGGCGGAATGCTACCCGAGTCAACGCTAGTATGCTAGCACTCCAACGCTAGGCAAACGCTGTCCGAGCCATAACTTAGTAATGGCAGAACTTTTCGCGAGGCAACTTGGCTCATTTTTAAAGCTCTTGGAGCGAGCTTCGATATAGCGAATTCTCAGCTTAATCCGACCGACGGTCTGCACGGCACGCTGCGCGACGTTCAAGGTACTCTTGCTGTTTTGACTAAGTCCTTCTTGATCCCTCTCTCTACAAACTCGGACCCGAGGATAGGGGCTGGTCTTGTACCAGGCACCCAGGGACCCTTGGAGGTGACCCCGAGGAGAGGTTTTAAGTTTGATTAAGTCCTAATAGCTTGAGTTTATTAGGCCCTTACACCAACAAGCTGGTATCAGAGCTGCGTTATAGTGATCCTCGTTATAGGTAGCTATGGCGGGCAACACCTCGGCGGGAGCTGGTGAATCTTCAGCCCAAGATCGTAGCGGCAGCCAAGATTCTGGTCTTTCAGCGCCAAGGGGAGCGCGAACAAACCAGGGCTCGCTTGTCAAGGAGGTGCTGAAGAATTTCACCGTCGAGAAGTTCAATGGTGAGGGCTATGATGATTGGGCCTGGAAAATGCAATTATATTTCCGTCAGATCGGTTTGCTGAAACTAATGATTGGGGAGGAGCCTAGACCGAGTGACCCCACGCTGCAGGAAGATTGGGACGAGCGCTCCTCGGCTGGCTACTATTTGATGTCGCAGAGTTTGGAGCTGAACCAGCGTCACCACGTCATGCACCTGCTGCCGGAGGTTGAATGCGGTCCGAAGGCGTGGACCGTGTTGAAGGAGCTGCACGCCCCGACCTCCGTTGTCGCAACGTTGATGCTGGAGAGGGAGCTGTCCGCGTTGCGCCTGAGCGAGGGAGAGCCGGTGCAACCAGTCCTGGACAAGATGCGCGACCTCTACGCGAAGTTGGCGACCGCGGGAATCACCTACCCGGAGCAGACCAAGTGCTTGAAGATGCTCTCGCTGCTGCCAGAATCGTGGCTTCAATTTACGAGCGGATTGAGCCTGCCGCAGAACCAGAGCTTGTGGACGCTCGAGTGGGTGCGGACGAAGATTCTGGAGGAGGACTTCCGTCGCCGCCAACTGAGGGGTGGAGACGACGGCAGCAGCGGCTACGGGATGCAAGGGAGCCGACGTGGCAGAGGACGTGGCTTCGGTGGTGCTGGACGCGGTGCAAAGAAAGACGACGACTCCAACGACCAACAAGGAGGTATCGGTTGGGGTCGCGGTGCGAAATCTGGACGTGGGGGCAAGTCGGGTGCTGGTGGCAAAATGAAAGGGAGTTGCTGGTATTGTGAGAAGGAAGGGCACCCCTGGTTTTTGTGCTATAAGAAACCCGATGGATGGACCCCCCAGAATCGTCACCAGGATGGCGGCGCGCGGAGGAACCAGAAAAACGGCGCCAACATGGTCGCTGATTCGTCCGACAACAACCCGAAGGGCAACGGCGGTGCGGAGAAGAAGAAGGAGCGCACCGCGGGCCAATTCTTCCATGTGGGAGACAAGGGGGAGCAAGGAGACGCCTCTGCCAAAGTTGGAGCAGAGCTGCACCCCCTAGACTATTGGGTGTTGGACACAGGCGCTGCTTGGACGATGACGCCGCGCAAGGACCTGCTGGACGAAGTACGAGCTGCACCGATCAATGAAGTGTGCTCCGCCTCTGGACACATGTTGAAGGTGGCTGGTGCGGGACGAGCTGCGTTTAAGGGAGCGGATGGCAAGCCGGTGGTGCTGCACGACGTTCTCTTCGTCCCCGACCTGAAGGCCAACCTTATCTCCCTCCGTAAGCTTGGCAAGGCTGGGGTGAACACCAACACGGATGG
Organism: Closterium sp. Yama58-4; assembly: GCA_947470075.1. Classification (NCBI taxonomy): domain Eukaryota; kingdom Viridiplantae; phylum Streptophyta; class Zygnematophyceae; order Desmidiales; family Closteriaceae; genus Closterium; species Closterium sp. Yama58-4. The sequence goes on along the minus strand of CANIUD010000616.1, from coordinate 84,232 downwards.
GGCACGCACTTATAATCTGGGAAAGCTGTGTTGGTGTAAGGGCCTAATAAACTCAAGCTATTAGGACTTAATCAAACTTAAAACCTCTCCTCGGGGTCACCTCCAAGGGTCCCTGGGTGCCTGGTACAAGACCAGCCCCTATCCTCGGGTCCGAGTTTGTAGAGAGAGGGATCAAGAAGGACTTAGTCAAAACAGCAAGAGTACCTTGAACGTCGCGCAGCGTGCCGTGCAGACCGTCGGTCGGATTAAGCTGAGAATTCGCTATATCGAAGCTCGCTCCAAGAGCTTTAAAATGAGCCAAGTTGCCTCGCGAAAAGTTCTGCCATTACTAAGTTATGGCTCGGACAGCGTTTGCCTAGCGTTGGAGTGCTAGCATACTAGCGTTGACTCGGGTAGCATTCCGCCGTCGAATAGCGCAGAAACGAAATTCCAGCGAGGAAGGAATTCGCTTGAATCAATTTGACTATATTCAGGTACAAACAGAGAAGGATTAAATAGTTCTAGCTAGCAAGGACCTTGGGAATCAACCTGGGAACAACCAGGGATGATCCCAAATAATTCCAAGCAACAGAACCAACCTGGCTGGACAAAATAGCAGGTGGTAGGTTGGTAAACAACCTCTGGTTCTGTTTTTCCAACCTGGGAAAACAACAACCAGGTTCAGGTTCTAAAAACAGAACCTGTTTTGTCTTTGCCCAACCAGCCAAATGCTGGTTCCGCTGGTTTCCCCTGGCCTTGTAGCATGCAGATACAGACAAACAACATCCAACCTTCACCTAAATTGTACCCCTATAGTGCCTTCCCTGCTACACTATAGTTAACCAAACAAAACAGTACAATTTCGAGTTGGATAGAACTGAATCTGCGCAATCAACTCAACCGAACTGCAAAGCTTCCATCTTGGGTTCCTTTGCGAGCTCGTCCTTTCTGCTTGCACTGTTCATAGCGCGTACAATGTTGTGCCGAAGCGCACATTGCGCGAGTACCTGCAAATGCATCAAGCGAAAAATGCGAAAGCAAACAAACACACGAACACACCATTCACACGCAAATGCATTCGCACACGCATACTCGTACAAACAGACGGCAGGATGTCGTGCAATGTGCATTTGCACCCAACACACTCCCCCTCAGCCTGCCGGCTGCATCCCCGTCATTCCATGCTAGTTCATGCTCATTCCACTCATGCGCACACAACGCCAATGAGGCTCATCCGCAAGCCTCTTGGTGAGAAAGTCTGCTGGCTGCTGGTGAGTCTTGATGTAGATCGGATTCACCGTCCCCCTCTTCACCTCCTTACGCAGCCAGTGCCACTTGATACGCATGTGCTTGTTCAGCCCATGAAGCACAGCGTTTCTGGCCATCCCAAGAGCCCCCTTGCTATCACAAAACAGCGGCGTAGCAACTTTCTGCTCCTGGCCAATCTCCTCTAACAGCCTCCTCAGCCAAATCACCTCCTTCACCCCATGGAACATCGCCATGTACTCTGATTCTACGGAAGAGAGTGCCGTCTCCGTCTGCTTCTTGGACCTCCAACTAACAGGTCCTCCCCCAACTACGCAGATGTATCCTCCCACAGATGAGGAATCCTCCTTCTCAGAAGCCCACGTAGCATCGGTAAAGCAAGTGAGAAATAGCTTGCCTTCTCCAAGCCTCTCCCCCTTCTCTTTCAGCACCTCCACCCCTTTCTGCTTCACCTGTGCAGATGCGGAGTATTGAACTCCAATGCTTGGGTGAGAGTTCAGGTACTTCACCACACGCTCAGCTGCATCCACCTGCTCCTCTGATGGATTCTGCACCACCCTAGCCAGCTGCCCAACCGAGAAAGAGATGTCGGGCCTCGTGTGAACTGCTGCGTACAAGAGGCTGCCCACCAAGGACTGAAATTGCTGCTGCTCTTCAGCTTCAACCCCTTCATCCTCTGCAGCCTTCACAAGCTTGAATTCTGCTGGCAGGGGAGTTGCAACCTTGCGCTCATTCTCAATCCCATACTTCTCCCCCAGCTCCTTGATGAACTTCTCCTGGTGCAGCTTCAACCACCTGTGATCTGGATCCCTCTCCACGTGCATCCCGAGGTAGTACTTTACCTCCCCAAGGTTCTTGCACTTGAAGTTTTCCATCAGTTGCTGCTGCACTTTCTGGATCTCCTTCATGCTGCTGCTGAAGAGAAGAATGTCGTCCACATAGACCAGAAACAGCACCAGCTTCTCCCCCTCGCCCTTGAGAAAGAGGCTCTCATCACAGCTGCTGGTCCTGAATCCCATCTCCTCTAAAACAGCTGCCAACTTCTGGTACCAGCAGCGTGGCGCCTGCTTCAAGCCGTAGATGGACTTGTTGAGCTTGCACACCCTGCCCGTACCATCCTCATACCCAGGCGGCTGCGTCATGTACACATCCTCCTCTAAAATCCCATTCAGGAATGCCGTTGAAATATCCATCTGAATGATGAATTTCCCACTAACAGCTGCATCTGCCAACAAGACACGGAGGGTAGGGGGTTTGGCAGTGGGAGCAAAGATCTCGTTGAAGTCCTGCTTCTCCTTCTGCATAAACCCCTTCGCCACCAGCCTACTCTTGTAGATGGTGACCTGCCCCTTGTCATCGGTCTTGATCCTCAGCACCCACTTGCATTGTATCGCTTTCTTCCCATCAGGCAGCACCACCAGATCCCATGTCCTATTCTCCAGCAGACTCTGGTACTCAGCATCCCTAGAAGCCAGCCACTTGTCCCTATCTGGTCCAGCTAATGCCTCCTCCATGCTAGCTGGTTCCTCTGGTGCAGGGGCAAGAAAACAGTACGCAGGCTCATCCTCCTCATCCGGGTCATAGCCATGAGGTAGAATCAGCAATGCCTCTTCGGTCCCTAGCTGCTGCTCTGCTGCATCAGTTCCTGCAGTCAGCTTCTTAGTAGCCATACGGGTACGTCCTGGCCTGGAGACGGGTGTCTCCCATCCCTTCATAACGACACCCTTCGGCTTCTTAGTTTTTCCCTGCTGCTTCTCTCCTCCCTCGGGTCCAGCAGCTCCACTAGTGCTGCCGCCAGTTTCCACACCATTTTCTCCACCAGCAGATGCCTCCTGTACCTTCTCTCCATCACCATTTCCAGCAGCTGCCTCCTCTCCCTCCTCCCACACACTAGGAGTCAGGTCCAGCTGCATGGTGATCTGCTCCATCTGCTGGGACACCCTTGCCTCCGGCTGTTTCTCCCAGCTCCCATACATCATGCCCTCAATGAATTTCACATCCCTGCTGTCAAACAACACACCCTTGGATGGTTCCCACAGCAGCCATCCCTTGCTCTCAGCAGCCAGCCCCAAATGCACACACCAGATTGCACTCGCCCCCAACTTACTGCGGTAGGTCTTGGGGACGTGGGCGACTGCCATGCAACCGAACACCCTCAGCATGTCCACCGGCGGCTTCCTCCCAAGCCACCTCTCCAACGGCACCCACGAGTCATCCCCAACCTTGGTGAGCACCCTGTTCCTAGCGACAGTGGCGTGCCGGACAGCATGAGGCCACATAGAATTGCTCAGCCCAGATTCTATGAGCAGCGCCCTAGCTGTCTCCAGAATGGTCCGGTTTGCCCGTTCTGCTACACCATTGGACTGTGGGGTATAAGCCGTGGTCAGCTCTCTCTGGATGCCCTGCTTCTTGAGCCAGGCCGTCATTTCAGCTCCAAGGAACTCACCACCCCGGTCTGTCCTAATCCGCTTCACTACACACTCCGCCTGCTTCTCCACGAATGGCAGCCAATCGTCCCGTATCGTGGAGGCGGCGTGGTCCTTCTGCTTCAGCGGATACGCCCACATCAGCCTGCTCCAGTCATCCACAATTGTAAGAAAATACCGCTCCCCCTTGTGCCCTTGCACCGGCAGCGGCCCCACCAAGTCCATGTGGACCAGCTCCAAAGGCTTCTTGCTCCTGCCAGCCACACTATGGAAAGGGAAACGGGTGAACTTTGAAAGCAAACAGATTTCACAGTTGTCATCGGGTGGCTGTCCGTTCAGCTTCAGACCCTTAACGGCTCCATCCTTCTCCAGCTGCTTCAGCAAAGGCATTGCCACATGCCCTAAGCGCCGGTGTGCCGTTGCCCAATCTGTCTCCCCAGATCTGGCCGACACTTTCACACCAACCCCTCCAACGGCATTGCACTCCCCCTGGGATGCAGACCCCTCTCCAGCCTGCCCCCCACCATGCCACGCCAGGGCCGGCAGCTGCCACATAGATCTGTACACGTCCTTGCTCTCGTGCAGATCCCAAAGCACCCGATTGCCCAGCTTCCCCTTATAAGTGCGTGCCCCATCCGTGTTGGTGTTCACCCCAGCCTTGCCAAGCTTACGGAGGGAGATAAGGTTGGCCTTCAGGTCGGGGACGAAGAGAACGTCGTGCAGCACCACCGGCTTGCCATCCGCTCCCTTAAACGCAGCTCGTCCCGCACCAGCCACCTTCAACATGTGTCCAGAGGCGGAGCACACTTCATTGATCGGTGCAGCTCGTACTTCGTCCAGCAGGTCCTTGCGCGGCGTCATCGTCCAAGCAGCGCCTGTGTCCAACACCCAATAGTCTAGGGGGTGCAGCTCTGCTCCAACTTTGGCAGAGGCGTCTCCTTGCTCCCCCTTGTCTCCCACATGGAAGAATTGGCCCGCGGTGCGCTCCTTCTTCTTCTCCGCACCGCCGTTGCCCTTCGGGTTGTTGTCGGACGAATCAGCGACCATGTTGGCGCCGTTTTTCTGGTTCCTCCGCGCGCCGCCATCCTGGTGACGATTCTGGGGGGTCCATCCATCGGGTTTCTTATAGCACAAAAACCAGGGGTGCCCTTCCTTCTCACAATACCAGCAACTCCCTTTCATTTTGCCACCAGCACCCGACTTGCCCCCACGTCCAGATTTCGCACCGCGACCCCAACCGGTACCTCCTTGTTGGTCGTTGGAGTCGTCGTCTTTCTTTGCACCGCGTCCAGCACCACCGAAGCCACGTCCTCTGCCACGTCGGCTCCCTTGCATCCCGTAGCCGCTGCTGCCGTCGTCTCCACCCCTCAGTTGGCGGCGACGGAAGTCCTCCTCCAGAATCTTCGTCCGCACCCACTCGAGCGTCCACAAGCTCTGGTTCTGCGGCAGGCTCAATCCGCTCGTAAATTGAAGCCACGATTCTGGCAGCAGCGAGAGCATCTTCAAGCACTTGGTCTGCTCCGGGTAGGTGATTCCCGCGGTCGCCAACTTCGCGTAGAGGTCGCGCATCTTGTCCAGGACTGGTTGCACCGGCTCTCCCTCGCTCAGGCGCAACGCGGACAGCTCCCTCTCCAGCATCAACGTTGCGACAACGGAGGTCGGGGCGTGCAGCTCCTTCAACACGGTCCACGCCTTCGGACCGCATTCAACCTCCGGCAGCAGGTGCATGACGTGGTGACGCTGGTTCAGCTCCAAACTCTGCGACATCAAATAGTAGCCAGCCGAGGAGCGCTCGTCCCAATCTTCCTGCAGCGTGGGGTCACTCGGTCTAGGCTCCTCCCCAATCATTAGTTTCAGCAAACCGATCTGACGGAAATATAATTGCATTTTCCAGGCCCAATCATCATAGCCCTCACCATTGAACTTCTCGACGGTGAAATTCTTCAGCACCTCCTTGACAAGCGAGCCCTGGTTTGTTCGCGCTCCCCTTGGCGCTGAAAGACCAGAATCTTGGCTGCCGCTACGATCTTGGGCTGAAGATTCACCAGCTCCCGCCGAGGTGTTGCCCGCCATAGCTACCTATAACGAGGATCACTATAACGCAGCTCTGATACCAGCTTGTTGGTGTAAGGGCCTAATAAACTCAAGCTATTAGGACTTAATCAAACTTAAAACCTCTCCTCGGGGTCACCTCCAAGGGTCCCTGGGTGCCTGGTACAAGACCAGCCCCTATCCTCGGGTCCGAGTTTGTAGAGAGAGGGATCAAGAAGGACTTAGTCAAAACAGCAAGAGTACCTTGAACGTCGCGCAGCGTGCCGTGCAGACCGTCGGTCGGATTAAGCTGAGAATTCGCTATATCGAAGCTCGCTCCAAGAGCTTTAAAATGAGCCAAGTTGCCTCGCGAAAAGTTCTGCCATTACTAAGTTATGGCTCGGACAGCGTTTGCCTAGCGTTGGAGTGCTAGCATACTAGCGTTGACTCGGGTAGCATTCCGCCGTCGAATAGCGCAGAAACGAAATTCCAGCGAGGAAGGAATTCGCTTGAATCAATTTGACTATATTCAGGTACAAACAGAGAAGGATTAAATAGTTCTAGCTAGCAAGGACCTTGGGAATCAACCTGGGAACAACCAGGGATGATCCCAAATAATTCCAAGCAACAGAACCAACCTGGCTGGACAAAATAGCAGGTGGTAGGTTGGTAAACAACCTCTGGTTCTGTTTTTCCAACCTGGGAAAACAACAACCAGGTTCAGGTTCTAAAAACAGAACCTGTTTTGTCTTTGCCCAACCAGCCAAATGCTGGTTCCGCTGGTTTCCCCTGGCCTTGTAGCATGCAGATACAGACAAACAACATCCAACCTTCACCTAAATTGTACCCCTATAGTGCCTTCCCTGCTACACTATAGTTAACCAAACAAAACAGTACAATTCCGAGTTGGATAGAACTGAATCTGCGCAATCAACTCAACCGAACTGCAAAGCTTCCATCTTGGGTTCCTTTGCGAGCTCGTCCTTTCTGCTTGCACTGTTCATAGCGCGTACAATGTTGTGCCGAAGCGCACATTGCGCGAGTACCTGCAAATGCATCAAGCGAAAAATGCGAAAGCAAACAAACACACGAACACACCATTCACACGCAAATGCATTCGCACACGCATACTCGTACAAACAGACGGCAGGATGTCGTGCAATGTGCATTTGCACCCAACAAGCTGGGCAATCGGGTGCTTTGGGATCTGCACGAGAGCAAGGACGTGTACAGATCTATGTGGCAGCTGCCGGCCCTGGCGTGGCATGGTGGGGGGCAGGCTGGAGAGGGGTCTGCATCCCAGGGGGAGTGCAATGCCGTTGGAGGGGTTGGTGTGAAAGTGTCGGCCAGATCTGGGGAGACAGATTGGGCAACGGCACACCGGCGCTTAGGGCATGTGGCAATGCCTTTGCTGAAGCAGCTGGAGAAGGATGGAGCCGTTAAGGGTCTGAAGCTGAACGGACAGCCACCCGATGACAACTGTGAAATCTGTTTGCTTTCAAAGTTCACCCGTTTCCCTTTCCATAGTGTGGCTGGCAGGAGCAAGAAGCCTTTGGAGCTGGTCCACATGGACTTGGTGGGGCCGCTGCCGGTGCAAGGGCACAAGGGGGAGCGGTATTTTCTTACAATTGTGGATGACTGGAGCAGGCTGATGTGGGCGTATCCGCTGAAGCAGAAGGACCACGCCGCCTCCACGATACGGGACGATTGGCTGCCATTCGTGGAGAAGCAGGCGGAGTGTGTAGTGAAGCGGATTAGGACAGACCGGGGTGGTGAGTTCCTTGGAGCTGAAATGACGGCCTGGCTCAAGAAGCAGGGCATCCAGAGAGAGCTGACCACGGCTTATACCCCACAGTCCAATGGTGTAGCAGAACGGGCAAACCGGACCATTCTGGAGACAGCTAGGGCGCTGCTCATAGAATCTGGGCTGAGCAACTCTATGTGGCCTCATGCTGTCCGGCACGCCACCGTCGCTAGGAACAGGGTGCTCACCAAGGTTGGGGATGACTCGTGGGTGCCTTTGGAGAGGTGGCTTGGGAGGAAGCCGCCGGTGGACATGCTGAGGGTGTTCGGTTGCATGGCAGTCGCCCACGTCCCCAAGACCTACCGCAGTAAGTTGGGGGCGAGTGCAATCTGGTGTGTGCATTTGGGGCTGGCTGCTGAGAGCAAGGGATGGCTGCTGTGGGAACCATCCAAGGGTGTGTTGTTTGACAGCAGGGATGTGAAATTCATTGAGGGCATGATGTATGGGAGCTGGGAGAAACAGCCGGAGGCAAGGGTGTCCCAGCAGATGGAGCAGATCACCATGCAGCTGGACCTGACTCCTAGTGTGTGGGAGGAGGGAGAGGAGGCAGCTGCTGGAAATGGTGATGGAGAGAAGGTACAGGAGGCATCTGCTGGTGGAGAAAATGGTGTGGAAACTGGCGGCAGCACTAGTGGAGCTGCTGGACCCGAGGGAGGAGAGAAGCAGCAGGGAAAAACTAAGAAGCCGAAGGGTGTCGTTATGAAGGGATGGGAGACACCCGTCTCCAGGCCAGGACGTACCCGTATGGCTACTAAGAAGCTGACTGCAGGAACTGATGCAGCAGAGCAGCAGCTAGGGACCGAAGAGGCATTGCTGATTCTACCTCATGGCTATGACCCGGATGAGGAGGATGAGCCTGCGTACTGTTTTCTTGCCCCTGCACCAGAGGAACCAGCTAGCATGGAGGAGGCATTAGCTGGACCAGATAGGGACAAGTGGCTGGCTTCTAGGGATGCTGAGTACCAGAGTCTGCTGGAGAATAGGACATGGGATCTGGTGGTGCTGCCTGATGGGAAGAAAGCGATACAATGCAAGTGGGTGCTGAGGATCAAGACCGATGACAAGGGGCAGGTCACCATCTACAAGAGTAGGCTGGTGGCGAAGGGGTTTATGCAGAAGGAGAAGCAGGACTTCAACGAGATCTTTGCTCCCACTGCCAAACCCCCTACCCTCCGTGTCTTGTTGGCAGATGCAGCTGTTAGTGGGAAATTCATCATTCAGATGGATATTTCAACGGCATTCCTGAATGGGATTTTAGAGGAGGATGTGTACATGACGCAGCCGCCTGGGTATGAGGATGGTACGGGCAGGGTGTGCAAGCTCAACAAGTCCATCTACGGCTTGAAGCAGGCGCCACGCTGCTGGTACCAGAAGTTGGCAGCTGTTTTAGAGGAGATGGGATTCAGGACCAGCAGCTGTGATGAGAGCCTCTTTCTCAAGGGCGAGGGGGAGAAGCTGGTGCTGTTTCTGGTCTATGTGGACGACATTCTTCTCTTCAGCAGCAGCATGAAGGAGATCCAGAAAGTGCAGCAGCAACTGATGGAAAACTTCAAGTGCAAGAACCTTGGGGAGGTAAAGTACTACCTCGGGATGCACGTGGAGAGGGATCCAGATCACAGGTGGTTGAAGCTGCACCAGGAGAAGTTCATCAAGGAGCTGGGGGAGAAGTATGGGATTGAGAATGAGCGCAAGGTTGCAACTCCCCTGCCAGCAGAATTCAAGCTTGTGAAGGCTGCAGAGGATGAAGGGGTTGAAGCTGAAGAGCAGCAGCAATTTCAGTCCTTGGTGGGCAGCCTCTTGTACGCAGCAGTTCACACGAGGCCCGACATCTCTTTCTCGGTTGGGCAGCTGGCTAGGGTGGTGCAGAATCCATCAGAGGAGCAGGTGGATGCAGCTGAGCGTGTGGTGAAGTACCTGAACTCTCACCCAAGCATTGGAGTTCAATACTCCGCATCTGCACAGGTGAAGCAGAAAGGGGTGGAGGTGCTGAAAGAGAAGGGGGAGAGGCTTGGAGAAGGCAAGCTATTTCTCACTTGCTTTACCGATGCTACGTGGGCTTCTGAGAAGGAGGATTCCTCATCTGTGGGAGGATACATCTGCGTAGTTGGGGGAGGACCTGTTAGTTGGAGGTCCAAGAAGCAGACGGAGACGGCACTCTCTTCCGTAGAATCAGAGTACATGGCGATGTTCCATGGGGTGAAGGAGGTGATTTGGCTGAGGAGGCTGTTAGAGGAGATTGGCCAGGAGCAGAAAGTTGCTACGCCGCTGTTTTGTGATAGCAAGGGGGCTCTTGGGATGGCCAGAAACGCTGTGCTTCATGGGCTGAACAAGCACATGCGTATCAAGTGGCACTGGCTGCGTAAGGAGGTGAAGAGGGGGACGGTGAATCCAATCTACATCAAGACTCACCAGCAGCCAGCAGACTTTCTCACCAAGAGGCTTGCGGATGAGCCTCATTGGCGTTGTGTGCGCATGAGTGGAATGAGCATGAACTAGCATGGAATGACGGGGATGCAGCCGGCAGGCTGAGGGGGAGTGTGTTGGGTGCAAATGCACATTGCACGACATCCTGCCGTCTGTTTGTACGAGTATGCGTGTGCGAATGCATTTGTGTGTGAATGGTGTGTTCGTGTGTTTGTTTGCTTTCGCATTTTTCGCTTGATGCATTTGCAGGTACTCGCGCAATGTGCGCTTCGGCACAACATTGTACGCGCTATGAACAGTGCAAGCAGAAAGGACGAGCTCGCAAAGGAACCCAAGATGGAAGCTTTGCAGTTCGGTTGAGTTGATTGCGCAGATTCAGTTCTATCCAACTCGAAATTGTACTGTTTTGTTTGGTTAACTATAGTGTAGCAGGGAAGGCACTATAGGGGTACAATTTAGGTGAAGGTTGGATGTTGTTTGTCTGTATCTGCATGCTACAAGGCCAGGGGAAACCAGCGGAACCAGCATTTGGCTGGTTGGGCAAAGACAAAACAGGTTCTGTTTTTAGAACCTGAACCTGGTTGTTGTTTTCCCAGGTTGGAAAAACAGAACCAGAGGTTGTTTACCAACCTACCACCTGCTATTTTGTCCAGCCAGGTTGGTTCTGTTGCTTGGAATTATTTGGGATCATCCCTGGTTGTTCCCAGGTTGATTCCCAAGGTCCTTGCTAGCTAGAACTATTTAATCCTTCTCTGTTTGTACCTGAATATAGTCAAATTGATTCAAGCGAATTCCTTCCTCGCTGGAATTTCGTTTCTGCGCTATTCGACGGCGGAATGCTACCCGAGTCAACGCTAGTATGCTAGCACTCCAACGCTAGGCAAACGCTGTCCGAGCCATAACTTCGTAATGGCAGAACTTTTCGCGAGGCAACTTGGCTCATTTTAAAGCTCTTGGAGCGAGCTTCGATATAGCGAATTCTCAGCTTAATCCGATCGACGGTCTGCACGGCACGCTGCGCGACGTTCAAGGTACTCTTGCTGTTTTGACTAAGTCCTTCTTGATCCCTCTCTCTACAAACTCGGACCCGAGGATAGGGGCTGGTCTTGTACCAGGCACCCAGGGACCCTTGGAGGTGACCCCGAGGAGAGGTTTTAAGTTTGATTAAGTCCTAATAGCTTGAGTTTATTAGGCCCTTACACCAACACCTTGTTGGGTGCAAATGCACATTGCACGACATCCTGCCGTCTGTTTGTACGAGTATGCGTGTGCGAATGCATTTGCGTGTGAATGGTGTGTTCGTGTGTTTGTTTGCTTTCGCATTTTTTCGCTTGATGCATTTGCAGGTACTCGCGCAATATGCGCTTCGGCACAACATTGTAGCGCTGAACAGTGCAAGCAGAAAGGACGAGCTCGCAAAGGAACCCAAGATGGAAGCTTTGCAGTTCGGTTGAGTTGATTGCGCAGATTCAGTTCTATCCAACTCGGAATTGTACTGTTTTGTTTGGTTAACTATAGTGTAGCAGGGAAGGCACTATAGGGGTACAATTTAGGTGAAGGTTGGATGTTGTTTGTCTGTATCTGCATGCTACAAGGCCAGGGGAAACCAGCGGAACCAGCTGGTTGGGCAAAGACAAAACAGGTTCTGTTTTTAGAACCTGAACCTGGTTGTTGTTTTCCCAGGTTGGAAAAACAGAACCAGAGGTTGTTTACCAACCTACCACCTGCTATTTTGTCCAGCCAGGTTGGTTCTGTTGCTTGGGATTATTTGGGATCATCCCTGGTTGTTCCCAGGTTGATTCCCAAGGTCCTTGCTAGCTAGAACTATTTAATCCTTCTCTGTTTGTACCTGAATATAGTCAAATTGATTCAAGCGAATTCCTTCCTCGCTGGAATTTCGTTTCTGCGCTATTCGACGGCGGAATGCTACCAGAGTCAACGCTAGTATGCTAGCACTCCAACGCTAGGCAAACACCGTCCGAGCCATAACTTCGTAATGGCAGAACTTTTCGCGAGGCAACTTGGCTCATTTTAAAGCTCTTGGAGCGAGCTTCGATATAGCGAATTCTCAGCTTAATCCGACCGACGGTCTGCACGGCACGCTGCGCGACGTTCAAGGTACTCTTGCTGTTTTGACTAAGTCCTTCTTGATTCCTCTCTCTACAAACTCGGACCCGAGGATAGGGGCTGGTCTTGTACCAGGCACCCAGGGACCCTTGGAGGTGACCCCGAGGAGAGGTTTAAGTTTGATTAAGTCCTAATAGCTTGAGTTTATTAGGCCCTTACACCAACAAGCTGGTATCAGAGCTGCGTTATAGTGATCCTCGTTATAGGTAGCTATGGCGGGCAACACCTCGGCGGGAGCTGGTGAATCTTCAGCCCAAGATCGTAGCGGCAGCCAAGATTCTGGTCTTTCAGCGCCAAGGGGAGCGCGAACAAACCAGGGCTCGCTTGTCAAGGAGGTGCTGAAGAATTTCACCGTCGAGAAGTTCAATGGTGAGGGCTATGATGATTGGGCCTGGAAAATGCAATTATATTTCCGTCAGATCGGTTTGCTGAAACTAATGATTGGGGAGGAGCCTAGACCGAGTGACCCCACGCTGCAGGAAGATTGGGACGAGCGCTCCTCGGCTGGCTACTATTTGATGTCGCAGAGTTTGGAGCTGAACCAGCGTCACCACGTCATGCACCTGCTGCCGGAGGTTGAATGCGGTCCGAAGGCGTGGACCGTGTTGAAGGAGCTGCACGCCCCGACCTCCGTTGTCGCAACGTTGATGCTGGAGAGGGAGCTGTCCGCGTTGCGCCTGAGCGAGGGAGAGCCGGTGCAACCAGTCCTGGACAAGATGCGCGACCTCTACGCGAAGTTGGCGACCGCGGGAATCACCTACCCGGAGCAGACCAAGTGCTTGAAGATGCTCTCGCTGCTGCCAGAATCGTGGCTTCAATTTACGAGCGGATTGAGCCTGCCGCAGAACCAGCTTTGTGGACGCTCGAGTGGGTGCGGACGAAGATTCTGGAGGAGGACTTCCGTCGCCGCCAACTGAGGGGTGGAGACGACGGCAGCAGCGGCTACGGGATGCAAGGGAGCCGACGTGGCAGAGGACGTGGCTTCGGTGGTGCTGGACGCGGTGCAAAGAAAGACGACGACTCCAACGACCAACAAGGAGGTACCGGTTGGGGTCGCGGTGCGAAATCTGGACGTGGGGGCAAGTCGGGTGCTGGTGGCAAAATGAAAGGGAGTTGCTGGTATTGTGAGAAGGAAGGGCACCCCTGGTTTTGTGGCTATAAGAAACCCGATGGATGGACCCCCCAGAATCGTCACCAGGATGGCGGCGCGCGGAGAACAAGAAAAACGGCGGACACAGCGCTGCTTGGACGATGACGCCGCGCAAGGACCTGCTGGACGAAGTACGAGCTGCACCGATCAATGAAGTGTGCTCCGCCTCTGGACACATGTTGAAGGTGGCTGGTGCGGGACGAGCTGCGTTTAAGGGAGCGGATGGCAAGCCGGGGTTGCTGCACGACGTTCTCTTCGTCCCCGACCTGAAGGCCAACCTTATCTCCCTCCGTAAGCTTGGCAAGGCTGGGGTGAACACCAACACGGATGGGGCACGCACTTATAAGGGGAAGCTGGGCAATCGGGTGCTTTGGGATCTGCACGAGAGCAAGGACGTGTACAGATCTATGTGGCAGCTGCCGGCCCTGGCGTGGCATGGTGGGGGGCAGGCTGGAAAGGGGTCTGCATCCCAGGGGGAGTGCAATGCCGTTGGAAGGGTTGGTGTGAAAGTGTCGGCCAGGTCTGGGGGAGAGGGACAGATTGCGGGACGGCACACCGGGCGCTTAGGCATGTGGCATGCTTTGCTGAAGCAGCTGGAGAAGGATGGAGCCGTTAAGGGTCTGAAGCTGAACGGACAGCCACCCGATGACAACTGTGAAATCTGTTTGCTTTCAAAGTTCACCCGTTTCCCTTTCCATAGTGTGGCTGGCAGGAGCAAGAAGCCTTTGGAGCTGGTCCACATGGACTTGGTGGGGCCGCTGCCGGTGCAAGGGCACAAGGGGGAGCGGTATTTTCTTACAATTGTGGATGACTGGAGCAGGCTGATGTGGGCGTATCCGCTGAAGCAGAAGGACCACGCCGCCTTCACGATACGGGACGATTGGCTGCCATTCGTGGAGAAGCAGGCGGAGTGTGTAGTGAAGCGGATTAGGACAGACCGGGGTGGTGAGTTCCTTGGAGCTGAAATGACGGCCTGGCTCAAGAAGCAGGGCATCCAGAGAGAGCTGACCACGGCTTATACCCCACAATCAAAATGGTGTTTGTAGCAGAACGGGCAAACCGGACCATTCTGGAGACAGCTAGGGCGCTGCTCATAGAATCTGGGCTGAGCAACTCTATGTGGCCTCATGCTGTCCGGCACGCCACCGTCGCTAGGAACAGGGTGCTCACCAAGGTTGGGGATGACTCGTAGGTGCCGTTGGAGAGGTGGCTTGGGAGGAAGCCGCCGGTGGACATGCTGAGGGTGTTCGGTTGCATGGCAGTCGCCCACGTCCCCAAGACCTACCGCAGTAAGTTGGGGGCGAGTGCAATCTGGTGTGTGCATTTAGGGCTGGCTGCTGAGAGCAAGGGATGGCTGCTGTGGGAACCATCCAAGGGTGTGTTGTTTGACAGCAGGGATGTGAAATTCATTGAGGGCATGATGTATGGGAGCTGGGAGAAACAGCCGGAGGCAAGGGTGTCCCAGCAGATGGAGCAGATCACCATGCAGCTGGACCTGACTCCTAGTGTGTGGGAGGAGGGAGAGGAGGCAGCTGCTGGAAATGGTGATGGAGAGAAGGTACAGGAGGCATCTGCTGGTGGAGAAAATGGTGTGGAAACTGGCGGCAGCACTAGTGGAGCTGCTGGACCCGAGGGGGAGAGAGAGAAGCAGCAGGGAAAAACTAAGAAGCCGAAAGGTGTCGTTATGAAGGGATGGGAGACACCCGTCTCCAGGCCAGGACGTACCCGTATGGCTACTAAGAAGCTGACTGCAGGAACTGATGCAGCAGAGCAGCAGCTAGGGACCGAGCAGCTAGGGACCGAAGAGGCATTCTACCTGCATGCTTGACCCCGGCTGAGGACCCGGATGAGGAGGATGAGCCTGCGTACTGTTTTCTTGCCCCTGCACCAGAGGAACCAGCTAGCATGGAGGAGGCATTAGCTGGACCAGATAGGGACAAGTGGCTGGCCCTTAGACCAACAGGCAAGTTGGTCCAACCGGTCCATTGGATAAACAGTTGGTCCAACCTGTCCATTGGACCAACAGACCAGCGGGCCGGTTGGTCCAACGGTCTAGTGGACCAACAGGCCGGTTGGTCCAACCGGTCCATTGGACCAACGGGCCGGCTTGTCGAACCGGTCCATTGGACCAACAGGCCAGCTTGTCCAACCGGTCCATTGGACAAACATGGCAACTTATTCCAACCGGTCCATTTGACCAACAGGCCAGTTGGTCCAACCGGTCCATTGGACAACCAGGCCAGTTGGTCCAACCGGTCCATTGGACCAACAGGCCAGTTGGTCCAACCGGTCCAGTGGACCAACAGGCCGGTCGGTCCAACAAGCCCATAAGACCAACAGGCCAGTTGGTCCAACCCGTCTATTGGACAAATAGGCCTGCGTGTCCAACCGGTCCATTGGACCAACAGGCCAGCTTGTCCAACCGGTCCATTGGACCAACAGGCGAGTTGGTCCAACCCGTCCATTGGACCAACAGGCCAGTTGGTCCAACCGGTCCATTGGACAACCAGGCCAGTTGGTCCAATTGGTCCATTGGACCAACAGGCCAGTTGGTCCAACTGGTCCATTGGACCAACTGGCCAGTTGGTCCAACCGGTCCACCCTATTGGACCAACACACCAACGGGCCGGTTGGTCCAACCGGTCCATTGGACCAACGGGCCGGTTGGTCCAACCGGTCCATTGGACCAAGAGGCCGTTTGGTCCAACCGGTCCAGTGGACCAACAGGCCGGTTGGTCCAACCGATCCATAAGACAAACAGGCCGGTTGGTCCAACCGGTCCATTGGACCAACAGTCCAGTTGGTCCAACCGATCTAGTGGACAAAATCAACCGCTTGTCCAACCGGTCCATTGGACCAACAGGCCTGTTGGTCCAACCGGTCCATTGGACCAACAGGCTAGTTGGTCCAACCGGTCCATTGGACCAACAGGCAAGTTGGTCCAACCGGTCCAGTGGACCAACAGGCCAGTTGGTCCAACCGATCCAGTGGACCAAAAGGCCAGCTTGTTCAACCGGTCCATTAGACCAACAGGCCAGTTGGTCCAACCCTTCCATTGGACCAACAGGCCTGCTTGTCGAACCGGTCCATTGGACCAACAGGCCAGCTTGTCCAACCGGTCCATTGGACCAACAGGCGAGTTGGTCCAACCGGTCCATTTGACCAACAGGCCAGTTGGTCCAACCGGTCCATTGGACAACCAGGCCAGTTGGTCCAACCGGTCCATTGGACCAACAGGCCAGTTGGTCCAACCGGTCCATTGGATAAACAGTTGGTCCAACCTGTCCATCCATTGGACCAATAGACCAGCGGTCCGGTTGGTCCAACCGGTCCAGTGGACCAACAGGCCGGTTGGTCCAACCGGTCCATTGGACCAACGGGCCGGCTTGTTAAACCGGTCCATTAGACCAACAGGCCAGTTGGTCCAACCCTTCCATTGGACCAACAGGCCTTCTTGTCGAACCGGTCCATTGGACCAACAGGCCAGCTTGTCCAACCGGTCCATTGGACAAACATGGCAAGTTGCTCCAACCGGTCCATTTGACCAACAGGCCAGTTGGTCCAACCGGTCCATTGGACAACCAGGCCAGTTGGTCCAACCGGTCCATTGGACCAACACGCCAGTTGGTCCAACCGGTCCATTGGATAAACAGTTGGTCCAACCTGTCCATCCATTGGACCAATAGACCAGCCGGCGTTTGTTGGTGCAACCCTACGGTTTGCACTCGGCTTGTTGTCCGTGTGCGTGTGCGTGCATGCGTGTGTGTATGGTGTGTTTGAGTGCATGAAATATATCTATATATATATTTCATGCTTATAATGGTGTGTGAATGATGGGTCATGATGTCGAGTGTGTGTGTCAAGTCAATAGCGAGTTATCGCTAGTCGCGTGTAACGCGGTCATTTTGTGTGTCCTGCGCGGTTTCTATTTTGTCGTGCGCGGTTTCTACTTTGTCGCTTGTCGAACGTTCGGCGTGTCGCAAGTGTGTGCCCATCAAGAACTGAATGATGAGTTTGTGATGAAGAACCCGAGCCTTGGTTTCAAGCTTCAAGTGTTTTCGAAGCTCGCCAAAAAGGCTACACCTCAAGATATTGAAGATCGTTACATTACAAAGTGTAGTGTAACATTTCAGTTGGTGTAGGCCCTTATGAAGGGTAGTTTCGAGACCCTTCTTGGTTGGGGACAGTGTGGCACTGTTCCCCATCACTGTACCTCGGCTCTTGGGGTTTGTAGGAGCTGGGAGTCCTTCCCAACTCGTAACTCTTCCTAGCTGTTCGTAATTGTGTCTTCTAAGACTAAGTTGCTGCCATAGTGCCGTTCGTTCAATCTGACGCTGTGTCGTCAATTCTTAATGAAATCGTGCGATCTAAATTGCCTATTGTAGGCGACATTAAGACGCTCCAGATCCAAGTTGAATCAGTTAATTTGGAGGTGTGAGCAGATCGCTATGAACGTTTGAAGCCGCTCTGCAGAAATCTAACTACGCGCTCTATCTTTCATTCTAGGCCTATTGGAGCCTACTGTGTCTATAACACAGGCGAGTTGGTACATTAAATCAACAGGCCAGTTGGTCCAACCGGTCCATTAGACCAACAGGCCAGTTGGTCCAACCGGTCTAGTGGACCAACAGGCCAGTTGGTCCAACCAGTCCACTGGACCACCACGCCGGTTGATCCAACCGGTCCATTAGACCAACAGGCCAGTTGGTCCAACCCGTCCATTGGACCAACAGGCCAGCTTGTCCAACCGGTCCATTGGACCAACAGGCGAGTTGGTCCAACTGGTCCATTTTAACAACGGGCCGGTTGGTCCAACCGGTCCATTGGACCAACGGGCCGGTTGGTCCAACCGGTCCATTGGACCAACGGGCCGGTTGGTCCAACCGGTCCAGTGGACCAACAGGCCAGTTGGTCCAACCGGTCGATTGGACCAACAGGCCAGTTGGTCCTACTCGTCCATTGGACCAACAGGCCAGCTTGTCCAACCGGTCCATTGGACCAACAGGCCAGTTTGTCCAACCGGTCCATTGGACCAACAGGCCAGTTTGTCCAACCGGTCCATTGGACCAACGGGCCAGTTGGTCCAACCGGGTCCATTGGACCAACGGGCCAGTTGGTCCAACCGGTCCTTTGGACCAACTGGCCGGTTGGTCCAACCGGTCCATTGGACCAACAGGCCGGTTGGTCCAACCGGTCCATTGGACCAACAGGCCGGTTGGTCCAACCGGTCCATTGGACCAACGGGCCAGTTGGTCCAACCGGTCCATTGGACCAACGGGCCGGTTGGTCCAACCGGTCCAGTGGACCAACAGGCCGGTTGGTCCAACCGGTCCAGTGGACCAACAGGCTAGTTGGTCCAACCGGTCCATTGAACCAACAGGCCAGTTGGTCCAACCCGTCCATTGGACCAACAGGCCAGCTTGTCCAACCGGTCCATTGGACCAACAGGCGAGTTGGTCCAACTGGTCCATGTTGGGTGCAAATTTACATTGTGTTGGGTGCAAATGCACATTGCACGACATCCTGCCGTCTGTTTGTACGAGTATGCGTGTGCGAATGCATTTGCGTGTGAATGGTGTGTTCGTGTGTTTGTTTGCTTTCGCATTTTTCGCTTGATGCATTTGCAGGTACTCGCGCAATGTGCGCTTCGGCACAACATTGTACGCGCTATGAACAGTGCAAGCAGAAAGGACGAGCTCGCAAAGGAACCCAAGATGGAAGCTTTGCAGTTCGGTTGAGTTGATTGCGCAGATTCAGTTCTATCCAACTCGAAATTGTACTGTTTTGTTTGGTTAACTATAGTGTAGCAGGGAAGGCACTATAGGGGTACAATTTAGGTGAAGGTTGGATGTTGTTTGTCTGTATCTGCATGCTACAAGGCCAGGGGAAACCAGCGGAACCAGCATTTGGCTGGTTGGGCAAAGACAAAACAGGTTCTGTTTTTAGAACCTGAACCTGGTTGTTGTTTTCCCAGGTTGGAAAAACAGAACCAGAGGTTGTTTACCAACCTACCACCTGCTATTTTGTCCAGCCAGGTTGGTTCTGTTGCTTGGAATTATTTGGGATCATCCCTGGTTGTTCCCAGGTTGATTCCCAAGGTCCTTGCTAGCTAGAACTATTTAATCCTTCTCTGTTTGTACCTGAATATAGTCAAATTGATTCAAGCGAATTCCTTCCTCGCTGGAATTTCGTTTCTGCGCTATTCGACGGCGGAATGCTACCCGAGTCAACGCTAGTATGCTAGCACTCCAACGCTAGGCAAACGCTGTCCGAGCCATAACTTAGTAATGGCAGAACTTTTCGCGAGGCAACTTGGCTCATTTTAAAGCTCTTGGAGCGAGCTTCGATATAGCGAATTCTCAGCTTAATCCGACCGACGGTCTGCACGGCACGCTGCGCGACGTTCAAGGTACTCTTGCTGTTTTGACTAAGTCCTTCTTGATCCCTCTCTCTACAAACTCGGACCCGAGGATAGGGGCTGGTCTTGTACCAGGCACCCAGGGACCCTTGGAGGTGACCCCGAGGAGAGGTTTTAAGTTTGATTAAGTCCTAATAGCTTGAGTTTATTAGGCCCTTACACCAACAAGCTGGTATCAGAGCTGCATTATAGTGATCCTCGTTATAGGTAGCTATGGCGGGCAACACCTCGGCGGGAGCTGGTGAATCTTCAGCCCAAGATCGTAGCGGCAGCCAAGATTCTGGTCTTTCAGCGCCAAGGGGAGCGCGAACAAACCAGGGCTCGCTTGTCAAGGAGGTGCTGAAGAATTTCACCGTCGAGAAGTTCAATGGTGAGGGCTATGATGATTGGGCCTGGAAAATGCAATTATATTTCCGTCAGATCGGTTTGCTGAAACTAATGATTGGGGAGGAGCCTAGACCGAGTGACCCCATGCTGCAGGAAGATTGGGACGAGCGCTCCTCGGCTGGCTACTATTTGATGTCGCAGAGTTTGGAGCTGAACCAGCGTCACCACGTCATGCACCTGCTGCCGGAGGTTGAATGCGGTCCGAAGGCGTGGACCGTGTTGAAGGAGCTGCACGCCCCGACCTCCGTTGTCGCAACGTTGATGCTGGAGAGGGAGCTGTCCGCGTTGCGCCTGAGCGAGGGAGAGCCGGTGCAACCAGTCCTGGACAAGATGCGCGACCTCTACGCGAAGTTGGCGACCGCGGGAATCACCTACCCGGAGCAGACCAAGTGCTTGAAGATGCTCTCGCTGCTGCCGGAATCGTGGCTTCAATTTACGAGCGGATTGAGCCTGCCGCAGAACCAGAGCTTGTGGACGCTCGAGTGGGTGCGGACGAAGATTCTGGAGGAGGACTTCCGTCGCCGCCAACTGAGGGGTGGAGACGACGGCAGCAGCGGCTACGGGATGCAAGGGAGCCGACGTGGCAGAGGACGTGGCTTCGGTGGTGCTGGACGCGGTGCAAAGAAAGACGACGACTCCAACGACCAACAAGGAGGTACCGGTTGGGGTCGCGGTGCGAAATCTGGACGTGGGGGCAAGTCGGGTGCTGGTGGCAAAATGAAAGGGAGTTGCTGGTATTGTGAGAAGGAAGGGCACCCCTGGTTTTTGTGCTATAAGAAACCCGATGGATGGACCCCCCAGAATCGTCACCAGGATGGCGGCGCGCGGAGGAACCAGAAAAACGGCGCGAACATGGTCGCTGATTCGTCCGACAACACCCCGAAGAGCAACGGCGGTGCGGAGAAGAAGAAGGAGCGCACCGCGGGCCAATTCTTCCATGTAGGAGACAAGGGGGAGCAAGGAGACGCCTCTGCCAAAGTTGGAGCAGAGCTGCACCCCCTAGACTATTGGGTGTTGGACACAGGCGCTGCTTGGACGATGACGCCGCGCAAGGACCTGCTGGACGAAGTACGAGCTGCACCGATCAATGAAGTGTGCTCCGCCTCTGGACACATGTTGAAGGTGGCTGGTGCGGGACGAGCTGCGTTTAAGGGAGCGGATGGCAAGCCGGTGGTGCTGCACGACGTTCTCTTCGTCCCCGACCTGAAGGCCAACCTTATCTCCCTCCGTAAGCTTGGCAAGGCTGGGGTGAACACCAACACGGATGGGGCACGCACTTATAAGGGGCAGCTGGGCAATCGGGTGCTTTGGGATCTGCACGAGAGCAAGGACGTGTACAGATCTATGTGGCAGCTGCCGGCCCTGGCGTGGCATGGTGGGGGGCAGGCTGGAGAGGGGTCTGCATCCCAGGGGGAGTGCAATGCCGTTGGAGGGGTTGGTGTGAAAGTGTCGGCCAGATCTGGGGAGACAGATTGGGCAACGGCACACCGGCGCTTAGGGCATGTGGCAATGCCTTTGCTGAAGCAGCTGGAGAAGGACGGAGCCGTTAAGGGTCTGAAGCTGAACGGACAGCCACCCGATGACAACTGTGAAATCTGTTTGCTTTCAAAGTTCACCCGTTTCCCTTTCCATAGTGTGGCTGGCAGGAGCAAGAAGCCTTTGGAGCTGGTCCACATGGACTTGGTGGGGCCGCTGCCGGTGCAAGGGCACAAGGGGGAGCGGTATTTTCTTACAATTGTGGATGACTGGAGCAGGCTGATGTGGGCGTATCCGCTGAAGCAGAAGGACCACGCCGCCTCCACGATACGGGACGATTGGCTGCCATTCGTGGAGAAGCAGGCGGAGTGTGTAGTGAAGCGGATTAGGACAGACCGGGGTGGTGAGTTCCTTGGAGCTGAAATGACGGCCTGGCTCAAGAAGCAGGGCATCCAGAGAGAGCTGACCACGGCTTATACCCCACAATCAAATGGTGTAGCAGAACGGGCAAACCGGACCATTCTGGAGACAGCTAGGGCGCTGCTCATAGAATCTGGGCTGAGCAACTCTATGTGGCCTCATGCTGTCCGGCACGCCACCGTCGCTAGGAACAGGGTGCTCACCAAGGTTGGGGATGACTCGTGGGTGCCGTTGGAGAGGTGGCTTGGGAGGAAGCCGCCGGTGGACATGCTGAGGGTGTTCGGTTGCATGGCAGTCGCCCACGTCCCCAAGACCTACCGCAGTAAGTTGGGGGCGAGTGCAATCTGGTGTGTGCATTTGGGGCTGGCTGCTGAGAGCAAGGGATGGCTGCTGTGGGAACCATCCAAGGGTGTGTTGTTTGACAGCAGGGATGTGAAATTCATTGAGGGCATGATGTATGGGAGCTGGGAGAAACAGCCGGAGGCAAGGGTGTCCCAGCAGATGGAGCAGATCACCATGCAGCTGGACCTGACTCCTAGTGTGTGGGAGGAGGGAGAGGAGGCAGCTGCTGGAAATGGTGATGGAGAGAAGGTACAGGAGGCATCTGCTGGTGGAGAAAATGGTGTGGAAACTGGCGGCAGCACTAGTGGAGCTGCTGGACCCGAGGGAGGAGAGAAGCAGCAGGGAAAAACTAAGAAGCCGAAGGGTGTCGTTATGAAGGGATGGGAGACACCCGTCTCCAGGCCAGGACGTACCCGTATGGCTACTAAGAAGCTGACTGCAGGAACTGATGCAGCAGAGCAGCAGCTAGGGACCGAAGAGGCATTGCTGATTCTACCTCATGGCTATGACCCGGATGAGGAGGATGAGCCTGCGTACTGTTTTCTTGCCCCTGCACCAGAGGAACCAGCTAGCATGGAGGAGGCATTAGCTGGACCAGATAGGGACAAGTGGCTGGCTTCTAGGGATGCTGAGTACCAGAGTCTGCTGGAGAATAGGACATGGGATCTGGTGGTGCTGCCTGATGGGAAGAAAGCGATACAATGCAAGTGGGTGCTGAGGATCAAGACCGATGACAAGGGGCAGGTCACCATCTACAAGAGTAGGCTGGTGGCGAAGGGGTTTATGCAGAAGGAGAAGCAGGACTTCAACGAGATCTTTGCTCCCACTGCCAAACCCCCTACCCTCTGTGTCTTGTTGGCAGATGCAGCTGTTAGTGGAAAATTCATCATTCAGATGGATATTTCAACGGCATTCCTGAATGGGATTTTAGAGGAGGATGTGTACATGACGCAGCCGCCTGGGTATGAGGATGGTACGGGCAGGGTGTGCAAGCTCAACAAGTCCATCTACGGCTTGAAGCAGGCGCCACGCTGCTGGTACCAGAAGTTGGCAGCTGTTTTAGAGGAGATGGGATTCAGGACCAGCAGCTGTGATGAGAGCCTCTTTCTCAAGGGTGAGGGGGAGAAGCTGGTGCTGTTTCTGGTCTATGTGGACGACATTCTTCTCTTCAGCAGCAGCATGAAGGAGATCCAGAAAGTGCAGCAGCAACTGATGGAAAACTTCAAGTGCAAGAACCTTGGGGAGGTAAAGTACTACCTCGGGATGCACGTGGAGAGGGATCCAGATCACAGGTGGTTGAAGCTGCACCAGGAGAAGTTCATCAAGGAGCTGGGGGAGAAGTATGGGATTGAGAATGAGCGCAAGGTTGCAACTCCCCTGCCAGCAGAATTCAAGCTTGTGAAGGCTGCAGAGGATGAAGGGGTTGAAGCCGAGGAGCAGCAGCAATTTCAGTCCTTGGTGGGCAGCCTCTTGTACGCAGCAGTTCACACGAGGCCCGACATCTCTTTCTCGGTTGGGCAGCTGGCTAGGGTGGTGCAGAATCCATCAGAGGAGCAGGTGGATGCAGCTGAGCGTGTGGTCAAGTACCTGAACTCTCACCCAAGCATTGGAGTTCAATACTCCGCATCTGCACAGGTGAAGCAGAAAGGGGTGGAGGTGCTGAAAGAGAAGGGGGAGAGGCTTGGAGAAGGCAAGCTATTTCTCACTTGCTTTACCGATGCTACGTGGGCTTCTGAGAAGGAGGATTCCTCATCTGTGGGAGGATACATCTGCGTAGTTGGGGGAGGACCTGTTAGTTGGAGGTCCAAGAAGCAGACGGAGACGGCACTCTCTTCCGTAGAATCAGAGTACATGGCGATGTTCCATGGGGTGAAGGAGGTGATTTGGCTGAGGAGGCTGTTAGAGGAGATTGGCCAGGAGCAGAAAGTTGCTACGCCGCTGTTTTGTGATAGCAAGGGGGCTCTTGGGATGGCCAGGAACGCTGTGCTTCATGGCCTGAACAAGCACATGCGTATCAAGTGGCACTGGCTGCGTAAGGAGGTGAAGAGGGGGACGGTGAATCCAATCTACATCAAAACTCACCAGCAGCCAGCAGACTTTCTCACCAAGAGGCTTGCGGATGAGCCTCATTGGCGTTGTGTGCGCATGAGTGGAATGAGCATAAACTAGCATGGAATGACGGGGATGCAGCCGGCAGGCTGAGGGGGAGTGTGTTGGGTGCAAATGCACATTGCACGACATCCTGCCGTCTGTTTGTACGAGTATGCGTGTGCGAATGCATTTGCGTGTGAATGGTGTGTTCGTGTGTTTGTTTGCTTTCGCATTTTTCGCTTGATGCATTTGCAGGTACTCGCGCAATGTGCGCTTCGGCACAACATTGTACGCGCTATGAACAGTGCAAGCAGAAAGGACGAGCTCGCAAAGGAACCCAAGATGGAAGCTTTGCAGTTCGGTTGAGTTGATTGCGCAGATTCAGTTCTATCCAACTCGAAATTGTACTGTTTTGTTTGGTTAACTATAGTGTAGCAGGGAAGGCACTATAGGGGTACAATTTAGGTGAAGGTTGGATGTTGTTTGTCTGTATCTGCATGCTACAAGGCCAGGGGAAACCAGCGGAACCAGCATTTGGCTGGTTGGGCAAAGACAAAACAGGTTCTGTTTTTAGAACCTGAACCTGGTTGTTGTTTTCCCAGGTTGGAAAAACAGAACCAGAGGTTGTTTACCAACCTACCACCTGCTATTTTGTCCAGCCAGGTTGGTTCTGTTGCTTGGAATTATTTGGGATCATCCCTGGTTGTTCCCAGGTTGATTCCCAAGGTCCTTGCTAGCTAGAACTATTTAATCCTTCTCTGTTTGTACCTGAATATAGTCAAATTGATTCAAGCGAATTCCTTCCTCGCTGGAATTTCGTTTCTGCGCTATTCGACGGCGGAATGCTACCCGAGTCAACGCTAGTATGCTAGCACTCCAACGCTAGGCAAACGCTGTCCGAGCCATAACTTAGTAATGGCAGAACTTTTCGCGAGGCAACTTGGCTCATTTTAAAGCTCTTGGAGTGAGCTTCGATATAGCGAATTCTCAGCTTAATCCGACCGACGGTCTGCACGGCACGCTGCGCGACGTTCAAGGTACTCTTGCTGTTTTGACTAAGTCCTTCTTGATCCCTCTCTCTACAAACTCGGACCCGAGGATAGGGGCTGGTCTTGTACCAGGCACCCAGGGACCCTTGGAGGTGACCCCGAGGAGAGGTTTTAAGTTTGATTAAGTCCTAATAGCTTGAGTTTATTAGGCCCTTACACCAACAAGCTGGTATCAGAGCTGCGTTATAGTGATCCTCGTTATAGGTAGCTATGGCGGGCAACACCTCGGCGGGAGCTGGTGAATCTTCAGCCCAAGATCGTAGCGGCAGCCAAGATTCTGGTCTTTCAGCGCCAAGGGGAGCGCGAACAAACCAGGGCTCGCTTGTCAAGGAGGTGCTGAAGAATTTCACCGTCGAGAAGTTCAATGGTGAGGGCTATGATGATTGGGCCTGGAAAATGCAATTATATTTCCGTCAGATCGGTTTGCTGAAACTAATGATTGGGGAGGAGCCTAGACCGAGTGACCCCACGCTGCAGGAAGATTGGGACGAGCGCTCCTCGGCTGGCTACTATTTGATGTCGCAGAGTTTGGAGCTGAACCAGCGTCACCACGTCATGCACCTGCTGCCGGAGGTTGAATGCGGTCCGAAGGCGTGGACCGTGTTGAAGGAGCTGCACGCCCCGACCTCCGTTGTCGCAACGTTGATGCTGGAGAGGGAGCTGTCCGCGTTGCGCCTGAGCGAGGGAGAGCCGGTGCAACCAGTCCTGGACAAGATGCGCGACCTCTACGCGAAGTTGGCGACCGCGGGAATCACCTACCCGGAGCAGACCAAGTGCTTGAAGATGCTCTCGCTGCTGCCAGAATCGTGGCTTCAATTTACGAGCGGATTGAGCCTGCCGCAGAACCAGAGCTTGTGGACGCTCGAGTGGGTGCGGACGAAGATTCTGGAGGAGGACTTCCGTCGCCGCCAACTGAGGGGTGGAGACGACGGCAGCAGCGGCTACGGGATGCAAGGGAGCCGACGTGGCAGAGGACGTGGCTTTGGTGGTGCTGGACGCGGTGCAAAGAAAGACGACGACTCCAACGACCAACAAGGAGGTACCGGTTGGGGTCGCGGTGCGAAATCTGGACGTGGGGGCAAGTCGGGTGCTGGTGGCAAAATGAAAGGGAGTTGCTGGTATTGTGAGAAGGAAGGGCACCCCTGGTTTTTGTGCTATAAGAAACCCGATGGATGGACCCCCCAGAATCGTCACCAGGATGGCGGCGCGCGGACGAACCAGAAAAACGGCGCCAACATGGTCGCTGATTCGTCCGACAACAACCCGAAGGGCAACGGCGGTGCGGAGAAGAAGAAGGAGCGCACCGCGGGCCAATTCTTCCATGTGGGAGACAAGGGGGAGCAAGGAGACGCCTCTGCCAAAGTTGGAGCAGAGCTGCACCCCCTAGACTATTGGGTGTTGGACACAGGCGCTGCTTGGACGATGACGCCGCGCAAGGACCTGCTGGACAAAGTACGAGCTGCACCGATCAATGAAGTGTGCTCCGCCTCTGGACACATGTTGAAGGTGGCTGGTGCGGGACGAGCTGCGTTTAAGGGAGCGGATGGCAAGCCGGTGGTGCTGCACGACGTTCTCTTCGTCCCCGACCTGAAGGCCAACCTTATCTCCCTCCGTAAGCTTGGCAAGGCTGGGGTGAACACCAACACGGATGGGGCACGCACTTATAAGGGGAAGCTGGGCAATCGGGTGCTTTGGGATCTGCACGAGAGCAAGGACGTGTACAGATCTATGTGGCAGCTGCCGGCCCTGGCGTGGCATGGTGGGGGGCAGGCTGGAGAGGGGTCTGCATCCCAGGGGGAGTGCAATGCCGTTGGAGGGGTTGGTGTGAAAGTGTCGGCCAGATCTGGGGAGACAGATTGGGCAACGGCACACCGGCGCTTAGGGCATGTGGCAATGCCTTTGCTGAAGCAGCTGGAGAAGGATGGAGCCGTTAAGGGTCTGAAGCTGAACGGACAGCCACCCGATTACAACTGTGAAATCTGTTTGCTTTCAAAGTTCACCCGTTTCCCTTTCCATAGTGTGGCTGGCAGGAGCAAGAAGCCTTTGGAGCTGGTCCACATGGACTTGGTGGGGCCGCTGCCGGTGCAAGGGCACAAGGGGGAGCGGTATTTTCTTACAATTGTGGATGACTGGAGCAGGCTGATGTGGGCGTATCCGCTGAAGCAGAAGGACCACGCCGCCTCCACGATACGGGACGATTGGCTGCCATTCGTGGAGAAGCAGGCGGAGTGTGTAGTGAAGCGGATTAGGACAGACCGGGGTGGTGAGTTCCTTGGAGCTGAAATGACGGCCTGGCTCAAGAAGCAGGGCATCCAGAGAGAGCTGACCACGGCTTATACCCCACAGTCCAATGGTGTAGCAGAACGGGCAAACCGGACCATTCTGGAGACAGCTAGGGCGCTGCTCATAGAATCTGGGCTGAGCAATTCTATGTGGCCTCATGCTGTCCGGCACGCCACTGTCGCTAGGAACAGGGTGCTCACCAAGGTTGGGGATGACTCGTGGGTGCCGTTGGAGAGGTGGCTTGGGAGGAAGCCGCCGGTGGACATGCTGAGGGTGTTCGGTTGCATGGCAGTCGCCCACGTCCCCAAGACCTACCGCAGTAAGTTGGGGGCGAGTGCAATCTGGTGTGTGCATTTGGGGCTGGCTGCTGAGAGCAAGGGATGGCTGCTGTGGGAACCATCCAAGGGTGTGTTGTTTGACAGCAGGGATGTGAAATTCATTGAGGCCATGATGTATGGGAGCTGGGAGAAACAGCCGGAGGCAAGGGTGTCCCAGCAGATGGAGCAGATCACCATGCAGCTGGACCTGACTCCTAGTGTGTGGGAGGAGGGAGAGGAGGCAGCTGCTGGAAATGGTGATGGAGAGAAGATACAGAAGGCATCTGCTGGTGGAGAAAATGGTGTGGAAACTGGCGGCAGCACTAGTGGAGCTGCTGGACCCGAGGGAGGAGAGAAGCAGCAGGGAAAAACTAAGAAGCCGAAGGGTGTCGTTATGAAGGGATGGGAGACACCCGTCTCCAGGCCAGGACGTACCCGTATGGCTACTAAGAAGCTGACTGCAGGAACTGATGCAGCAGAGCAGCAGCTAGGGACCGAAGAGGCATTGCTGATTCTACCTCATGGCTATGACCCGGATGAGGAGGATGAGCCTGCGTACTGTTTTCTTGCCCCTGCACCAGAGGAACCAGCTAGCATGGAGGAGGCATTAGCTGGACCAGATAGGGACAAGTGGCTGGCTTCTAGGGATGCTGAGTACCAGAGTCTGCTGGAGAATAGGACATGGGATCTGGTGGTGCTGCCTGATGGGAAGAAAGCGATACAATGCAAGTGGGTGCTGAGGATCAAGACCGATGACAAGGGGCAGGTCACCATCTACAAGAGTAGGCTGGTGGCGAAGGGGTTTATGCAGAAAGAGAAGCAGGACTTCAACGAGATCTTTGCTCCCACTGCCAAACCCCCTACCCTCCGTGTCTTGTTGGCAGATGCAGCTGTTAGTGGGAAATTCATCATTCAGATGGATATTTCAACGGCATTCCTGAATGGGATTTTAGAGGAGGATGTGTACATGACGCAGCCGCCTGGGTATGAGGATGGTACGGGCAGGGTGTGCAAGCTCAACAAGTCCATCTACGGCTTGAAGCAGGCGCCACGCTGCTGGTACCAGAAGTTGGCAGCTGTTTTAGAGGAGATGGGATTCAGGACCAGCAGCTGTGATGAGAGCCTCTTTCTCAAGGGTGAGGGGGAGAAGCTGGTGCTGTTTCTGGTCTATGTGGACGACATTCTTCTCTTCAGCAGCAGCATGAAGGAGATCCAGAAAGTGCAGCAGCAACTGATGGAAAACTTCAAGTGCAAGAACCTTGGGGAGGTAAAGTACTACCTCGGGATGCACGTGGAGAGGGATCCAGATCACAGGTGGTTGAAGCTGCACCAGGAGAAGTTCATCAAGGAGCTGGGGGAGAAGTATGGGATTGAGAATGAGCGCAAGGTTGCAACTCCCCTGCCAGCAGAATTCAAGCTTGTGAAGGCTGCAGAGGATGAAGGGGTTGAAGCTGAAGAGCAGCAGCAATTTCAGTCCTTGGTGGGCAGCCTCTTGTACGCAGCAGTTCACACGAGGCCCGACATCTCTTTCTCGGTTGGGCAGCTGGCTAGGGTGGTGCAGAATCCATCAGAGGAGCAGGTGGATGCAGCTGAGCGTGTGGTGAAGTACCTGAACTCTCACCCAAGCATTGGAGTTCAATACTCCGCATCTGCACAGGTGAAGCAGAAAGGGGTGGAGGTGCTGAAAGAGAAGGGGGAGAGGCTTGGAGAAGGCAAGCTATTTCTCACTTGCTTTACCGATGCTACGTGGGCTTCTGAGAAGGAGGATTCCTCATCTGTGGGAGGATATATCTGCTTAGTTGGGGGAGGACCTGTTAGTTGGAGGTCCAAGAAGCAGACGGAGACGGCACTCTCTTCCGTAGAATCAGAGTACATGGCGATGTTCCATGGGGTGAAGGAGGTGATTTGGCTGAGGAGGCTGTTAGAGGAGATTGGCTAGGAGCAGAAAGTTGCTACGCCGCTGTTTTGTGATAGCAAGGGGGCTCTTGGGATGGCCAGAAACGCTGTGCTTCATGGGCTGAACAAGCACATGCGTATCAAGTGGCACTGGCTGCGTAAGGAGGTGAAGAGGGGGACGGTGCATCCGATCTACATCAAGACTCACCAGCAGCCAGCAGACTTTCTCACCAAGAGGCTTGCGGATGAGCCTCATTGGCGTTGTGTGCGCATGAGTGGAATGAGCATGAACTAGCATGGAATGACGGGGATGCAGCCGGCAGGCTGAGGGGGAGTGTGTTGGGTGCAAATGCACATTGCACGACATCCTGCCGTCTGTTTGTACGAGTATGCGTGTGCGAATGCATTTGCGTGTGAATGGTGTGTTCGTGTGTTTGTTTGCTTTCGCATTTTTCGCTTGATGCATTTGCAGGTACTCGCGCAATGTGCGCTTCGGCACAACATTGTACGCGCTATGAACAGTGCAAGCAGAAAGGACGAGCTCGCAAAGGAACCCAAGATGGAAGCTTTGCAGTTCGGTTGAGTTGATTGCGCAGATTCAGTTCTATCCAACTCGAAATTGTACTGTTTTGTTTGGTTAACTATAGTGTAGCAGGGAAGGCACTATAGGGGTACAATTTAGGTGAAGGTTGGATGTTGTTTGTCTGTATCTGCATGCTACAAGGCCAGGGGAAACCAGCGGAACCAGCATTTGGCTGGTTAGGCAAAGACAAAACAGGTTCTGTTTTTAGAACCTGAACCTGGTTGTTGTTTTCCCAGGTTGGAAAAACAGAACCAGAGGTTGTTTACCAACCTACCACCTGCTATTTTGTCCAGCCAGATTGGTTCTGTTGCTTGGAATTATTTGGGATCATCCCTGGTTGTTCCCAGGTTGATTCCCAAGGTCCTTGCTAGCTAGAACTATTTAATCCTTCTCTGTTTGTACCTGAATATAGTCAAATTGATTCAAGCGAATTCCTTCCTCGCTGGAATTTCGTTTCTGCGCTATTCGACGGCGGAATGCTACCCGAGTCAACGCTAGTATGCTAGCACTCCAACGCTAGGCAAACGCTGTCCGAGCCATAACTTAGTAATGGCAGAACTTTTCGCGAGGCAACTTGGCTCATTTTAAAGCTCTTGGAGCGAGCTTCGATATAGCGAATTCTCAGCTTAATCCGACCGACGGTCTGCACGGCACGCTGCGCGACGTTCAAGGTACTCTTGCTGTTTTGACTAAGTCCTTCTTGATCCCTCTCTCTACAAACTCGGACCCGAGGATAGGGGCTGGTCTTGTACCAGGCACCCAGGGACCCTTGGAGGTGACCCCGAGGAGAGGTTTTAAGTTTGATTAAGTCATAATAGCTTGAGTTTATTAGGCCCTTACACCAACACAGTGGACCAACAGGCCAGTTGGTCCAACCCGTCCATTGGACAAACAGGCCGTTTGGTCCAACCGGTCCAGTTGACCAACAGGTCGGTTGGTCCAATTGGTCCATTGGACTAACAGGCCAGCTTGTTCAACCGGTCCATAAGACCAACAGGCCAGTTGGTCCAACCCGTCCATTGGACCAACAGGCCAGTTTGTCCGACCGGTCCATTGGACCAACAGGCGAGTTGGTCCAACCGGCCCATTAGACCAACAGGCGAGTTGGTCCAACCGGTCCATTGGACAACCAGGCCAGTTGGTCCAACCGGTCCATTGGACCAACGGGCCGGTTGGCCCAATCTGTCCATTGGACCAACGGGCCAGTTGGTCCAACCGGTCCAGTGGACCAACCGGCCGGTTGGTCCAACCGGACCATAAGACCAATAGGCCGGTTGGTCCAACCGGTCCATTGGACCAACAGGCCAGCTTGTCCAACCGGTCCATTGGACCAACAGGCCAGTTTGTCCAACCGGTCCACTGGACCAACAGGCCGGTTGGTCCAACCGGTCCATTGGACCAACGGGCCGGTTGGTCCTACCGGTCCAGTGGACCAACAGGCAGTTTGGTCCAACCGGTCCAGTGGACCAACAGGCCGGTTGGTCCAACCGGTCCACTGGACCAACGGGCCGGTTGGTTGGTCCAGCCGATCCAGTGGACCAAGAGGCCGTTTGGTCCAACCGGTCCACTGGACCAACAGGCCAGTTTGTCCAACCGGTCCATTGGACCAACAGGCCAGCTTGTCCAACCGGTCCATTGGACCAACAGGCTAGTTGGTCCAACCGGTCCATTGGACCAATAGGCCCGGTCCAACCAGTCTATTGGACGCACAGGCCAGTTGGTCCAACCGGTCCATTGGACCAAAAGGCCAGTTGGTCCAACCGGTCCATTGGACTAACAGGCCAGCTTGACCAACCGGTCCATTCAACCAACAGGCCAGTTGCTCCAACCAGGCCATTGGACCAACAGTCCAGATGCTCCAACCGGTCCATTGGACGCACAGGCCAGTTGGTCCAACCGGTCCATTGGACCAACAGGCCAGCTTGTCCAACCGGTCCATTGGACCAACAGGCCTGTTCCTCCAACCGGTCCATTGGACCGAGAGGCCAGTTGGTCCAACCAGGCCATTGGACCAACAGGCCAGTTGCTCCTACCGGTCCATTGGACGTACGGGCCAGTTGGTCCAACCGGTCCATTGGACCAACAGGCCAGTTGGTCCAACAGGTCCATTGGACCAACAGGCCAGCTGGTCCAACCGGTCCATTGGACCAAAAGGCCAGTTGGTCCAACCGGTCCATTGGACGCACAGGCATGTAAGTCCAACCGGTCCATTGGACCAACAGGCTAGCTGGTCTAACCGATCCATTGGATGCACAGGCCAGCTGGTCCAACCGGTCCATTGGACCAACAGGCCAGCTGGTCCAACCGGTCCATTGGACCAACAGGCGAGTTGGTCCAACCGGTCCATTGGACCAACAGGCGAGTTGGTCCAACCGGTCCATTGGACCAACAGGCCAGTTTGTCCAACCGGTCCATTGGACCAACAGGCCGGTTGGTCCAACCGGTCCTGTGGACCAACAGGACGGGTGGTCCAACCGGTCCAGTGGACCAACCGACCGCTTGTCCAACCGGTCCATTGGACCAACAGGCCAGATGGTCCAACCGGTCCATTGGACCAACAGGCCGGTTGGTGCAATCGGTCCAGTGGACCAACAGGCCGGTTGGTCCAACCGGTCCATAAGACCAACAGGCCAGTTGGTCCAACCGGTCCGTTGGACCAATAGGCCAGTTGGTCCAACCGGTCCAGTGGACGCACAGGCTATTTGTTCCAACCTGTTCATTGGACGCACAGGCCAATTGGACTAACCGGTCCACTAGACCAACAGGCCAGTTGGTCCAACCAGTCCATTGGACCAACAGGCCAGTTGGTTCAACCGGTCCATTGGACCAACAGGCCAGCTGGTCCAACCGGTCCATTGGACCAACAGGCCAGCTGGTCCAACCGGTCCATTGGACCAACAAGCCAGCTTGTCCAACCGGTCTATTGGACCAACAGGCCAGTTGGTCCAACCGGTCCATTGGACCAACAGGCCAGCTTGTCCAACCGGTCCATTGGACCAACAGGCCAGTTGGTCCATCCGGTCCATTGGACCAACAGGCCAGCTTGTCCAACCGGTCCATTGGACCAACAGGCCAGTTTGTCCAACCGGTCCATTGGACCAACAGGCCAGCTGGTCCAACCGGTCCATTGGACCAACGGGCCAGTTGGTCCAACCAGTCCATCGGACCAACTGGCCAGTTGGTCCAACCGGTCCATCGGACCAACAGGCCAGTTGGTCCAACCAGTCCATCGGACCAACAGGCCAGTTGGTCCAACCGGTCCGTTGGACCAACAGGCCAGTTGGTCCAACCAGTCCATCGGACCAACAGGCCAGCTTGTCCAACCGGTCCATTGGACCAACAGGCCAGTTGGTCTAACCGGTCCATTGGACCAACAGGCTAGTTGGTCCAACCGGTCCATTGGACCAAAAGGCCAGTTGGTCCAACCGGTCCATTGGACTAACAGGCCAGCTTGACCAACCGGTCCATTCAACCAACAGGCCAGTTGCTCCAACCAGGCCATTGGACCAACAGGCCATTTGGTCCAACCGGTCCATTGGACGCACAGGCCAGTTGGTCCAACCGGTCCATTGGACCAACAGGCCAGCTTGTCCAACCGGTCCATTGGACCAACAGGCCTGTTGGTCCAACCGGTCTATTGGACCAACAGGCCAGTTGGTCCAACCAGTCCATTGGACCAACAGGCCAGTTGCTCCTACCGGTCCATTGGACCTACAGGCCAGTTGGTCCAACCGGTCCATTGGACCAACAGGCCAGTTGGTCCTACAGGCCCATTGGACCAACAGGCCAGCTTGTCCAACCGGTCCATTGGTCCAACAAGCCAGTTGGTCAAACTGGTCCATTGGACGCACAGGCATGTTGGTCCAACCGGTCCATTGGACCAACAGGCTAGCTGGTCTAACCGATCGATTGGATGCATAGGCCAGCTGGTCCAACCGGTCCATTGGACCAACAGGCCAGCTGGTCCAACCGGTCCATTGGACCAACAGGCGAGTTGGTCCAACCGGTCCATTGGACCAACAGGCGAGTTGGTCCAACCGGTCCATTGGACCAACAGGCCGGTTGGTCCAACCGGTCCATTGGACCAACAGGCCGGTTGGTCCAACCGGTCCTGTGGACCAACAGGACGGGTGGTCCAACCGGTCCAGTGGACCAACCGACCGCTTGTCCAACCGGTCCATTGGACCAACAGGCCAGATGGTCCAACCGGTCCATTGGACCAACAGGCCGGTTGGTGCAATCGGTCCATTGGACCAAGAGGCCAGTTGGTCCAACCGGTCCATTAGACCAACAGGCCAGTTGGTCCAACCGGTCCATTGGGCCAACAGGCCAGTTGGTCCAACCGGTCAAGCGGACGTACAGGCTATTCGGTCCAACCTGTTCATTGGACACACAGGCCAATTGGACTAACCGGTCCACTGGACCAATAGGCCAGTTGATCTTGCCAACCAGTCCATTGGACCAACAGGCCAGTTGGTTCAACCGGTCCATTCAACCAACAGGCCAGCTGGTCCAACCGGTCCATTGGACCAACAGGCCAGCTGGTCCAACCGGTCCATTGGACCAACAGACCAGCTTGTCCAACCGGTCTATTGGACCAACAGGCCAGTTGGTCCAACCGGTCCATTGGACCAACAGGCCAGTTGGTCCGACCTGTCCATTGGACCAACAGGCCAGTTGGTCCATCCGGTCCATTGGACCAACAGGCCAGCTTGTCCAACCGGTCCATTGGACCAACAGGCCAGTTGGTCCAACCAGTCCATTGGACCAACAGGCCAGCTGGTCCAACCGGTCCATTGGACCAACGGGCCAGTTGGTCCAACCAGTCCATCGGACCAAAGGCCAGTTGGTCCAACCGGTCCATCGGACCAACAGGCCAGTTGGTCCAACCGGTCCATCGGACCAACAGGCCAGTTGGTCCAACCGGTCCATCAGACGCACAGGCCAGTTGGACCAACCGGTCCATTGGACGCACAGGCCAGTTGGTCCAACTGGTCCATCGGACGCACAGGCCTGTTCATCCAACTGGTTCATTGGACCAACTGGCCAGTTGGTCCAACCGGTCCATTGGATCAACAGGCCTGGTTGTCCAACCGGTCCATTGGACCAATAGGAGAGTGGTCCAACCGGTCCATTGGACCAACAGGCCAGCTTGTCCAACCAGTCCATTGGACTAACAGACCAGCTTGTCCAACCGGTCCATTCGACCAACAGGCCAGTTGGTCCAACAGGTCCATTGGACCAACAGGCCAGCTTGTAAAACCAACCGGTCCATTGGACCAACAGGCCGGTTGGTCCAACTGGGTCCATTGGACCAACAGGCGAGTTGGTCCAACCGGTCCATTGGACCAACAGGCATGTTCGTCCAACCGGTCCATTGGACCAACAGGCCAGTCGGTCCAACCGGTCCATTGGACCAACCGGCCAGTAGGTTCATCAGGCCAGCTTGTCCAACCGGTCCATTGGACCAACAGGCCAGTTGGTCCAACCGGTCCATTGGACCAACAGGCCGGTTGTTCCAACCGGACCATTGGACCAACAGGCCAGTTGGTCCAACCGGTCCATCGGACCAACAGACCAGTTGGTCCAACCGGTCCATCGGACCAACAGACCACTTGGTCCAACAAGTGCATTGGACCAACAGGCGAGTTGGTCCAACCGGTCCATTGGACGCATAGGCCAGTTGAACCAACCGTTCAAGTGGACCAACAGGCCACTTGGTCCAACCGGTCCATTGGACCAACAGACCAGTTTGTCCAACCTAACCGGTCCATTAGACCAACAGGCCAGTTGGTCCAACCGGTCCATCGGACCAACAGGCCAGTTTATCAAACCGGTCCACTGGACAAACAGGCCTGTTGGTCCAACCGGTCCATTGGACCAACAGGCCAGTTGGTCCAACCGGTCCATTGAACCAACAGGCCAGTTGGTCCAACCGGTCCATTGGACCAACAGGCGAGTTGGTCCAACCGGTACATAGGACCAACAGGTCAGCTCCATCCGGTCCATAAGACCAACGGGCCAGTTGGTCCAACCCCCCCCTTCGACCAACAGGCCAGCTTGTAAATCCGGTCCATTGGACGCACAGACTAGTTGGTCCAACCGGTCCGGTGGACGCACAGGCCAGTTGGTCCAACCGGTCCATTGGACTCATTGGCCAGTTGGTCCAACCGGTCTATTGGACTCATAAGCCAGTTGGTCCATCCGGTCCATTGGACCAACAGGCCAGTTGGTCAAACCAGTCTATTGGAGGCACAGGCCAGCTGTTCCAACGGGTCCATTGGACGCACAGGCCAGCTGGTCCAACCGGTCCGTTGGATCAACGACGAGTTGGTCCAACCAGTACGTTGGACCAACAGGCTAGTTGGTCCAACCGGTCCATTGGACCAACAGGCTAGTTGGTCCAACCGGTCCATTGGACCAACAGGCTAGTTGGTCCAACTGGTCCATTGGACCAACAGGTGATTTGGTCCAACCGATCAATTGGACCAACCGGTCCATTGGACCAACAGGCCAGCTTGTCCAACCGGTCTATTGGATTAACAGGCCAGTTGGTCCAACCGGTCCATTGGACCAACAGGCCAGTTGGACCAACCGGTCCATTGGACCAACAGGCTATTTGGTTTAACCGGTCCAGTGGACGCACAGTGTGAGGATTTAGGACCAAGCTCAGAAAAGAGAGTTTGAATTGAATGTTTCACCTGGGTACAACGCGAGGCTATATATAGGCTCGACACATGGCAGATAACCAGGTGTTACGCGAAGGTTCCGAGGGTCGCGAAGCGTCCCGAACAGACCCTTCCTGAATTCGGTAGAAGGCAATTCGGTGGCAACCGAAAAGCCTAGAATTCGGTGTACGCAACCTAGTTCGGTGCCTATAACTATAATATTTATAATAAAAGCAACGAACCTAGGAAATCTAGCAAAAGCAAGCAATATAAAGCTAAGCTAAGCTAGATAATGCATATAAAGTAAAGTCAAGCCAGCAAAGCCAGCAAAAGCCGTCGTACTCTCACACGTGAGATACACCCAACTTGACAAGATAGTTCTTGAGAGCACGGCGTACGTTGCCCATATCAGCTTCTGCAACCCAACTGTCCTCAGTAGGGTCGTATCCCTTCCAGCGTATCAGGAACTCGAGGGTCTTGCCGCCGCGGCGCCGATGAGTGAGAACGCGCTCGATCTCGTACTCGGGTTCATCCTGTACGAGTACAGGTGGAGGTGGCGGTAGCTGCCGTCCCTGGAACTGTTGGTTGGGGTCCTTGTAGGGTTTTAGTAGCTGAACATGGGGGGCGTTGTAAAGCTTCCACGTATCTGGCAAGCGTAAGCGGAATGTAACTGGTGTCACCTGTGCCTCCACGAGAAAAGGACCACAGAAGCGAGGTCAAAGTTTGGATGGTAGGTAAGACAGGTTCAACTTGCGCGTATCAAGAGGAACCTGATCCCCGACTGCTACTGAGTGTTCTCGTTGTTGGCGATCGGCATACTGCTTCTGGGAGTTCTGCATCATAGCTGCTGCATGGTGGTGACGAAGTCGTGTGCGGCTTGGACGTGTGCTTGTGTGGTTAGCTGTTGGGGTGTGAGTGGTTCCCGTCCGCAACAGAGGAAGAAAGGAGTTTTCCCTGTGGCCGCATGCGAGGCGTTGTTGTAAGCGAACTCTAGGGTTGGTAACTGTGTATCCCAGTGGCTGATGTCGTCTTTGCAAGCTGTGCGCAGTAACTGTTCAACCACCTGATTGAGTAACTCTCTCTATCCGTAAGTCTGGGGAAAGTATGTTGAAGACATCGCAAACTTAGTCCCCAACAGTCCTATTGATTCCTCCTGAACTTACTCGGGAATTTGGGGTCTCTGTCAGTTGGTCCAACCGGTCCATTGGACGCACAGGCCAGTTGGTCCAACCGGTCCATTGGACCAACAGGCCAGTTGGTCCAACCGGTCCATTGGACCAACAGGCCAGTTGGTCCAACCGGTCCATTGGACCAACAGGCCAGTTGGTCCAACCGGTCCATTGGACCAACAGGCCAGCTTGTCCAACCGGTCCATTGGACCAACAGGCAAGTTGGTCCAACCGGTCCATTGGACCAACAGGCCAGTTGGTCCAACCGGTCTATTGGACCAACAGGCCAGTTGGTCCAACCGGTCCATTCGACCAACAGGCCAGTTGGTCCAAACGGTCTCTTGCACCATCAGGCCAGTTGGTCCAACCGGTCCAATGGACCAACAGGCCAGTTTGTCCAACCGGTCCATTGGACCAACAGGCCAGTTGGTCCAACCGGTCCATTGGACCAACAGGCTAGTTGGTCCAACCGGTCCATTGGACCAATAGGCCAGTTGGTCCAACCGGTCCATTGGACGCACAGGCCAGTTGGTCCAACCGGTCCATTTGACCAACAGGCCAGTTGGTCCAACCGGTCCATTGGACCAACAGGCCAGCTTGTCCAACCGGTCCATTCGACCAACAGGCCAATTGCTCCAACTGGTCCATTGGATCAACAGGCCAGTTGGTCCAACCGGTCCATTGGACGCACAGGCCAGTTGGTCCAACCGGTCCATTGGACCACACGCCAGCTTGTCCAACCGGTCCATTGGACCAACAGGCCTGTTGGTCCAACCGGTCCATTGGACCGACAGGCCAGTTGGTCCAACCAGTCCATTGGACCAACAGGCCAGTTGCTCCTACCGGTCCATTTGTCGTGCCTACAGGCCAGTTGGTCCAACCGGTCCATTGGACCAACAGGCCAGTTGGTCATCCGGTCCATTGGACGCACAGGCATGTTGGTTCAAGCGGTCCATTGGACCAACAGGCCAGCTGGTCCAACCGGTCCATTGGACCAACAGGCCTGTTGGTCCAACCGGTCCATTGGACGCACAGGCCAGCTGGTCCAACCGGTCCATTGGACCAACAGGCCAGCTGGTCCAACCGATCCATTGGACGCACAGGCCACCTGGTCCAACCGGTCTATTGGGCGCACAGGCCAGCTAGTCCAACCGGTCCATTGGACCAACAGGCCAGCTTGTCCAACCGGTCCATTGGACCAACAGGCCAGTTGGTCCAACCGGTCCATTGGACCAACAGGCGAGTTGGTGCGTGGTACAATTATACCCCTGAATTGTACCCCTGTAGTGCCTGCCCTGCTACACTATAGTCAACCAGTACAATTTCGAGTCGGATAGAACTCAAATGTGCAATAAATCAAACCAAATCGCAAAGCTTCAATATTCGGTTCTTTTGCGAGCTCGTCCTTTCTGCTCGCACTGTTCATAGCGCATTTAGTGTTGTGCCGAAGCGCACATTGCGCAAGTACCTGCAAATGCTTCAAGCGAAAATTGCGAAAGCAAACAAACACACAAACACACCATTCACACGCAAGTGCATTCGCTCACACATACTTGTACAAATAAACGGCATGATGTCGTGCAAAATGGATGTATGGTACTAAGAGTTAGTACATCACATAACTATCCATATGGTTGGTACTAAGAGTAGGTACATTATTTAACCGTATGGTTGGTTCTTAGACTAAGTACGTCACTTACCCGAATGGTTGTTCTAAGAGTAAGTGCGTTGCTTACCGTATGGATGGTACGAAGAATAAGTATGTTACTTTCCCGTAATGTTTGTACTACGAGTAAGTGCATTTATTATTGGTATGGTTGGTGCTAAAGCAAGTGCAATACGTACCCATATGGCTGGTACCAAGAGTGAGTGCGTCTCTTACCTTCAAGAATGAGGATCGAGGATCGAGATCATAAAAGTGGATTTAAAAATGATTAAATTACGAGGGTACAACACGAGGCTATATATAGTTTTGACACAAGGCAGGTAACCCAGGTGTTACGCAAATGTTATGAAGGCCACGAAGCGTCTTGAACAGAACCTTCCTGAACTCAGTAAAAAGCAATCCGGTGGCAACCGAAAAGGCCTGAGTTCGGTGTGCATAATTTGGTTCGAAAAAATTACTAAAACAACATGTAGGAATGCATCTAATATAGGAAATCAAGCATAGCTATGCATGATAAACAAAACCTAATCTAATGAAGTTCAAGCAAGCTAGCAAAGCCAGCATAAGCCGTCATACTCTTACATGTCACCCCCTCACAGGTGGGTGGCGTGAGGTACACCTTGCTTGACATAGTCCTTGAAAGCACGTCGTGCGTTGCCCATATCAGCTTCTACAACCGAACTGCTTAGTGGGGTTGTACCTTTCTAGCGTATCTGGAAATCGAGGGTCTTGCCGCCGCCGCGGCGACGAGTAAGGACGCGTTCCACCTCGTACTCTGGTTGATTCTGTACAAGAACATGTGAAGGTGGCGGTAGCTGCCGTTCGTGATACTACTGGTTGGGGTCCTTGTAAAGCTTCTGTATTTGAACATGAAAAACGTTGTGAACCTTCCACGGAGTATGTAAGCGCAAGTGGATTGTAACTTGTGTCACATATGCCTCAACAAGAAAGGGACCACAGAAGCGAGGCCGGAGCTTGGATGGGAGGTGAGAAGCACCTGATCTCCGACTGCTACTGAATGATTTTGTAGCTGGCGATCGGCATATTGCTTCCGGGAGTTCTGCATTGTGGTGAGACGTCGCTGAGTCTTCTTCCATAGCTGCTGCATGGTGGTGACGAAGTCGTGTGTGGCTTGGAGGTGTGCCGGTATGGTTGGCTGCTATGGTGTAAGTGTTTTCCGTCCGTAGCACAGGAAGAAAGAAGTGTTTCCTGTGGCCGCATGTGATGCGCTGTTGTAAGCGAACCCAAGGGTCGGTAACTGTAAATCCAAGTGGCTGACGTCGTTTTTGCAAGCTGTGCGCAGTAACTGTTCAACTATCTGATTGAGTCGCTCTGTGTGTTTGTCAGTCTGGGGGTGGTATGCTCAAGATATTGCAATCCCATAAGCTCCTTCCAGAAAATTACTGGTGAGTTTCGGGTCTCTGTCCAAGATGAGTGTAGCGGGGATGCTGTGGATCGTGATGATGCTGTCGATTAAGAGGCAAGCAGTTGCTTCAGCTGTAGCCGTGTCGTTGGTGGGGATCGATCACTACGAGGATGGCATCGAAGAAAGTCTCGTGATGAAGTCGAGGCTAACGTCCTGCCATGGCTGCTCCAGAACGGGTAGAGGCTGAAATATCCCTGCTTTATTCTGCTTGCTACTCTTCATCTACTGACATGTGTCGCATGAGGTGACGAACTGCTGCACGTTTCTTGCCATCCAAGGCCAATAGTAATACTTCGCTATCCCTGCTAATATTTTGTTGCTCCCAAATTGTCCTGCGTATGGTAAGTTCGGTGCATAGTTCGGTGCCCAAATCTTTCATGTTCCCTTCCTTACAGTTAAGTCCTTCTCCCACTGTAACAACTTTTGTTTTTGTGCTGTAGCGATCTCTGCGTCCACGGAGTACCCATGTTGGAATAGACCATTGAGCAGAGGGTTCATCATGTCGAGTTGGATGCCTGCTACATGACGGGGGCGGCTCAATGCATCAGCTTCGTTGTATAGCCCGGGTTTGTAGACGATGTTGTAGTGGAAATGAGTCTCCAAGAGGTCCACCTACCACACTTGTCATCGTAAGAGCGTCGGCTGCGAGTTCAGGTATTTGAGACTGGCTCCCTCTAGGTGATTGTAAGGCTATGACTATCGCTAAAGCTTCCTTCGTGTACTGGGCAGTTCAGTTTTGCTCCATGTGGCTTATTAATGAAGTAGACGATGGGTTGTAAACCGTGTCCATGAACTGCTCTAACTGCGTGGCCATTAGCGTCTTCTTCCAACACGTAGTCCTTGTCTGGATCCGGTAGGACAAGAATTGGCCCGGTAGCCAGAGCTGTCTGTAGCTGCTCCATGGCTTGCTGATGAGGAGTATCCCATTTGTAGGGTGTATTCTTATTCAGTAATTGGTCAGTGGTGCTGCTCTCTTAGCATACTGCTGCACAAATCTGTTGTAGTGATTGGCAAAGCTTAGAAACTGCTGCAACTCCTTCACGTTCTCCGGTACTTTCCACTATTTAACGGCTTCAATCTTCCGCGGGTCCACGT
This sequence comes from Closterium sp. Yama58-4, assembly GCA_947470075.1. NCBI lineage: Eukaryota > Viridiplantae > Streptophyta > Zygnematophyceae > Desmidiales > Closteriaceae > Closterium > Closterium sp. Yama58-4. The sequence continues at coordinate 41,739 of CANIUD010000616.1, read as the reverse complement.
ATACGCCCTCCGCACTCACCATGTGCCCGAGAAACTGCACCTTCTTCAATGCGAAGGCGCTCTTTGGCAGCTTCAGGTAAAATATATTTTTCCGCAAGATCTCGAACACTTTCCGCAGATTCTCCACGTGCTCCTTCAGGTACACCACTATGCACTCGTCCAATAGAGGCCACAGAATATGGTTCATCTCCGCTTGGAACGTCGCTGGTGCGTTGCAGAGTCCGAACGGCATCACCAAGTATTTGTAGGAGCCGTATCTGGTACAAAACGCTGTCTTGTGGGTCGAGTAGACCGCAATTTTGATCTGCCAGTAACCTGACTGTAGGTCCAGCTTCGAGAACACTGTTGCACCACGCAGTTGATCGAGAAGATCGTCTATGCGCGGTATGGGGTATTTGTTTGCGACAGTCTGTTTGTTCAGCGCGCAGTAGTCGTTGCACATGCGTAGACTGCCATCTGGCTTTGGAGTGAAGAGAACTGGTGCACCGTAGGGAGAGGTGGATGGGCGGATCAGTTGTCTGTCCAGTAGATACACTATCTGCTTGTTCATGTCTAACAGTTCTGTCGGACTCAGTCGGTATGCTGCACGAGAGACAAGTTTCGCACCTGGTTCCTCAGGATCCCGTGCTCGTGGGTGCGCGCTCGAGGAACTCCTTCAGGTAAGCCGTCTGGCATGATATCTTCGTACTGCTCCAACACCTCATTTACTGCTGCAAGTAGCTCGGAACTCGCATTCCCCCCTTTCGCTGCTGCCATGACCAGTGCTAAGTAACCCGTGTTGCTCTCGTTTATCGTCCGTTCAAACCGTGCCAGTATCGTTTCATGAACGTCCCCTGTATCCGCTCAGCTTTCAGCTCCACTCGTTTCCCGTTGTGTTGGTCTAAGGGCCTAATAAACTCAACCTATTATGACTTAATCAAACCTAATACCTCTCCTTGGGGTCACCTCCAAGGGTCCCTGGGTGCCTGGTACAAGACCAGCCCCTATCCTCGGGTCCGAGTTTGTAGAGAGAGGGATCAAGAGGGACTTAGTCAAAACAGCAAGAGTACCTTGAACGTCGCGCAGCGTGCCGTGCAGACCGTCAATCGGATTAAGATGAAAATTCTCTATATCGAAGCTCGCTCCAAGAGCTTTAAAATAAGCCAAGCTGCCTTGCAAACAGAGAAGAAATAAATAGTTCTAGCTAGCAAGGACCTTAGGAATCAACCTGGGAACAACCAGGGATGATCCCAAATAAATCCAAGCAACAGAACCAACCTGGCTGGACAAAATAGCTGGTGGTAGGTTGGTAAACAACCTCTGGTTCTGTTTTTCCAACCTGGGAAAACAACAACCAGGTTCAGGTTCTAAAAACAGAACCTGTTTTGTCTTTGCCCAACCAGCCAAATGCTGGTTTCCCCTGGCCTTGTAGCATGGAGATACAGACAAACAACGTCCAACCTTCACCTAAATTGTACCCCTATAGTGCCTTCTCTGCTACACTATAGTTAACCAAACAAAACAGTACAATTTCAAGTTGGATAGAACAGAATCTGCGCAATCAACTCAACCGAACTGCGAAGCTTCCATCTTGGGTTCCTTTGCGAGCTCGTTCTTTCTGCTTGCACTGTTCATAGCGCGTACAATATTGTGCCGAAGCGCACATTGCGCGAGTACCTGCAAATGCTTCAAGCGAAGATTGCGAAAGCACACGAACACTTAAACACGCCATTCACATGCAAATGCATTCGCACACGCATACTCGTACAAACAGACGGCAGGATGTCGTGCAAAGTCAATTTGCACCCAACACACTTCCCCTCAGCCTGCCGGCTGCATTCCCATCATTCCATGCTAGTTCATGCTTATTCCACTCATGCGCACACAATGCCAATGAGGCTCATCCGCAAGCCTCTTGGTGAGAAAGTCTGTTGGCTGCTGGTGAGTCTTGATGTAGATCGGATTCACTGTCCCCCTCTTCACCTCCTTACGCAGCCAGTGCCACTTGATACGCATGTGCTTGTTTAGCTTGTGAAGCACAGCGTTCCTGGCCATCTTAAGAGCCTCCTTGCTATTATAAAACAGCGGCGTAGCGACCTTCTGCTCTTGGCCAATCTCCTCTAACAGCCTCCTTAGCCAAATCACCTCCTTCACCCCATGGAACATTGCCATGTACTCTGATTCCACGGAAGAGAGTGCCGTCTCTGTCTGCTTCTTGGACCTCCAACTAACAGGTCCTCCCCCAACTATGCAGATGTATCCTCCCACAGATGAGGAATCCTCCTTGTCAGAAGCCCAAGTAGCATTGGTAAAGCAAGTGAGAAAGAGCTTGCCTTCTCCAAGCCTCTCCCCCTTCTCTTTCAGCACTTCAACCCCTTTCTGCTTCACCTTTGCAGATGCGAGGTATTGAACTCCAATGCTTGGGTGAGAGTTCAGGTACTTCACCACACGTTCAGCTGCATCCACCTGCTCCTCTGATGGATTCTGCACCACCCTGGCCAGCTGCCCAACCGAGAAAGAGATGTCGGGCCTCGTATGAACCGCTGCATACAAGAGGCTGCCTACCAAGGACTGAAATTGCTGCTGCTCCTCGGCTTCAACCCCTTCATCCTCTGCAGCCTTCACAAGCTTGAATTCTGCTGGCAGGGGAGTTGCAACCTTGCGCTCATTCTCAATCCCATACTTCTCCCCCAGCTCTTTGATGAACTTTTCCTGGTGCAGCTTCAACCACCTGTGATCCAGATCCCTCTCCACGTGCATCCCGAGGTAGTATTTTACCTCCCCAAGGTTCTTGCACTTGAAGTTCTCCATCAGCTGCTGCAGCACTTTCTGGATCTCCTTCATGCTGCTGCTGAAGAGAAGAATGTCGTCCACATAGACCAGAAACATCACCAGCTCCTCCCCCCCCCCCATGAGAAAGAGGCTCTCATCACAGCTACTGGTCCTGAACCCTATTTCCTCTTAAACAGCTGCCAACCTCTGGTACCAGCAGCGTGGCGCCTGCTTCAAGCCGTAGATAGACTTTTTTTCAGCTTGCACACCCTGCCCGTACCATCCTCAGACCAGGCGGCTGCGTCATGAATACCTCCTCCTCTAAAATCCTGTTGAGGAATGCTGTTCATATATCCATCTGGATAATGAATTTCCCACTAACAGCTGCATCTGCCAATAAGACACAGAATGTAGGGGGTTTGGCAGTGGGAGCAAAGATCTCGTTAAAGTCCTGCTTCTCCTTCTGCATAAACCCCTTAGCCACCAACCTACTCTTGTAGATGGTGACCTGCCCCTTGTCATCGGTCTTGATCCTCAGCACCCACTTGCACTGTACGACTTTATTCCCCTCAGGCAGCACCACCAGATCCCATGTCCCATTCTCTAGCAGGCTCTGGTACTCAGCATCCCTAGAAGCCAGCCACTTGTCTCTATCTGGTCCAGCTAATGCCTCCTCCATGCTAGCTGGTTCCTCTGGTGCAGGGGCAAGAAAACTGTAGGCAGGTTAATCCTCCTCATCCGGGTCATACCCTTGAGGTAAAATCAGCATTGCCTCCTCATTCCCAAGCTGCTGCTCTGCTTCACCAGCTCCTGCAGTCAGCTTCATTGTTGCCATGCGGGTGCGTCCTGGCCTAGAGACGGGTGTTTCCCAACCCTTCATAACGACACCCTTCGGCTTCCTCTTTTGCACCTTACCCTTGCTCTGCTGCTGCTCTCCTCTTTCAGATCCAGCAGCTTCACCAGTGCTATCACTAGCCTCTCCTCCACCAGCAGGTGCCTCCTGTACCTTCTCTCCATCACCATTCCCCGCAGCTGCTTCTTCACCCTCCTCCCACACATTAGGAGTCAGGTCCAGCTGCACGGTAACCTGCTCCATCTGCTGGGACACCCTTGCCTCTGGTTGTTTCTCCCAGCTCCCATACAGCATGCCCCCAATAAATTTCACATCCTTGCTGTCAAACAACACACCCTTGGATGGTTCCCACAACAGCCATCCCTTGCTCTCAGCAGCCAGCCCCAAATGCACATACCAGATTGCACTCGCCCCCAACTTACTGCGGTAGGTCTTGGGGACGTGGGCGACTGCCATGCAGCCAAAAACCCTCAGCATGTCCACCGGTGGCTTCCTCCCAAGCCACCTCTCCAACGGCACCCATGAGTCATCCCCAACCTTGGTGAGCACCCTGTTCCTAGCGACGGTAGCGTGCCGAACAGCGTGGGACCACATGAAATTGCCAAGCCCAGATTCTTTCAGCAGCGCCCTAGCTGTCTCTAGAATAGTCCGGTTCGCCCGTTCTGCTACACCGTTAGACTGTGGGGTGTAAGCTGTGGTCAGATCCCTCTGGATGCCCTGCTTCTTAAGCCAGGCCGTCATTTCAGCTCCAAAGAACCCACCACCCCAGTCTGTCCTTATCCGCCTCACCACACACTCGGCTTGCTTTTTAACGAAGGGCAGCCAATCATCCCGTATTGTGGAGGAAGCGTCGTCCTTCTGCTTCAGCGGATATGCCCACATCAGCCTGCTCCAATCATCCATAGTTGTAAGGAAATACCGCTCCCCCTTGTGCCCTTGCACCAGCAGCGGCCCCACCAAGTCCATGTGGACCAGCTCCAATGGCTTCTTGCTCCTGCCAGCCACACTATGGAAGGGAAAACGGGTAAACTTTGAGAGCAAACAGATTTTACAGTTATCAGGTGGTAGGTTGGTAAACCTTAAAGTGAAAAACACGAAACCGGTTTTATGTACCCAAAGTCGGTGTATATTGTTCGTCGCCCCCGCAGTTTTTTTAAGACTAGGTTTTAATGGTCGAAAGAACTTACCGTGTAAACGGATCTGATACCAAGTATGAGGATCAAGGATCAAGCTAAGAAAGGTGGGTTGTAAAATGATTGATTTACCTTGATACAAGTCTAGGCTATACATAGTCTTTACATAAGGTAGATAACCCAGTTGTTCTGATGACCACGAAACATCCCAAACAGAAGCTTCCCAAACTCGGTAGAAAACAATTCGGTGGCAACTGAAAAGTCTTGAGTTCGGTAAACCTAACCTGATTCGGTGCTATATAGAAGTGCACCTAACCTAGGGAATCAAACATAACTATGCATGATAAACAAAACCTAAGCTATAAATAGCATACTAGAGTTCAGGCGAGCTAGCAAAGCCAGCATAAGCCAGACGTGTACTCTAACATGGTTGGTACTATGAGTAAGTGCGTTATCTACCCGTATAGTTGGTACTAAACGTAAGTGTATTACTTAGTCGTATAGTAAGAACTAAGAGTAGTAAGTGCGTTATTTATATGGTTGATACTAAGAGTAAGTACATCACATACCTGTATGGTTGGTACCAAGAGTATGTGCAGTACTTTCCCGTCTGGTTAATACCAAGAGTAACTGCGTAAATTACACATATGGCTGGTACTAAGAGTAAGTGAGTTACTTACCCGTATGGTTGGTACTATAAGTAAGTACATTTCTTACCCATATGGTTGGTACTAAAAGTAAGTGCATCAATTACTCGTATGGTTGATACTAAGAGTATGTGTCTTATTTACCCATATGGTTGGTACCAAGAGTAAGTGCGTCAATTACCCGTATGGCTGGTACTAAGAGTTGCGCCACTTACCCGTATTGTTGGTACTAAGAAGAAGTGCGTCATTTGCCCATATGGTTGGTACTAAAAGTACCTGTATGGTTGATACAAGAGTAAGGGCGTTACTTACCCGTACGGTTGGTACTAAGAGTAAGAGCGATACTTACCCATATGGGTGGTATTAAGAGTAAGTGCGGAAATAATTCTCGCAACAGGAGCTAGTTTACGGGGTAGGCACGGGGTAGGAGTAATCTCTGCCTTCGCTTCTTCATTCGGGCTCTTACTGCTTGCGCATTCAGATGAAGATTTGGCAAGAGGTTCACTAGAATAAAATGACAATTGCGGTAAACAATGCAATGCAAAAATGGACTATTTAGATGCTATTAAGCAAGGCTGCTGGTCGACTGCCAGCGCAGCACGGTCGACCGTGTTCCAGCGCTGCATGGTCAACAGCGCTCCAGCAGTGCAAGGTCGAAGTCTGCCAGCACTACATGTCGACGGAGTGCCAACACTGCAGCTGAGCGGCTGCGCGGCGTTGCACCCGCAGGACAGCAGTGCACCCGCTTCGCAGGTGCTCGCAGCTGGTTGGCGTGCTATGCCTCGTCACTCGCACAGCACAAACGCCGAGCTGCCCTCGGCTGCACATGATCCTACACATCGAGGTCGGCTTCGCATGATCCTCCTGGGCGGCTCTCGCTCATCCCGCAGTGCCCGTCGCCCAAATAACCGAATCACCAAGTCGACGCCACCAGGTTGGCGTCCTCCCAGGTCGGCGTCTAGGCGCCCAGGCCGGCGTCCAGACGCCCAGGACACGGTCCAGACGCCCAGGTCGGCGTCCAGGGGCCCAGGATGCGGTCCAGATGCCCAGGTCGGCGTCCAGTCGCCTAGGACGCCGTCCAGACGCCCAGGTTGGCGTCCAAGCGCCAAAGACGCCGTTCAGACACTCAGGTTGGCGTCCAGGCACCCAGGCCTGTTGGTGTAAGGGCCTAATAAACTCAAGCTATTAGGACTTAATCAAACTTAAAACCTCTCCTCGGGGTCACCTCCAAGGGTCCCTGGGTGCCTGGTACAAGACCAGCCCCTATCCTCGGGTCCGAGTTTGTAGAGAGAGGGATCAAGAAGGACTTAGTCAAAACAGCAAGAGTACCTTGAACGTCGCGCAGCGTGCCGTGCAGACCGTCGGTCGGATTAAGCTGAGAATTCGCTATATCGAAGCTCGCTCCAAGAGCTTTAAAATGAGCCAAGTTGCCTCGCGAAAAGTTCTGCCATTACTAAGTTCTGGCTCGGACAGCGTTTGCCTAGCGTTGGAGTGCTAGCATACTAGCGTTGACTCGGGTAGCATTCCGCCGTCGAATAGCGCAGAAACGAAATTCTAGCGAGGAAGGAATTCGCTTGAATCAATTTGACTATATTCAGGTACAAACAGAGAAGGATTAAATAGTTCTAGCTAGCAAGGACCTTGGGAATCAACCTGGGAACAACCAGGGATGATCCCAAATAATTCCAAGCAACAGAACCAACCTGGCTGGACAAAATAGCAGGTGGTAGGTTGGTAAACAACCTCTGGTTCTGTTTTTCCAACCTGGGAAAACAACAACCAGGTTCAGGTTCTAAAAACAGAACCTGTTTTGTCTTTGCCTAACCAGCCAAATGCTGGTTCCGCTGGTTTCCCCTGGCCTTGTAGCATGCAGATACAGACAAACAACATCCAACCTTCACCTAAATTGTACCCCTATAGTGCCTTCCCTGCTACACTATAGTTAACCAAACAAAACAGTACAATTTCGAGTTGGATAGAACTGAATCTGCGCAATCAACTCAACCGAACTGCAAAGCTTCCATCTTGGGTTCCTTTGCGAGCTCGTCCTTTCTGCTTGCACTGTTCATAGCGCGTACAATGTTGTGCCGAAGCGCACATTGCGCGAGTACCTGCAAATGCATCAAGCAAAAAATGCGAAAGCAAACAAACACACGAACACACCATGCACACGCAAATGCATTCGCACACGCATACTCGTACAAACAGACGGCAGGATGTCGTGCAATGTGCATTTGCACCCAACACACTCCCCCTCAGCCTGCCGGCTGCATCCCCGTCATTCCATGCTAGTTCATGCTCATTCCACTCATGCGCACACAACGCCAATGAGGCTCATCCGCAAGCCTCTTGGTGAGAAAGTCTGTTGGCTGCTGGTGAGTCTTGATGTAGATCGGATGCACCGTCCCCCTCTTCACCTCCTTATGCAGCCAGTGCCACTTGATACGCATGTGCTTGTTCAGGCCATGAAGCACAGCGTTCCTGGCCATCCCAAGAGCCCCCTTGCTATCACAAAACAGCGGCGTAGCAACTTTCTGCTCCTGGCCAATCTCCTCTAACAGCCTCCTCAGCCAAATCACCTCCTTCACCCCATGGAACATCGCCATGTACTCTGATTCTACGGAAGAGAGTGCCGTCTCCGTCTGCTTCTTGGACCTCCAACTAACAGGTCCTCCCCCAACTACGCAGATGTATCCTCCCACAGATGAGGAATCCTCCTTCTCAGAAGCCCACGTAGCATCGGTAAAGCAAGTGAGAAATAGCTTGCCTTCTCCAAGCCTCTCCCCCTTCTCTTTCAGCACCTCCGCCCCTTTCTGCTTCACCTGTGCAGATGCGGAGTATTGAACTCCAATGCTTGGGTGAGAGTTCAGGTACTTCACCACACGCTCAGCTGCATCCACCTGCTCCTCTGATGGATTCTGCACCACCCTAGCCAGCTGCCCAACCGAGAAAGAGATGTCGGGCCTCGTGTGAACTGCTGCGTACAAGAGGCTGCCCACCAAGGACTGAAATTGCTGCTGCTCTTCAGCTTCAACCCCTTCATCCTCTGCAGCCTTCACAAGCTTGAATTCTGCTGGCAGGGGAGTTGCAACCTTGCGCTCATTCTCAATCCCATACTTCTCCCCCAGCTCTTTGATGAACTTCTCCTGGTGCAGCTTCAACCACCTGTGATCTGGATCCCTCTCCACGTGCATCCCGAGGTAGTACTTTACCTCCCCAAGGTTCTTGCACTTGAAGTTTTCCATCAGTTGCTGCTGCACTTTCTGGATCTCCTTCATGCTGCTGCTGAAGAGAAGAATGTCGTCCACATAGACCAGAAACAGCACCAGCTTCTCCCCCTCGCCCTTGAGAAAGAGGCTCTCATCACAGCTGCTGGTCCTGAATCCCATCTCCTCTAAAACAGCTGCCAACTTCTGGTACCAGCAGCGTGGCGCCTGCTTCAAGCCGTAGATGGACTTGTTGAGCTTGCACACCCTGCCCGTACCATCCTCATACCCAGGCGGCTGCGTCATGTACACATCCTCCTCTAAAATCCCATTCAGGAATGCCGTTGAAATATCCATCTGAATGATGAATTTCCCACTAACAGCTGCATCTGCCAACAAGACACGGAGGGTAGGGGGTTTGGCAGTGGGAGCAAAGATCTCGTTGAAGTCCTGCTTCTCCTTCTGCATAAACCCCTTCGCCACCAGCCTACTCTTGTAGATGGTGACCTGCCCCTTGTCATCGGTCTTGATCCTCAGCACCCACTTGCATTGTATTGCTTTCTTCCCATCAGGCAGCACCACCAGATCCCATGTCCTATTCTCCAGCAGACTCTGGTACTCAGCATCCCTAGAAGCCAGCCACTTGTCCCTATCTGGTCCAGCTAATGCCTCCTCCATGCTAGCTGGTTCCTCTGGTGCAGGGGCAAGAAAACAGTACGCAGGCTCATCCTCCTCATCCGGGTCATAGCCATGAGGTAGAATCAGCAATGCCTCTTCGGTCCCTAGCTGCTGCTCTGCTGCATCAGTTCCTGCAGTCAGCTTCTTAGTAGCCATACGGGTACGTCCTGGCCTGGAGACGGGTGTCTCCCATCCCTTCATAACGACACCCTTCGGCTTCTTAGTTTTTCCCTGCTGCTTCTCTCCTCCCTCGGGTCCAGCAGCTCCACTAGTGCTGCCGCCAGTTTCCACACCATTTTCTCCACCAGCAGATGCCTCCTGTACCTTCTCTCCATCACCATTTCCAGCAGCTGCCTCCTCTCCCTCCTCCCACACACTAGGAGTCAGGTCCAGCTGCATGGTGATCTGCTCCATCTGCTGGGACACCCTTGCCTCCGGCTGTTTCTCCCAGCTCCCATACATCATGCCCTCAATGAATTTCACATCCCTGCTGTCAAACAACACACCCTTGGATGGTTCCCACAGCAGCCATCCCTTGCTCTCAGCAGCCAGCCCCAAATGCACACACCAGATTGCACTCGCCCCCAACTTACTGCGGTAGGTCTTGGGGACGTGGGCGACTGCCATGCAACCGAACACCCTCAGCATGTCCACTGGCGGCTTCCTCCCAAGCCACCTCTCCAAAGGCACCCACGAGTCATCCCCAACCTTGGTGAGCACCCTGTTCCTAGCGACAGTGGCGTGCCGGACAGCATGAGGCCACATAGAATTGCTCAGCCCAGATTCTATGAGCAGCGCCCTAGCTGTCTCCAGAATGGTCCGGTTTGCCCGTTCTGCTACACCATTGGACTGTGGGGTATAAGCCGTGGTCAGCTCTCTCTGGATGCCCTGCTTCTTGAGCCAGGCCGTCATTTCAGCTCCAAGGAACTCACCACCCCGGTCTGTCCTAATCCGCTTCACTACACACTCCGCCTGCTTCTCCACGAATGGCAGCCAATCGTCCCGTATCGTGGAGGCGGCGTGGTCCTTCTGCTTCAGCGGATACGCCCACATCAGCCTGCTCCAGTCATCCACAATTGTAAGAAAATACCGCTCCCCCTTGTGCCCTTGCACCGGCAGCGGCCCCACCAAGTCCATGTGGACCAGCTCCAAAGGCTTCTTGCTCCTGCCAGCCACACTATGGAAAGGGAAACGGGTGAACTTTGAAAGCAAACAGATTTCACAGTTGTCATCGGGTGGCTGTCCGTTCAGCTTCAGACCCTTAACGGCTCCATCATTCTCCAGCTGCTTCAGCAAAGGCATTGCCACATGCCCTAAGCGCCGGTGTGCCGTTGCCCAATCTGTCTCCCCAGATCTGGCCGACACTTTCACACCAACCCCTCCAACGGCATTGCACTCCCCCTGGGATGCAGACCCCTCTCCAGCCTGCCCCCCACCATGCCACGCCAGGGCCGGCAGCTGCCACATAGATCTGTACACGTCCTTGCTCTCGTGCAGATCCCAAAGCACCCGATTGCCCAGCTTCCCCTTATAAGTGCGTGCCCCATCCATGTTGGTGTTCACCCCAGCCTTGCCAAGCTTACGGAGGGAGATAAGGTTGGCCTTCAGGTCGGGGACGAAGAGAACGTCGTGCAGCACCACCGGCTTGCCATCCGCTCCCTTAAACGCAGCTCGTCCCGCACCAGCCACCTTCAACATGTGTCCAGAGGTGGAGCACACTTCATTGATCGGTGCAGCTCGTACTTCGTCCAGCAGGTCCTTGCGCGGCGTCATCGTCCAAGCAGCGCCTGTGTCCAACACCCAATAGTCTAGGGGGTGCAGCTCTGCTCCAACTTTGGCAGAGGCGTCTCCTTGCTCCCCCTTGTTTCCCACATGGAAGAATTGGCCCGCGGTGCGCTCCTTCTTCTTCTCCGCACCGCCGTTGCCCTTCGGGTTGTTGTCGGACGAATCAGCGACCATGTTGGCGCCGTTTTTCTGGTTCCTCCGCGCGCCGCCATCCTGGTGACGATTCTGGGGGGTCCATCCATCGGGTTTCTTATAGCACAAAAACCAGGGGTGCCCTTCCTTCTCACAATACCAGCAACTCCCTTTCATTTTGCCACCAGCACCCGACTTGCCCCCACGTCCAGATTTCGCACCGCGACCCCAACCGGTACCTCCTTGTTGGTCGTTGGAGTCGTCGTCTTTCTTTGCACCGCGTCCAGCACCACCGAAGCCACGTCCTCTGCCACGTCGGCTCCCTTGCATCCCGTAGCCGCTGCTGCCGTCGTCTCCACCCCTCAGTTGGCGGCGACGGAAGTCCTCCTCCAGAATCTTCGTCCGCACCCACTCGAGCGTCCACAAGCTCTGGTTCTGCGGCAGGCTCAATCCGCTCGTAAATTGAAGCCACGATTCCGGCAGCAGCGAGAGCATCTTCAAGCACTTGGTCTGCTCCGGGTAGGTGATTCCCGCGGTCGCCAACTTCGCGTAGAGGTCGCGCATCTTGTCCAGGACTGGTTGCACCGGCTCTCCCTCGCTCAGGCGCAACGCGGACAGCTCCCTCTCCAGCATCAACGTTGCGACAACGGAGGTCGGGGCGTGCAGCTCCTTCAACACGGTCCACGCCTTCGGACCGCATTCAACCTCCGGCAGCAGGTGCATGACGTGGTGACGCTGGTTCAGCTCCAAACTCTGCGACATCAAATAGTAGCCAGCCGAGGAGCGCTCGTCCCAATCTTCCTGCAGCGTGGGGTCACTCAGTCTAGGCTCCTCCCCAATCATTAGTTTCAGCAAACCGATCTGACGGAAATATAATTGCATTTTCCAGGCCCAATCATCATAGCCCTCACCATTGAACTTCTCGACGGTGAAATTCTTCAGCACCTCCTTGACAAGCGAGCCCTGGTTTGTTCGCGCTCCCCTTGGCGCTGAAAGACCAGAATCTTGGCTGCCGCTACGATCTTGGGCTGAAGATTCACCAGCTCCCGCCGAGGTATTGCCCGCCATAGCTACCTATAACGAGGATCACTATAACGCAGCTCTGATACCAGCTTGTTGGTGTAAGGGCCTAATAAACTCAAGCTATTAGTGTTGGGTGCAAATGCACATTGCACGACATCCTGCCGTCTGTTTGTACGAGTATGCGTGTGCGAATGCATTTGTGTGTGAATGGTGTGTTCGTGTGTTTGTTTGCTTTCGCATTTTTCGCTTGATGCATTTGCAGGTACTCGCGCAATGTGCGCTTCGGCACAACATTGTACGCGCTATGAACAGTGCAAGCAGAAAGGACGAGCTCGCAAAGGAACCCAAGATGGAAGCTTTGCAGTTCGGTTGAGTTGATTGCGCAGATTCAGTTCTATCCAACTCGAAATTGTACTGTTTTGTTTGGTTAACTATAGTGTAGCAGGGAAGGCACTATAGGGGTACAATTTAGGTGAAGGTTGGATGTTGTTTGTCTGTATCTGCATGCTACAAGGCCAGGGGAAACCAGCGGAACCAGCATTTGGCTGGTTGGGCAAAGACAAAACAGGTTCTGTTTTTAGAACCTGAACCTGGTTGTTGTTTTCCCAGGTTGGAAAAACAGAACCAGAGGTTGTTTACCAACCTACCACCTGCTATTTTGTCCAGCCAGGTTGGTTCTGTTGCTTGGAATTATTTGGGATCATCCCTGGTTGTTCCCAGGTTGATTCCCAAGGTCCTTGCTAGCTAGAAGTATTTAATCCTTCTCTGTTTGTACCTGAATATAGTCAAATTGATTCAAGCGAATTCCTTCCTCGCTGGAATTTCGTTTCTGCGCTATTCGACGGCGGACTGCTACCCGAGTCAACGCTAGTATGCTAGCACTCCAACGCTAGGCAAACGCTGTCCGAGCCATAACTTAGTAATGGCAGAACTTTTCGCGAGGCAACTTGGCTCATTTTAAAGCTCTTGGAGCGAGCTTCGATATAGCGAATTCTCAGCTTAATCCGACCGACGGTCTGCACGGCACGCTGCGCGACGTTCAAGGTACTCTTGCTGTTTTGACTAAGTCCTTCTTGATCCCTCTCTCTACAAACTCGGACCCGAGGATAGGGGCTGGTCTTGTACTAGGCACCCAGGGACCCTTGGAGGTGACCCCGAGGAGAGGTTTTAAGTTTGATTAAGTCCTAATAGCTTGAGTTTATTAGGCCCTTACACCAACAAGCTGGTATCAGAGCTGCGTTATAGTGATCCTCGTTATAGGTAGCTATGGCGGGCAACACCTCGGCGGGAGCTGGTGAATCTTCAGCCCAAGATCGTAGCGGCAGCCAAGATTCTGGTCTTTCAGCGCCAAGGGGAGCGCGAACAAACCAGGGCTCGCTTGTCAAGGAGGTGCTGAAGAATTTCACCGTCGAGAAGTTCAATGGTGAGGGCTATGATGATTGGGCCTGGAAAATGCAATTATATTTCCGTCAGATCGGTTTGCTGAAACTAATGATTGGGGAGGAGCCTAGACCGAGTGACCCCACGCTGCAGGAAGATTGGGACGAGCGCTCCTCGGCTGGCTACTATTTGATGTCGCAGAGTTTGGAGCTGAACCAGCGTCACCACGTCATGCACCTGCTGCCGGAGGTTGAATGCGGTCCGAAGGCGTGGACCGTGTTGAAGGAGCTGCACGCCCCGACCTCCGTTGTCGCAACGTTGATGCTGGAGAGGGAGCTGTCCGCGTTGCGCCTGAGCGAGGGAGAGCCGGTGCAACCAGTCCTGGACAAGATGCGCGACCTCTACGCGAAGTTGGCGACCGCGGGAATCACCTACCCGGAGCAGACCAAGTGCTTGAAGATGCTCTCGCTGCTGCCTGAATCGTGGCTTCAATTCACGAGCGGATTGAGCCTGCCGCAGAACCAGAGCTTGTGGACGCTCGAGTGGGTGCGGACGAAGATTCTGGAGGAGGACTTCCGTCGCCGCCAACTGAGGGGTGGAGACGACGGCAGCAGCGGCTACGGGATGCAAGGGAGCCGACGTGGCAGAGGACGTGGCTTCGGTGGTGCTGGACGCGGTGCAAAGAAGGACGACGACTCCAACGACCAACAAGGAGGTATCGGTTGGGGTCGCGGTGCGAAATCTGGACGTGGGGGCAAGTTGGGTGCTGGTGGCAAAATGAAAGGGAGTTGCTGGTATTGTGAGAAGGAAGGGCACCCCTGGTTTTTGTGCTATAAGAAACCCGATGGATGGACCCCCCAGAATCGTCAACAGGATGGTGGCGCGCGAAGGAACCAGAAAAACGGCGCGAACATGGTCGCTGATTCGTCCGACAACACCCCGAAGACCAACGGTGGTGCGGAGAAGAAGAAGGAGCGCACCGCAGGCCAGTTCTTCCATGTGGGAGACAAGGGGGAGCAAGGAGACGCCTCTGCCAAAGTTGGAGCAGAGCTGCACCCCCTAGACTATTGGGTGTTGGACACAGGCGCTGCTTGGACGATGACGCCGCGCAAGGACCTGCTGGACGAAGTACGAGCTGCACCGATCAATGAAGTGTGCTCCGCCTCTGGACACATGTTGAAGGTAACTGGTGCGGGACGAGCTGCGTTTAAGGGAGCGGATGGCAAGCCGGTGGTGCTGCACGACGTTCTCTTCGTCCCCGACCTGAAGGCCAACCTTATCTCCCTCCGTAAGCTTGGCAAGGCTGGGGTGAACACCAACACAGATGGGGCACGCACTTATAAGGGGAAGCTGGGCAATCGGGTGCTTTGGGATCTGCACGAGAGCAAGGACGTGTACAGATCTATGTGGCAGCTGCCGGCCCTGGCGTGGCATGGTGGGGGGCAGGCTCGAGAGGGGTCTGCATCCCAGGGGGAGTGCAATGCCGTTGGAGGGGTTGGTGTGAAAGTGTCGGCCAGATCTGGGGAGACAGATTGGGCAACGGCACACCGGCGCTTAGGGCATGTGGCAATGCCTTTGCTGAAGCAGCTGGAGAAGGATGGAGCCGTTAAGGGTCTGAAGCTGAACGGACAGCCACCCGATGACAACTGTGAAATCTGTTTGCTTTCAAAGTTCACTCGTTTCCCTTTCCATAGTGTGGCTGGCAGGAGCAAGAAGCCTTTGGAGCTGGTCCACATGGACTTGGTGGGGCCGCTGCCGGTGCAAGGGCACAAGGGGGAGCGGTATTTTCTTACAATTGTGGATGACTGGAGCAGGCTGATGTGGGCGTATCCGCTGAAGCAGAAGGACCACGCCGCCTCCACGATACGGGACGATTGGCTGCCATTCGTGGAGAAGCAGGCGGAGTGTGTAGTGAAGCGGATTAGGACAGACCGGGGTGGTGAGTTCCTTGGAGCTGAAATGACGGCCTGGCTCAAGAAGCAGGGCATCCAGAGAGAGCTGACCACGGCTTATACCCCACAGTCCAATGGTGTAGCAGAACGGGCAAACCGGACCATTCTGGAGACAGCTAGGGCGCTGCTCATAGAATCTGGGCTGAGCAATTCTATGTGGCCTCATGCTGTCCGGCACGCCACTGTCGCTAGGAACAGGGTGCTCACCAAGGTTGGGGATGACTCGTGGGTGCCGTTGGAGAGGTGGCTTGGGAGGAAGCCGCCGGTGGATATGCTGAGGGTGTTTGGCTGCATGGCAGTCGCCCACGTCCCCAAGACCTACCGCAGTAAGTTGGGGGCGAGTGCAATCTGGTGTGTGCATTTGGGGCTGGCTGCTGAGAGCAAGGGATGGCTGCTGTGGGAACCATCCAAGGGTGTGTTGTTTGACAGCAGGGATGTGAAATTCATTGAGGGCATGATGTATGGGAGCTGGGAGAAACAGCCGGAGGCAAGGGTGTCCCAGCAGATGGAGCAGATCACCATGCAGCTGGACCTGACTCCTAGTGTGTGGGAGGAGGGAGAGGAGGCAGCTGCTGGAAATGGTGATGGAGAGAAGGTACAGGAGGCATCTGCTGGTGGAGAAAATGGTGTGGAAACTGGCGGCAGCACTAGTGGAGCTGCTGGACCCGAGGGAGGAGAGAAGCAGCAGGGAAAAACTAAGAAGCCGAAGGGTGTCGTTATGAAGGGATGGGAGACACCCGTCTCCAGGCCAGGACGTACCCGTATGGCTACTAAGAAGCTGACTGCAGGAACTGATGCAGCAGAGCAGCAGCTAGGGACCGAAGAGGCATTGCTGATTCTACCTCATGGCTATGACCCGGATGAGGAGGATGAGCCTGCGTACTGTTTTCTTGCCCCTGCACCAGAGGAACCAGCTAGCATGGAAGAGGCATTAGCTGGACCAGATAGGGACAAGTGGCTGGCTTCTAGGGATGCTGAGTACCAGAGTCTGCTGGAGAATAGGACATGGGATCTGGTGGTGCTGCCTGATGGGAAGAAAGCGATACAATGCAAGTGGGTGCTGAGGATCAAGACCGATGACAAGGGGCAGGTCACCATCTACAAGAGTAGGCTGGTGGCGAAGGGGTTTATGCAGAAGGAGAAGCAGGACTTCAACGAGATCTTTGCTCCCACTGCCAAACCCCCTACCCTCCGTGTCTTGTTGGCAGATGCAGCTGTTAGTGGGAAATTCATCATTCAGATGGATATTTCAACGGCATTCCTGAATGGGATTTTAGAGGAGGATGTGTACATGACGCAGCCGCCTGGGTATGAGGATGGTACGGGCAGGGTGTGCAAGCTCAACAAGTCCATCTACGGCTTGAAGCAGGCGCCACGCTGCTGGTACCAGAAGTTGGCAGCTGTTTTAGAGGAGATGGGATTCAGGACCAGCAGCTGTGATGAGAGCCTCTTTCTCAAGGGTGAGGGGGAGAAGCTGGTGCTGTTTCTGGTCTACGTGGACGACATTCTTCTCTTCAGCAGCAGCATGAAGGAGATCCAGAAAGTGCAGCAGCAACTGATGGAGAACTTCAAGTGCAAGAACCTTGGGGAGGTAAAGTACTACCTCGGGATGCACGTGGAGAGGGATCCAGATCACATGTGGTTGAAGCTGCACCAGGAGAAGTTCATCAAGGAGCTGGGGGAGAAGTATGGGATTGAGAATGAGCGCAAGGTTGCAACTCCCCTGCCAGCAGAATTCAAGCTTGTGAAGGCTGCAGAGGATGAAGGGGTTGAAGCTGAAGAGCAGCAGCAATTTCAGTCCTTGGTGGGCAGCCTCTTGTACGCAGCAGTTCACACGAGGCCCGACATCTCTTTCTCGGTTGGGCAGCTGGCTAGGGTGGTGCAGAATCCATCAGAGGAGCAGGTGGATGCAGCTGAGCGTGTGGTGAAGTACCTGAACTCTCACCCAAGCATTGGAGTTCAATACTCCGCATCTGCACAGGTGAAGCAGAAAGGGGTGGAGGTGCTGAAAGAGAAGGGGGAGAGGCTTGGAGAAGGCAAGCTATTTCTCACTTGCTTTACCGATGCTACGTGGGCTTCTGAGAAGGAGGATTCCTCATCTGTGGGAGGATACATCTGCGTAGTTGGGGGAGGACCTGTTAGTTGGAGGTCCAAGAAGCAGACGGAGACGGCACTCTCTTCCGTAGAATCAGAGTACATGGCGATGTTCCATGGGGTGAAGGAGGTGATTTGGCTGAGGAGGCTGTTAGAGGAGATTGGCCAGGAGCAGAAAGTTGCTACGCCGCTGTTTTGTGATAGCAAGGGGGCTCTTGGGATGGCCAAGAACGCTGTGCTTCATGGCCTGAACAAGCACATGCGTATCAAGTGGCACTGGCTGCGTAAGGAGGTGAAGAGGGGGACGGTGCATCCGATCTACATCAAGACTCACCAGCAGCCAGCAGACTTTCTCACCAAGAGGCTTGCGGATGAGCCTCATTGGCATTGTGTGCGCATGAGTGGAATGAGCATGAACTAGCATGGAATGACGGGGATGCAGCCGGCAGGCTGAGGGGGAGTGTGTTGGGTGCAAATGCACATTGCACGACATCCTGCCGTCTGTTTGTACGAGTATGCGTGTGCGAATGCATTTGTGTGTGAATGGTGTGTTCGTGTGTTTGTTTGCTTTCGCATTTTTCGCTTGATGCATTTGCAGGTACTCGCGCAATGTGCGCTTCGGCACAACATTGTACGCGCTATGAACAGTGCAAGCAGAAAGGACGAGCTCGCAAAGGAACCCAAGATGGAAGCTTTGCAGTTCGGTTGAGTTGATTGCGCAGATTCAGTTCTATCCAACTCGAAATTGTACTGTTTTGTTTGGTTAACTATAGTGTAGCAGGGAAGGCACTATAGGGGTACAATTTAGGTGAAGGTTGGATGTTGTTTGTCTGTATCTGCATGCTACAAGGCCAGGGGAAACCAGCGGAACCAGCATTTGGCTGGTTGGGCAAAGACAAAACAGGTTCTGTTTTAGAACCTGAACCTGGTTGTTGTTTTCCCAGGTTGGAAAAAACAGAACCAGAGGTTGTTTACCAACCTACCACCTGCTATTTTGTCCAGCCAGGTTGGTTCTGTTGCTTGGAATTATTTGGGATCATCCCTGGTTGTTCCCAGGTTGATTCCCAAGGTCCTTGCTAGCTAGAAGTATTTAATCCTTCTCTGTTTGTACCTGAATATAGTCAAATTGATTCAAGCGAATTCCTTCCTCGCTGGAATTTCGTTTCTGCGCTATTCGACGGCGGACTGCTACCCGAGTCAACGCTAGTATGCTAGCACTCCAACGCTAGGCAAACGCTGTCCGAGCCATAACTTAGTAATGGCAGAACTTTTCGCGAGGCAACTTGGCTCATTTTAAAGCTCTTGGAGCGAGCTTCGATATAGCGAATTCTCAGCTTAATCCGACCGACGGTCTGCACGGCACGCTGCGCGACGTTCAAGGTACTCTTGCTGTTTTGACTAAGTCCTTCTTGATCCCTCTCTCTACAAACTCGGACCCGAGGATAGGGGCTGGTCTTGTACCAGGCACCCAGGGACCCTTGGAGGTGACCCCGAGGAGAGGTTTTAAGTTTGATTAAGTCCTAATAGCTTGAGTTTATTAGGCCCTTACACCAACAATTAGGACTTAATCAAACTTAAAACCTCTCCTCGGGGTCACCTCCAAGGGTCCCTGGGTGCCTGGTACAAGACCAGCCCCTATCCTCGGGTCCGAGTTTGTAGAGAGAGGGATCAAGAAGGACTTAGTCAAAACAGCAAGAGTACCTTGAACGTCGCGCAGCGTGCCGTGCAGACCGTCGGTCGGATTAAGCTGAGAATTCGCTATATCGAAGCTCGCTCCAAGAGCTTTAAAATGAGCCAAGTTGCCTCGCGAAAAGTTCTGCCATTACTAAGTTCTGGCTCGGACAGCGTTTGCCTAGCGTTGGAGTGCTAGCATACTAGCGTTGACTCGGGTAGCATTCCGCCGTCGAATAGCGCAGAAACGAAATTCCAGCAAGGAAGGAATTCGCTTGAATCAATTTGACTATATTCAGGTACAAACAGAGAAGGATTAAATAGTTCTAGCTAGCAAGGACCTTGGGAATCAACCTGGGAACAACCAGGGATGATCCCAAATAATTCCAAGCAACAGAACCAACCTGGCTGGAAAAAATAGCAGGTGGTAGGTTGGTAAACAACCTCTGGTTCTGTTTTTCCAACCTGGGAAAACAACAACCAGGTTCAGGTTCTAAAAACAGAACCTGTTTTGTCTTTGCCTAACCAGCCAAATGCTGGTTCCGCTGGTTTCCCCTGGCCTTGTAGCATGCAGATACAGACAAACAACATCCAACCTTCACCTAAATTGTACCCTATAGTGCCTTCCCTGCTACACTATAGTTAACCAAACAAAACAGTACAATTTCGAGTTGGATAGAACTGAATCTGCGCAATCAACTCAACCGAACTGCAAAGCTTCCATCTTGGGTTCCTTTGCGAGCTCGTCCTTTCTGCTTGCACTGTTCATAGCGCGTACAATGTTGTGCCGAAGCGCACATTGCGCGAGTACCTGCAAATGCATCAAGCAAAAAATGCGAAAGCAAACAAACACACGAACACACCATGCACACGCAAATGCATTCGCACACGCATACTCGTACAAACAGACGGCAGGATGTCGTGCAATGTGCATTTGCACCCAACAAGGCCGGCGTCCAGGCACCCAGGATGTCGTCCACGCGCCCAGGGTGCCGTCCAGGCGCCCAGGTCGTCGTCCACACGCCCAGGTGAGCGTCCAGGCACCCAGGACGCCGTCCAGGTGCCCAGGAAGGCGTCGCCCACTGCAGCAGGTCGGCTGCGCTCCCCATACACCCGACAACAAGCCGGCTTCGCCCAAGCGAGAACGGGGCCAACACCGCAACTTCCGGTGACACTCCCCTGCCGCCGTTGACGCTTGGGACCTTCACCACCTAAACCCTAACCGCGTTGTCACAAGTGCTGGCAAGGTTGGCGAAGCAGCGGTCGACCTCACGCCAGTGCTGGTCGCTCCTCACCGTAAGGTCGCACCCCAGCTTGCTGTAGGTGAACGCAATGTCTAGCCTCGTCGTCGTCGCCATGAACTGCTGCAAGCCGACCTTTTTGCCGGTACTCCTCCTAACGCTCCTGTGCCTCCTCGTCGTCAAACGTCAGCTCGCCGTTGGCGTCGACAAAGATCGGCGTCTTCGGGGTCCGACCACCCTGCTCCTTGTTGATGAAGCGCCTACGCAGCTTGTCGGCATAGTCCCGCTGGCACAACCACAGCTTCCTCGTCGACCTGTTGCACACATTTTCCAGCCCAAGGTACTTCTGCACCGGCGAGATCTCCCGCAGCTCGAAGGCGGCCTCCAGCAGCTCCTTCAGCACTGTGGTACTGCTGCTGGCGGCGAGCAGGTCGTCAACGTAGACCAACACCCAGCCGGCCACTTCATTGTTATCGACCTTGAAGTAAAGGGCCTCGTCGACCTGGCTCTTATTCCAGCCATCACTGACCAGCACGTCGTTGAGCGCCTTGTACCACAGCAGCGGCGTCTGCTTCAGCCCGTACAGGCTCTTCAGCAGCTTGTACACGCAGCCGTTCGCATCATTGTAGTAGTCTGGATGGTAGAGATACAACACCTGGTCGAGCTTGCTCTGCAGGAAGGCGTTCTTTATGTCGAGCTGCATCAGGTTGAGGTCGAAGACGGCGACGATGCTGAGGAAGGTCCTTAGTGTGACATAGCTGCTCACTGGCGCATGTGTGAAGCCCTCCATGACCAGCCTAGCCTTCCCCCGGGCGACCGTGTCGTCGACGTCGTAGTTGGTCATCAGCACCCACCGGTTCCTTATGATGTTCACCCCTCGTGGGCGTTCGACCAGCTTCTAGATGCCCATGCCGATGAGGCTGCGGATCTACTCATCCATGGCATGTTGGGTGCAAATGCACATTGCACGACATCCTGCCGTCTGTTTGTACGAGTATGCGTGTGCGAATGCATTTGTGTGTGAATGGTGTGTTCGTGTGTTTGTTTGCTTTCGCATTTTTCGCTTGATGCATTTGCAGGTACTCGCGCAATGTGCGCTTCGGCACAACATTGTACGCGCTATGAACAGTGCAAGCAGAAAGGACGAGCTCGCAAAGGAACCCAAGATGGAAGCTTTGCAGTTCGGTTCAATTTATTGCGCAGATTCAGTTCTATCCAACTCGAAATTGTACTGTTTTGTTTGGTTAACTATAGTGTAGCAGGGAAGGCACTATAGGGGTACAATTTAGGTGAAGGTTGGATGTTGTTTGTCTGTATCTGCATGCTACAAGGCCAGGGGAAACCAGCAGAACCAGCATTTGGCTGGTTGGGCAAAGACAAAACAGGTTCTGTTTTTAGAACCTGAACCTGGTTGTTGTTTTCCCAGGTTGGAAAAACAGAACCAGAGGTTGTTTACCAACCTACCACCTGCTATTTTGTCCAGCCAGGTTGGTTCTGTTGCTTGGAATTATTTGGGATCATCCCTGGTTGTTCCCAGGTTGATTCCCAAGGTCCTTGCTAGCTAGAACTATTTAATCCTTCTCTGTTTGTACCTGAATATAGTCAATTGATTCATGCGAATTCCTTCCTCGCTGGAATTTCGTTTCTACGCGGTTCGTTGGCGGAATGCTACCCGAGTCAACGCTAGTACGCTAGCACTCTAATGCTAGGCAAACACCGTCTGAGCCATAACTTCGTAATGGCAGAACTTTTCGCGAGGCAACTTGGCTCATTTTAAAGCTCTTGGAGCGAGCTTCGATATAGCGAATTCTCAGCTTAATCCGATCGACGGTCTGCACGGCACGCTGCGCGACGTTCAAGGTGCTCTTGCTGTTTTGACTAAGTCCTTCTTGATCCCTCTCTCTACAAACTCGGACCCGAGGATAGGGGCTGGTCTTGTACCAGGCACCCAGGGACCCTTGGAGGTGACCCCGAGGAGAGGTTTTAAGTTTGATTAAGTCCTAATAGCTTGAGTTTATTAGGCCCTTACACCAACAAGCTGGTATCAGAGCTGCGTTATAGTGATCCTCGTTATAGGTAGCTATGGCGGGCAACACCTCGGCGGGAGCTGGTGAATCTTCAGCCCAAGATCGTAGCGGCAGCCAAGATTCTGGTCTTTCAGCGCCAAGGGGAGCGCGAACAAACCAGGGCTCGCTTGTCAAGGAGGTGCTGAAGAATTTCACCGTCGAGAAGTTCAATGGTGAGGGCTATGATGATTGGGCCTGGAAAATGCAATTATATTTCCGTCAGATCGGTTTGCTGAAACTAATGATTGGGGAGGAGCCTAGACCGAGTGACCCCACGCTGCAGGAAGATTGGGACGAGCGCTCCTCGGCTGGCTACTATTTGATGTCGCAGAGTTTGGAGCTGAACCAGCGTCACCACGTCATGCACCTGCTGCCGGAGGTTGAATGCGGTCCGAAGGCGTGGACCGTGTTGAAGGAGCTGCACGCCCCGACCTCCGTTGTCGCAACGTTGATGCTGGAGAGGGAGCTGTCCGCGTTGCGCCTGAGCGAGGGAGAGCCGGTGCAACCAGTCCTGGACAAGATGCGCGACCTCTACGCGAAGTTGGCGACCGCGGGAATCACCTACCCGGAGCAGACCAAGTGCTTGAAGATGCTCTCGCTGCTGCCAGAATCGTGGCTTCAATTTACGAGCGGATTGAGCCTGCCGCAGAACCAGAGCTTGTGGACGCTCGAGTGGGTGCGGACGAAGATTCTGGAGGAGGACTTCCGTCGCCGCCAACTGAGG
Source organism: Closterium sp. Yama58-4 (assembly GCA_947470075.1). Classification (NCBI taxonomy): domain Eukaryota; kingdom Viridiplantae; phylum Streptophyta; class Zygnematophyceae; order Desmidiales; family Closteriaceae; genus Closterium; species Closterium sp. Yama58-4. The sequence goes on along the minus strand of CANIUD010000616.1, from coordinate 18,403 downwards.
GGTGGAGACGACGGCAGCAGCGGCTACGGGATGCAAGGGAGCCGACGTGGCAGAGGACGTGGCTTCGGTGGTGCTGGACGCGGTGCAAAGAAAGACGACGACTCCAACGACCAACAAGGAGGTACCGGTTGGGGTCGCGGTGCGAAATCTGGACGTGGGGGCAAGTCGGGTGCTGGTGGCAAAATGAAAGGGAGTTGCTGGTATTGTGAGAAGGAAGGGCACCCCTGGTTTTTGTGCTATAAGAAACCCGATGGATGGACCCCCCAGAATCGTCACCAGGATGGCGGCGCGCGGAGGAACCAGAAAAACGGCGCCAACATGGTCGCTGATTCGTCCGACAACAACCCGAAGGGCAACGGCGGTGCGGAGAAGAAGAAGGAGCGCACCGCGGGCCAATTCTTCCATGTAGGAGACAAGGGGGAGCAAGGAGACGCCTCTGCCAAAGTTGGAGCAGAGTTGCACCCCCTAGACTATTGGGTGTTGGACACAGGCGCTGCTTGGACGATGACGCCGCGCAAGGACCTGCTGGACGAAGTACGAGCTGCACCAATCAATGAAGTGTGCTCCGCCTCTGGACACATGTTGAAGGTGGCTGGTGCGGGACGAGCTGCGTTTAAGGGAGCGGATGGCAAGCCGGTGGTGCTGCACGACGTTCTCTTCGTCCCCGACCTGAAGGCCAACCTTATCTCCCTCCGTAAGCTTGGCAAGGCTGGGGTGAACACCAACACGGATGGGGCACGCACTTATAAGGGGAAGCTGGGCAATCGGGTGCTTTGGGATCTGCACGAGAGCAAGGACGTGTACAGATCTATGTGGCAGCTGCCGGCCCTGGCGTGGCATGGTGGGGGGCAGGCTGGAGAGGGGTCTGCATCCCAGGGGGAGTGCAATGCCGTTGGAGGGGTTGGTGTGAAAGTGTCGGCCAGATCTGGGGAGACAGATTGGGCAACGGCACACCGGCGCTTAGGGCATGTGGCAATGCCTTTGCTGAAGCAGCTGGAGAAGGATGGAGCCGTTAAGGGTCTGAAGCTGAACGGACAGCCACCCGATGACAACTGTGAAATCTGTTTGCTTTCAAAGTTCACCCGTTTCCCTTTCCATAGTGTGGCTGGCAGGAGCAAGAAGCCTTTGGAGCTGGTCCACATGGACTTGGTTGGGCCGCTGCCGGTGCAAGGGCACAAGGGGGAGCGGTATTTTCTTACAATTGTGGATGACTGGAGCAGGCTGATGTGGGCGTATCCGCTGAAGCAGAAGGACCACGCCGCCTCCACGATACGGGACGATTGGCTGCCATTCGTGGAGAAGCAGGCGGAGTGTGTAGTGAAGCGGATTAGGACAGACCGGGGTGGTGAGTTCCTTGGAGCTGAAATGACGGCCTGGCTCAAGAAGCAGGGCATCCAGAGAGAGCTGACCACGGCTTATACCCCACAGTCCAATGGTGTAGCAGAACGGGCAAACCGGACCATTCTGGAGACAGCTAGGGCGCTGCTCATAGAATCTGGGCTGAGCAATTCTATGTGGCCTCATGCTGTCCGGCACGCCACTGTCGCTAGGAACAGGGTGCTCACCAAGGTTGGGGATGACTCGTGGGTGCCGTTGGAGAGGTGGCTTGGGAGGAAGCCGCCGGTGGACATGCTGAGGGTGTTCGGTTGCATGGCAGTCGCCCACGTCCCCAAGACCTACCGCAGTAAGTTGGGGGCGAGTGCAATCTGGTGTGTGCATTTGGGGCTGGCTGCTGAGAGCAAGGGATGGCTGCTGTGGGAACCATCCAAGGGTGTGTTGTTTGACAGCAGGGATGTGAAATTCATTGAGGGCATGATGTATGGGAGCTGGGAGAAACAGCCGGAGGCAAGGGTGTCCCAGCAGATGGAGCAGATCACCATGCAGCTGGACCTGACTCCTAGTGTGTGGGAGGAGGGAGAGGAGGCAGCTGCTGGAAATGGTGATGGAGAGAAGGTACAGGAGGCATCTGCTGGTGGAGAAAATGGTGTGGAAACTGGCGGCAGCACTAGTGGAGCTGCTGGACCCGAGGGAGGAGAGAAGCAGCAGGGAAAAACTAAGAAGCCGAAGGGTGTCGTTATGAAGGGATGGGAGACACCCGTCTCCAGGCCAGGACGTACCCGTATGGCTACTAAGAAGCTGACTGCAGGAACTGATGCAGCAGAGCAGCAGCTAGGGACCGAAGAGGCATTGCTGATTCTACCTCATGGCTATGACCCGGATGAGGAGGATGAGCCTGCGTACTGTTTCCTTGCCCCTGCACCAGAGGAACCAGCTAGCATGGAGGAGGCATTAGCTGGACCAGATAGGGACAAGTGGCTGGCTTCTAGGAATGCTGAGTACCAGAGTCTGCTGGAGAATAGGACATGGGATCTGGTGGTGCTGCCTGATGGGAAGAAAGCGATACAATGCAAGTGGGTGCTGAGGATCAAGACCGATGACAAGGGGCAGGTCACCATCTACAAGAGTAGGCTGGTGGCGAAGGGGTTTATGCAGAAGGAGAAGCAGGACTTCAACGAGATCTTTGCTCCCACTGCCAAACCCCCTACCCTCCGTGTCTTGTTGGCAGATGCAGCTGTTAGTGGGAAATTCATCATTCAGATGGATATTTCAACGGCATTCCTGAATGGGATTTTAGAGGAGGATGTGTACATGACGCAGCCGCCTGGGTATGAGGATGGTACGGGCAGGGTGTGCAAGCTCAACAAGTCCATCTACGGCTTGAAGCAGGCGCCACGCTGCTGGTACCAGAAGTTGGCAGCTGTTTTAGAGGAGATGGGATTCAGGACCAGCAGCTGTGATGAGAGCCTCTTTCTCAAGGGCGAGGGGGAGAAGCTGGTGCTGTTTCTGGTCTATGTGGACGACATTCTTCTCTTCAGCAGCAGCATGAAGGAGATCCAGAAAGTGCAGCAGCAACTGATGGAAAACTTCAAGTGCAAGAACCTTGGGGAGGTAAAGTACTACCTCGGGATGCACGTGGAGAGGGATCCAGATCACAGGTGGTTGAAGCTGCACCAGGAGAAGTTCATCAAGGAGCTGGGGGAGAAGTATGGGATTGAGAATGAGCGCAAGGTTGCAACTCCCCTGCCAGCAGAATTCAAGCTTGTGAAGGCTGCAGAGGATGAAGGGGTTGAAGCTGAAGAGCAGCAGCAATTTCAGTCCTTGGTGGGCAGCCTCTTGTACGCAGCAGTTCACACGAGGCCCGATATCTCTTTCTCGGTTGGGCAGCTGGCTAGGGTGGTGCAGAATCCATCAGAGGAGCAGGTGGATGCAGCTGAGCGTGTGGTGAAGTACCTGAACTCTCACCCAAGCATTGGAGTTCAATACTCCGCATCTGCACAGGTGAAGCAGAAAGGGGTGGAGGTGCTGAAAGAGAAGGGGGAGAGGCTTGGAGAAGGCAAGCTATTTCTCACTTGCTTTACCGATGCTACGTGGGCTTCTGAGAAGGAGGATTCCTCATCTGTGGGAGGATACATCTGCGTAGTTGGGGGAGGACCTGTTAGTTGGAGATCCAAGAAGCAGACGGAGACGGCACTCTCTTCCGTAGAATCAGAGTACATGGCGATGTTTCATTTGGTGAAGGAGGTGATTTGGCTGAGGAGGCTGTTAGAGGAGATTGGCCAGGAGCAGAAAGTTGCTACGCCGCTGTTTTGTGATAGCAAGGGGGCTCTTGGGATGGCCAGAAACGCTGTGCTTCATGGGCTGAACAAGCACATGTGTATCAAGTGGCACTGGCTGCGTAAGGAGGTGAAGAGGGGGACGGTGCATCCGATCTACATCAAGACTCACCAGCAGCCAGCAGACTTTCTCACCAAGAGGCTTGCGGATGAGCCTCATTGGCGTTGTGTGCGCATGAGTGGAATGAGCATGAACTAGCATGGAATGACGGGGATGCAGCCGGCAGGCTGAGGGGGAGTGTGTTGGGTGCAAATGCACATTGCACGACATCCTGCCGTCTGTTTGTACGAGTATGCGTGTGCGAATGCATTTGTGTGTGAATGGTGTGTTCGTGTGTTTGTTTGCTTTCGCATTTTTCGCTTGATGCATTTGCAGGTACTCGCGCAATGTGCGCTTCGGCACAACATTGTACGCGCTATGAACAGTGCAAGCAGAAAGGACGAGCTCGCAAAGGAACCCAAGATGGAAGCTTTGCGGTTCGGTTGAGTTGATTGCGCAGATTCAGTTCTATCCAACTCGAAATTGTACTGTTTTGTTTGGTTAACTATAGTGTAGCAGGGAAGGCACTATAGGGGTACAATTTAGGTGAATGTTGGATGTTGTTTGTCTGTATCTGCATGCTACAAGGCCAGGGGAAACCAGCGGAACCAGCATTTGGCTGGTTGGGCAAAGACAAAAACAGGTTCTGTTTTTAGAACCTGAACCTGGTTGTTGTTTTTCCAGGTTGGAAAAACAGAACCAGAGGTTGTTTACCAACCTACCACCTGCTATTTTGTCTAGCCAGGTTGGTTCTGTTGCTTGGAATTATTTGGGATCACCCCTGGTTGTTCCCAGGTTGATTCCCAAGGTCCTTGCTAGCTAGAACTATTTAATCCTTCTCTGTTTGTACCTGAATATAGTCAAATTGATTCAAGCGAATTCCTTCCTCGCTGGAATTTCGTTTCTGCGCTATTCGACGGCGGAATGCTACCCGAGTCAACGCTAGTATGCTAGCACTCCAACGCTAGGCAAATGCTGTCCGAGCCATAACTTAGTAATGGCAGAACTTTTCGCGAGGCAACTTGGCTCATTTTAAAGCTCTTGGAGCGAGCTTCGATATAGCGAATTCTCAGCTTAATCCGATCGACGGTCTGCACGGCACGCTGCGCGACGTTCAAGGTACTCTTGCTGTTTTGACTAAGTCCTTCTTGATCCCTCTCTCTACAAACTCGGACCCGAGGATAGGGGCTGGTCTTGTACCAGGCACCCAGGGACCCTTGGAGGTGACCCCGAGGAGAGGTTTTAAGTTTGATTAAGTCCTAATAGCTTGAGTGTATTAGGCCCTTACACCAACAAGCAGTTCACACAAGGCCCGACATCTCTTTCTCGGTTGGGCAGCTGGCTAGGGTGGTGCAGAATCTATCAGAGGAGCAGGTGGATGCAGCTGAGCATGTGGTGGAGCACCTGAACTCCCACTCAAGTATTGGAGTTCAATACTCCGCATCTGCACAGGTGAAGCAGAAAGGGGTTGAGGTGCTGAAAGAGAAGGGGGAGCGGCTTGGAGAAGGCAAGCTCTTTCTCACTTGCTTTACCGATGCTACTTGGGCTTCTGAGAAGGAGGATTCCTCATATGTGGGAGGATACATCTGTGTAGTTGGAGGTGGACCAATTAGTTGGAGGTCCAAGAAGCAGACGGAGACGGCACTCTCTTCTGTAGAATCAGAGTACATGGCAATGTTCCACGGGGTGAAGGAGGTGATTTGGCTGAGGAGGTTGTTAGAGGAGATTGGCCAGGAGCAGAAGGTTGCTACGCCACTGTTTTGTGACAGCAAGGGGGCTCTTGGGATGGCCAGGAACGCTGTGCTTCATGAACTGAACAAGCACATGCGTATCAAGTGGCACTGGCTGTGTAAGGAGGTGAAGAGGGGGACGGTGAATCCGATCTACATCAAGACTCACCAGCAGCCAGCAGACTTCTTCACAAAGAGGCTTGCGGACGAGCCTCATCAGCGTTGTGTGAGCATGAGTGGAATGAGCATGAACTAGCATGGGGTGATGGGGATGCAGCCGGCAGGCTGAGGGGGAGTGTGTTGGGTGCAAATTGACGTTGCACCACATCATGCCGTCTGTATATACGAGTATGCGTTTGCGAATGCATTTGGGTGTTAACAAGATGTTCGTCTATTTGTGTGCTTTCGCAATTTGCAGGTACTCGCACAATGTGCGCTTCGGCACAACATTGTACGCGCTATGAACAGTGCAAGCAAAAAGGACGAGCTCGCAAAGGAACCCAGGATGGAAGTTTTGCAGATCAGTTTGATTGATTGTGCAGATTGAGTTTTATGTAACTCGAAATTGTACTATTTTGTTTGGTTGACTATAGTGTAGCAACTATAGGGGTACAATTTAGGTGAATGTTGGATGTTGTTTGTCTGTATCGGCATGCTACAAGATCAGGGGAAACCAGCGGAACCAGCATTTGGCTGGTTGGGCAAAGACAAAACAGGTACTGTTTCTAGGACCTGAACCTGGTTGTTGTTTTCCCATATTAGAAAAACAGAACCAGAGGCTGTTTACCAACCTACCACCTGCTATTTTGTCCAGCCAGGTTGGTTATGTTGCTTGGAATTATTTGGGATCATCCCTGGTTGTTCCCAGGTTGATTCCCAAGGCCCTTGCTAGCTAGAACTATTTATTTCTTCTCTGTTTGTACCTGGATATAGTCAATTTGATTCAAGCGAATTCCTTCCTTGCTGGAATTTCGTTTCTACCGCGATTCGACGGCGAAATGCTACCTTCGTTAACGCTAGTAAGTTAGCACTCCAACACTAGGCAAACGCTGTCCGAGCCATAACTTCGTAATTGCAGAAATTTTTGCGGCTATTTTAAGCTCTTGGCGCGAGATTCAATATCGAGAATTCTCAACTTAATCCGATCGACGGTGAGCATGGCACGCTGCACAACGTTCAAGGTACTTTCGTTATTTTGGCTAAATCATTATTGACTCCTTTCTGCACAAACTCGGACCCGAGGATCGGGCTGGTTTTGTACCAGGCACCCAGGGACCCTTGGAGGTGACCTCGAGGAAAGGTTTGAAGTTAAATTAAGTTTTAATAGTTTGAGTTTATTAGGCCCTTACACCAACAGTACCAACCATTCAGATAACTAATTCACCTATTCTTAGTACTAACCATATAGGTTAGTAACGCATTTACTTTCAGTACCAAACGTGCAGATTAGTCACGCACTTACTCATAGTACCCACCATACGGGTAAGTAACCCACTCATTCTTGGTACCAACCACACGAGTAAGTAATGCACCTACTTTTAGCACCAACCATGCGGGTAAATAACGCACCTACCAACTGTACGGGTTAATGCCAGAACTACATTTAGTATAAACCATACTGGTAAATAATGCACTTACTCTTAGTACCAACCATACGGGTAAGGAACGCACTTATTCTTAGTACCAATCATACAGGCAAGCAACACATTTACATTATTACCAACCATACGGTAACATAAAGCACCTATTCTTAGTACCAACCATATAGGTTAGAAACGCACTTACTCTGAGACCAACCGTATGGTTAAGTAACACAGTTACCCTAAGTACCAATCATACTGGTACGTAACGCACATTCTCCTAGTGCCAACCATTTAGGTAATAACGCACTTACACTAAGTACCAACCATACCGGTATTTAACGCACTTACTTTTAGTACCAACCGTACGGGAAAGTTACCCACTTACTTAATATCACCCATGGGGGGTAAGTAACTGACTTACTTTTTGTACCAACTATAGTAACGGACTTACTCTTAATACTAACCATGCACCATACGGGTAAGAATCGCAGTTACTCCTAGTACCAAACCATATCGATGATTAACGCACTTACTGTTATACGCAGTTACCCACTTACTCTTAATAACATCCATACAGATAAGTAATACAGTTAATCTTAATATCACCTATACGGGAAAGTAACGCACTTATTCTTAGTACCAACCATAGCGGTAAGAAATGCACTTAGCTTAGTACCAACCATACGGGTACGTTAAGTTACTCTTAGTACCAAACCATATTGGTAGTTAACACACTTACAATTAGAACCACCATACTGGTAAGTAACGCCGTAAATCATACTAATGAATATACCGGTGCAATGTACTTACCTTTAGGACCAACCGTAGGGGTAAGTAATGCAGATATTATTAGCACCAACCATTCGTGTACGTAACTCACTTACTCTTTGACCAACCAGGGGAGCAGCAGGCTGAGGAGCCAACGCCAACAAAGGTATAGTCGGCGAAGGAGACGTCTGTCAGGAAGACGCCGACAGGGCAGCAACGGACTTTGAAGCCGACAGGGGAGCTGCCATCAACGGATTGGCTGGGACGCCGGCTTGTGTGCAGCAGGACCCCGAGCAGCTTGAACTCCGGCATTCAAGCCAAGTCTGGAGACCGCCGGAGCGGCTGACCTACCATGACTGTCTCCCGCCGGCCGCCTTTACCATGCTGTATGACAACAACAACGATATGCTGTACGACGACGCCGAATAGGATGAGGACTTGCCAGAGCTCGACCCCGACATGCACGCGGTCCTCGAGTACCGTTGGGACATCGCGACGATGACAGTGAAGGAGGCGTTGGCGAGCTGGAAGGGCAACGCGGTAAAGACCGCAATGGACGAGGAGATCCGCAGTCTGATCGGCAACGGCACGTGTGAGCTGCTTGAGCAATCCCGCGGCGTGAACATCGTGAAGAACCGGTGGGTCTGATAACAAAGTACCACATCGACGACACCGTCGAGCGAGAAAAGGTGAGACTGGTTGTGAAAGGCTTTACGCAGATATATGGCGCCGGCTACGACGAAGCGTACGTACTCACCGGTGAGCAGCTACGTCACGCTGAGGATCTTCCTCAGCGTCGTCATCGTCCTCGACCTCAACCTGATGCAGCTGGACATGAAGAACGCCTTCCTGCAGAGCAAGCTCGACCGCGTGCTGTACATGTACCAGCCGGACTACTACAACGACGGGACCGGCCGGGTGTGCAAGCTGTTGAAGAGCCTCTACGGGCTTAGGCATTCGCCGCTGCTATGGTACAAGGCACTCAACGACGTGCTGGTCGGCGCTGGCTGGAAGAAGGTCCAGGCCGGCAAAGCTCTCTAGTTTAAGGTCGGCGCCGAGAAGGAGGCCTGCTGGGTGCTGGTCTACGTCGACAACCTACTCGCCACCACACCACGATGCTAAAGGAGCTGAAGGAGCTGCTGAAAGCCGCCTTCGAGTTGCACGAAATTTCGCCGGTGCAGAAGTACCTCGGCCTGGAGATGTGCGCGGCAGGCCGGCGAGGGATCTGTGGCTGCACTAGTAGGGCTACGCTGACTAGCTGCGTAAGCATTTCATCGACGAGGAGCAGAGCGGTCGGACCCCAAAGATACCGGTCCACGTTGACGCCTACGCCGTACTCATTTTCGATGACGAGGAGGCACAGGAGCGCCAGGAGGAGGAGTACCGGCAGAAGGTTGGCTCGCTGCAGTTCGCGACGACGACGACGAGGCTAGACATCGCCTTTGCCTGCAGCAAGCTAGGAAGCGGCCTTGCCGTGAGGAGCGACCAGCATTGGCGCGAGGTTGCCAGCTGCCTCGCCTGTCTCGCCAACACTCGTAACACCGTCCTGGAGTTCGGAGGTAAGCTAGAGACGCTGGAGCTGGAAGGCTATGTTGACGCCGACGACGCTGGCAACAAGCAGAAAGGGACGACCAGGCGTGCTTGCCCAATCGACTAGGATACCCGGGCAATGTGTGCGAAGGTCGCCTGGGTGGTTTCTGCGAGGGGGACATCGGGGGTAGTTTCCCGAGGTCGACGTGGCTGGTGGTCACAGTCGTTGGCGTGGACTCGATCTGGGCGTCTGCGCTGTGCACGTGATGAGGATTGGTGCACCAACCAGCCGCATGCATCTGCGACGCAGGAGCACCGTTGTCCTGCGGGTGCAGCCCTGTTCAGCTGACTTGCAGCAGCATTGGCATACCGTGGACTTGCAACCCTGCTGCACTAGATCGCGGTCGACCACGCTGCACTCGAGGTCGACTAGTATCCTAGCTAGCTCTGATGTAGTCTGTGCTGCCAATGTTGTAATCACCAGGGTTGACATATTTTCCTATGAAAACTTTTGCGAATTTCCCCTGTGAACTAGCAAGCAAGCCAGGAAAACCACTAAAAAACGAATGCAGAGATTCCTCTCACACCCGCGCCTAGCTCGTAGACCATCTATTTAAACACGCATTTACTCTTACTACTAACCGTTCAGGTATTTAACGCACTTCTCTTAGTACCAACCCTACGGGTTAGTAGCAAACTTACTCTTAGTGCCAACCATACAGATAAGTAACGCAATTGTTGGGTGCAAATGCACATTGCACGACATCCTGCCGTCTGTTTGTACGAGTATGCGTGTGCGAATGCATTTGCGTGTGAATGGTGTGTTCGTGTGTTTGTTTGCTTTCGCATTTTTCGCTTGATGCATTTGCAGGTACTCGCGCAATGTGCGCTTTGGCACAACATTGTATGCGCTATGAACAGTGCAAGCAGGAAGGACGAGCTCGCAAAGGAACCCAAGATGGAAGCTTTGCAGTTCGGTTGAGTTGATTGCGCAGATTCAGTTCTATCCAACTCGGAATTGTACTGTTTTGTTTGGTTAACTATAGTGTAGCAGGGGAGGCACTATAGGGGTACAATTTAGGTGAAGGTTGGATGTTGTTTGTCTGTATCTGCATGCTACAAGGCCAGGGGAAACCAGCGGAACCAGCATTTGGCTGGTTGGGCAAAGACAAAACAGGTTCTGTTTTTAGAACCTGAACCTGGTTGTTGTTTTCCCAGGTTGGAAAAACAGAACCAGAGGTTGTTTACCAACCTACCACCTGCTATTTTGTCCAGCCAGGTTGGTTCTGTTGCTTGGAATTATTTGGGATCATCCCTGGTTGTTCCCAGGTTGATTCCCAAGGTCCTTGCTAGCTAGAACTATTTAATCCTTCTCTGTTTGTACCTGAATATAGTCAAATTGATTCAAGCGAATTCCTTCCTCGCTGGAATTTCGTTTCTGCGCTATTCGACGGCGGAATGCTACCCGAGTCAACGCTAGTATGCTAGCACTCCAACGCTAGGCAAACGCTGTCCGAGCCATAACTTAGTAATGGCAGAACTTTTCGCGAGGCAACTTGGCTCATTTTAAAGCTCTTGGAGCGAGCTTCGATATAGCAAATTCTCAGCTTAATCCGACCGACGGTCTGCACGGCACGCTGCGCGACGTTCAAGGTACTCTTGCTGTTTTGACTAAGTCCTTCTTGATCCCTCTCTCTACAAACTCGGACCCGAGGATAGGGGCTGGTCTTGTACCAGGCACCCAGGGACCCTTGGAGGTGACCCCGAGGAGAGGTTTTAAGTTTGATTAAGTCCTAATAGCTTGAGTGTATTAGGCCCTTACACCAACAAGCAGTTCACACAAGGCCCGACATCTCTTTCTCGGTTGGGCAGCTGGCTAGGGTGGTGCAGAATCTATCAGAGGAGCAGGTGGATGCAGCTGAGCATGTGGTGGAGCACCTGAACTCCCACTCAAGTATTGGAGTTCAATACTCCGCATCTGCACAGGTGAAGCAGAAAGGGGTTGAGGTGCTGAAAGAGAAGGGGGAGCGGCTTGGAGAAGGCAAGCTCTTTCTCACTTGCTTTACCGATGCTACTTGGGCTTCTGAGAAGGAGGATTCCTCATATGTGGGAGGATACATCTGTGTAGTTGGAGGTGGACCAATTAGTTGGAGGTCCAAGAAGCAGACGGAGACGGCACTCTCTTCTGTAGAATCAGAGTACATGGCAATGTTCCACGGGGTGAAGGAGGTGATTTGGCTGAGGAGGTTGTTAGAGGAGATTGGCCAGGAGCAGAAGGTTGCTACGCCACTGTTTTGTGACAGCAAGGGGGCTCTTGGGATGGCCAGGAACGCTGTGCTTCATGAACTGAACAAGCACATGCGTATCAAGTGGCACTGGCTGTGTAAGGAGGTGAAGAGGGGGACGGTGAATCCGATCTACATCAAGACTCACCAGCAGCCAGCAGACTTCTTCACAAAGAGGCTTGCGGACGAGCCTCATCAGCGTTGTGTGAGCATGAGTGGAATGAGCATGAACTAGCATGGGGTGATGGGGATGCAGCCGGCAGGCTGAGGGGGAGTGTGTTGGGTGCAAATTGACGTTGCACCACATCATGCCGTCTGTATATACGAGTATGCGTTTGCGAATGCATTTGGGTGTTAACAAGATGTTCGTCTATTTGTGTGCTTTCGCAATTTGCAGGTACTCGCACAATGTGCGCTTCGGCACAACATTGTACGCGCTATGAACAGTGCAAGCAAAAAGGACGAGCTCGCAAAGGAACCCAGGATGGAAGTTTTGCAGATCAGTTTGATTGATTGTGCAGATTGAGTTTTATGTAACTCGAAATTGTACTATTTTGTTTGGTTGACTATAGTGTAGCAACTATAGGGGTACAATTTAGGTGAATGTTGGATGTTGTTTGTCTGTATCGGCATGCTACAAGATCAGGGGAAACCAGCGGAACCAGCATTTGGCTGGTTGGGCAAAGACAAAACAGGTACTGTTTCTAGGACCTGAACCTGGTTGTTGTTTTCCCATATTAGAAAAACAGAACCAGAGGCTGTTTACCAACCTACCACCTGCTATTTTGTCCAGCCATGTTGGTTCTGTTGCTTGGAATTATTTGAGATCATCCCTGGTTGTTCCCAGGTTGATTCCCAAGGCCCTTGCTAGCTAGAACTATTTATTTCTTCTCTGTTTGTACCTGGATATAGTCAATTTGATTCAAGCGAATTCCTTCCTTGCTGGAATTTCGTTTCTACCGCGATTCGACGGCGAAATGCTACCTTCGTTAACGCTAGTAAGTTAGCACTCCAACACTAGGCAAACGCTGTCCGAGCCATAACTTCGTAATTGCAGAAATTTTTGCGGCTATTTTAAGCTCTTGGCGCGAGATTCAATATCGAGAATTCTCAACTTAATCCGATCGACGGTGAGCATGGCACGCTGCACAACGTTCAAGGTACTTTCGTTATTTTGGCTAAATCATTATTGACTCCTTTCTGCACAAACTCGGACCCGAGGATCGGGCTGGTTTTGTACCAGGCACCCAGGGACCCTTGGAGGTGACCTCGAGGAAAGGTTTGAAGTTAAATTAAGTTTTAATAGTTTGAGTTTATTAGGCCCTTACACCAACAGTACCAACCATTCAGATAACTAATTCACCTATTCTTAGTACTAACCATATAGGTTAGTAACGCATTTACTTTCAGTACCAAACGTGCAGATTAGTCACGCACTTACTCATAGTACCCACCATACGGGTAAGTAACCCACTCATTCTTGGTACCAACCACACGAGTAAGTAATGCACCTACTTTTAGCACCAACCATGCGGGTAAATAACGCACCTACCAACTGTACGGGTTAATGCCAGAACTACATTTAGTATAAACCATACTGGTAAATAATGCACTTACTCTTAGTACCAACCATACGGGTAAGGAACGCACTTATTCTTAGTACCAATCATACAGGCAAGTAACACATTTACATTATTACCAACCATACGGTAACATAAAGCACCTATTCTTAGTACCAACCATATAGGTTAGAAACGCACTTACTCTGAGACCAACCGTATGGTTAAGTAACACAGTTACCCTAAGTACCAATCATACTGGTACGTAACGCACATTCTCCTAGTGCCAACCATTTAGGTAATAACGCACTTACACTAAGTACCAACCATACCGGTATTTAACGCACTTACTTTTAGTACCAACCGTACGGGAAAGTTACCCACTTACTTAATATCACCCATGGGGGGTAAGTAACTGACTTACTTTTTGTACCAACTATAGTAACGGACTTACTCTTAATACTAACCATGCACCATACGGGTAAGAATCGCAGTTACTCCTAGTACCAAACCATATCGATGATTAACGCACTTACTGTTATACGCAGTTACCCACTTACTCTTAATAACATCCATACAGATAAGTAATACAGTTAATCTTAATATCACCTATACGGGAAAGTAACGCACTTATTCTTAGTACCAACCATAGCGGTAAGAAATGCACTTAGCTTAGTACCAACCATACGGGTACGTTAAGTTACTCTTAGTACCAAACCATATTGGTAGTTAACACACTTACAATTAGAACCACCATACTGGTAAGTAACGCCGTAAATCATACTAATGAATATACCGGTGCAATGTACTTACCTTTAGGACCAACCGTAGGGGTAAGTAATGCAGATATTATTAGCACCAACCATTCGTGTACGTAACTCACTTACTCTTTGACCAACCAGGGGAGCAGCAGGCTGAGGAGCCAACGCCAACAAAGGTATAGTCGGCGAAGGAGACGTCTGTCAGGAAGACGCCGACAGGGCAGCAACGGACTTTGAAGCCGACAGGGGAGCTGCCATCAACGGATTGGCTGGGACGCCGGCTTGTGTGCAGCAGGACCCCGAGCAGCTTGAACTCCGGCATTCAAGCCAAGTCTGGAGACCGCCGGAGCGGCTGACCTACCATGACTGTCTCCCGCCGGCCGCCTTTACCATGCTGTATGACAACAACAACGATATGCTGTACGACGACGCCGAATAGGATGAGGACTTGCCAGAGCTCGACCCCGACATGCACGCGGTCCTCGAGTACCGTTGGGACATCGCGACGATGACAGTGAAGGAGGCGTTGGCGAGCTGGAAGGGCAACGCGGTAAAGACCGCAATGGACGAGGAGATCCGCAGTCTGATCGGCAACGGCACGTGTGAGCTGCTTGAGCAATCCCGCGGCGTGAACATCGTGAAGAACCGGTGGGTCTGATAACAAAGTACCACATCGACGACACCGTCGAGCGAGAAAAGGTGAGACTGGTTGTGAAAGGCTTTACGCAGATATATGGCGCCGGCTACGACGAAGCGTACGTACTCACCGGTGAGCAGCTACGTCACGCTGAGGATCTTCCTCAGCGTCGTCATCGTCCTCGACCTCAACCTGATGCAGCTGGACATGAAGAACGCCTTCCTGCAGAGCAAGCTCGACCGCGTGCTGTACATGTACCAGCCGGACTACTACAACGACGGGACCGGCCGGGTGTGCAAGCTGTTGAAGAGCCTCTACGGGCTTAGGCATTCGCCGCTGCTATGGTACAAGGCACTCAACGACGTGCTGGTCGGCGCTGGCTGGAAGAAGGTCCAGGCCGGCAAAGCTCTCTAGTTTAAGGTCGGCGCCGAGAAGGAGGCCTGCTGGGTGCTGGTCTACGTCGACAACCTACTCGCCACCACACCACGATGCTAAAGGAGCTGAAGGAGCTGCTGAAAGCCGCCTTCGAGTTGCACGAAATTTCGCCGGTGCAGAAGTACCTCGGCCTGGAGATGTGCGCGGCAGGCCGGCGAGGGATCTGTGGCTGCACTAGTAGGGCTACGCTGACTAGCTGCGTAAGCATTTCATCGACGAGGAGCAGAGCGGTCGGACCCCAAAGATACCGGTCCACGTTGACGCCTACGCCGTACTCATTTTCGATGACGAGGAGGCACAGGAGCGCCAGGAGGAGGAGTACCGGCAGAAGGTTGGCTCGCTGCAGTTCGCGACGACGACGACGAGGCTAGACATCGCCTTTGCCTGCAGCAAGCTAGGAAGCGGCCTTGCCGTGAGGAGCGACCAGCATTGGCGCGAGGTTGCCAGCTGCCTCGCCTGTCTCGCCAACACTCGTAACACCGTCCTGGAGTTCGGAGGTAAGCTAGAGACGCTGGAGCTGGAAGGCTATGTTGACGCCGACGACGCTGGCAACAAGCAGAAAGGGACGACCAGGCGTGCTTGCCCAATCGACTAGGATACCCGGGCAATGTGTGCGAAGGTCGCCTGGGTGGTTTCTGCGAGGGGGACATCGGGGGTAGTTTCCCGAGGTCGACGTGGCTGGTGGTCACAGTCGTTGGCGTGGACTCGATCTGGGCGTCTGCGCTGTGCACGTGATGAGGATTGGTGCACCAACCAGCCGCATGCATCTGCGACGCAGGAGCACCGTTGTCCTGCGGGTGCAGCCCTGTTCAGCTGACTTGCAGCAGCATTGGCATACCGTGGACTTGCAACCCTGCTGCACTAGATCGCGGTCGACCACGCTGCACTCGAGGTCGACTAGTATCCTAGCTAGCTCTGATGTAGTCTGTGCTGCCAATGTTGTAATCACCAGGGTTGACATATTTTCCTATGAAAACTTTTGCGAATTTCCCCTGTGAACTAGCAAGCAAGCCAGGAAAACCACTAAAAAACGAATGCAGAGATTCCTCTCACACCCGCGCCTAGCTCGTAGACCATCTATTTAAACACGCATTTACTCTTACTACTAACCGTTCAGGTATTTAACGCACTTCTCTTAGTACCAACCCTACGGGTTAGTAGCAAACTTACTCTTAGTGCCAACCATACAGATAAGTAACGCAATTGTTGGGTGCAAATGCACATTGCACGACATCCTGCCGTCTGTTTGTACGAGTATGCGTGTGCGAATGCATTTGCGTGTGAATGGTGTGTTCGTGTGTTTGTTTGCTTTCGCATTTTTCGCTTGATGCATTTGCAGGTACTCGCGCAATGTGCGCTTTGGCACAACATTGTATGCGCTATGAACAGTGCAAGCAGGAAGGACGAGCTCGCAAAGGAACCCAAGATGGAAGCTTTGCAGTTCGGTTGAGTTGATTGCGCAGATTCAGTTCTATCCAACTCGGAATTGTACTGTTTTGTTTGGTTAACTATAGTGTAGCAGGGGAGGCACTATAGGGGTACAATTTAGGTGAAGGTTGGATGTTGTTTGTCTGTATCTGCATGCTACAAGGCCAGGGGAAACCAGCGGAACCAGCATTTGGCTGGTTGGGCAAAGACAAAACAGGTTCTGTTTTTAGAACCTGAACCTGGTTGTTGTTTTCCCAGGTTGGAAAAACAGAACCAGAGGTTGTTTACCAACCTACCACCTGCTATTTTGTCCAGCCAGGTTGGTTCTGTTGCTTGGAATTATTTGGGATCATCCCTGGTTGTTCCCAGGTTGATTCCCAAGGTCCTTGCTAGCTAGAACTATTTAATCCTTCTCTGTTTGTACCTGAATATAGTCAAATTGATTCAAGCGAATTCCTTCCTCGCTGGAATTTCGTTTCTGCGCTATTCGACGGCGGAATGCTACCCGAGTCAACGCTAGTATGCTAGCACTCCAACGCTAGGCAAACGCTGTCCGAGCCATAACTTAGTAATGGCAGAACTTTTCGCGAGGCAACTTGGCTCATTTTAAAGCTCTTGGAGCGAGCTTCGATATAGCGAATTCTCAGCTTAATCCGACCGACGGTCTGCACGGCACGCTGCGCGACGTTCAAGGTACTCTTGCTGTTTTGACTAAGTCCTTCTTGATCCCTCTCTCTACAAACTCGGACCCGAGGATAGGGGCTGGTCTTGTACCAGGCACCCAGGGACCCTTGGAGGTGACCCCGAGGAGAGGTTTTAAGTTTGATTAAGTCCTAATAGCTTGAGTTTATTAGGCCCTTACACCAACAAGCTGGTATCAGAGCTGCGTTATAGTGATCCTCGTTATAGGTAGCTATGGCGGGCAACACCTCGGCGGGAGCTGGTGAATCTTCAGCCCAAGATCGTAGCGGCAGCCAAGATTCTGGTCTTTCAGCGCCAAGGGGAGCGCGAACAAACCAGGGCTCGCTTGTCAAGGAGGTGCTGAAGAATTTCACCGTCGAGAAGTTCAATGGTGAGGGCTATGATGATTGGGCCTGGAAAATGCAATTATATTTCCGTCAGATCGGTTTGCTGAAACTAATGATTGGGGAGGAGCCTAGACCGAGTGACCCCACGCTGCAGGAAGATTGGGACGAGCGCTCCTCGGCTGGCTACTATTTGATGTCGCAGAGTTTGGAGCTGAATCAGCGTCACCACGTCATGCACCTGCTGCCGGAGGTTGAATGCGGTCCGAAGGCGTGGACCGTGTTGAAGGAGCTGCACGCCCCGACCTCCGTTGTCGCAACGTTGATGCTGGAGAGGGAGCTGTCCGCGTTGCGCCTGAGCGAGGGAGAGCCGGTGCAACCAGTCCTGGACAAGATGCGCGACCTCTACGCGAAGTTGGCGACCGCGGGAATCACCTACCCGGAGCAGACCAAGTGCTTGAAGATGCTCTCGCTGCTGCCAGAATCGTGGCTTCAATTTACGAGCGGATTGAGCCTGCCGCAGAACCAGAGCTTGTGGACGCTCGAGTGGGTGCGGACAAAGATTCTGGAGGAGGACTTCCGTCGCCGCCAACTGAGGGGTGAGGGAGATGTGGTCCGTGCTATTGCTCATAAGATACAACTGCAGGTCGTCGAGCCAGGAAGTGAACTGCACGGGACGGCCCTCAGCATCGAAGGAAAGAACGCGAATAGAGGCCATAGCTCAGGCGTGAGGGCACAGCAGAGCAGCGGCAGCAGCAGAGGGGACACGCTAGAGCGAAGCTAGTAGCCACAGCAGGAGAAAGCGGCAGTGCACAGGCAGGGAGCAGCAGGTGAGAAGCGCGGCGGGCGAGCTGCGAAGCGGGCAGCGGTGTGGGCGGGCGACGCAGCAAGCGGGCAGTGAGGCAGCGGGCGGCGCTGCGAAGCAGGTAGCGGGCGAGCGGGCGGCGC
>CANIUD010000615.1:1862500-2047457 GCA_947470075.1 Closterium sp. Yama58-4 | reverse complement strand
TCAGCTCGCCGTTGGCGTCGACAAAGATCGGCGTCTTCGGGGTCCGACCACCCTGCTCCTTGTTGATGAAGCGCCTACGCAGCTTGTCGGCATAGTCCCGCTGCACAACCACAGCTTCCTCGTCGACCTTTGCACACATTTTCCAGCCCAATGTACTTCTGCAACCGGCGAGACCTCGATCAGCTCGAAGGCGGCCTCCAGCAGCTCCTTCAGCATGTGGTACTGCTGCTGGCGGCGAGCAGGTCGTCAACGTAGACCAACACCCAGCCGGCCACTTCATTGTTATCGACCTTGAAGTAAAGGGCCTCGTCGACCTGGCTCTTATTCCAGCCATCACTGACCAGCACGTCGTTGAGCGCCTTGTACCACAGCAGCGGCGTCTGCTTCAGCCCGTACAGGCTTCTTCCAGCAGCTTGTACACGCAGCCGTTCGCATCATTGTAGTAGTCTGGATGGTAGAGATACAACACCTGGTCGAGCTTGCTCTCCGCAGAAGGCGTTCTTTATGTCGAGCTGCATCAGGTTGAGGTCGAAGACGGCGACGATGCTGAGGAGGAAGGTCCTTAGTGTGACATAGCTGCTCACTGGCATGTGTGAAGCCCTCCATGACCAGCCTAGCCTTCCCCCGGGCGACCGTGTGTCGTCGACGTCGTAGTTGGTCATCAGCACCCACCGGTTCCTATGATGTTCACCCCTCGTGGGCGTTCGACCAGCTTCTAGATGCCCATGCCGATGAGGCTGCGGATCTACTCATCCATGGCATGTTGGGTGCAAATGCACATTGCACGACATCCTGCCGTCTGTTTGTACGAGTATGCGTGTGCGAATGCATTTGTGTGTGAATGGTGTGTTCGTGTGTTTGTTTGCTTTCGCATTTTTCGCTTGATGCATTTGCAGGTACTCGCGCAATGTGCGCTTCGGCACAACATTGTACGCGCTATGAACAGTGCAAGCAGAAAGGACGAGCTCGCAAAGGAACCCAAGATGGAAGCTTTGCAGTTCGGTTCAATTTATTGCGCAGATTCAGTTCTATCCAACTCGAAATTGTACTGTTTTGTTTGGTTAACTATAGTGTAGCAGGGAAGGCACTATAGG
The DNA here is from genome assembly GCA_947470075.1 of Closterium sp. Yama58-4. Lineage (NCBI taxonomy): Eukaryota > Viridiplantae > Streptophyta > Zygnematophyceae > Desmidiales > Closteriaceae > Closterium > Closterium sp. Yama58-4. Next base: position 2,046,363 of record CANIUD010000615.1, on the reverse strand, counting down.
GGTACAATTTAGGTGAAGGTTGGATGTTGTTTGTCTGTATCTGCATGCTACAAGGCCAGGGGAAACCAGCAGAACCAGCATTTGGCTGGTTGGGCAAAGACAAAACAGGTTCTGTTTTTAGAACCTGAACCTGGTTGTTGTTTTCCCAGGTTGGAAAAACAGAACCAGAGGTTGTTTACCAACCTACCACCTGCTATTTTGTCCAGCCAGGTTGGTTCTGTTGCTTGGAATTATTTGGGATCATCCCTGGTTGTTCCCAGGTTGATTCCCAAGGTCCTTGCTAGCTAGAACTATTTAATCCTTCTCTGTTTGTACCTGAATATAGTCAATTGATTCATGCGAATTCCTTCCTCGCTGGAATTTCGTTTCTACGCGGTTCGTTGGCGGAATGCTACCCGAGTCAACGCTAGTACGCTAGCACTCTAATGCTAGGCAAACACCGTCTGAGCCATAACTTCGTAATGGCAGAACTTTTCGCGAGGCAACTTGGCTCATTTTAAAGCTCTTGGAGCGAGCTTCGATATAGCGAATTCTCAGCTTAATCCGATCGACGGTCTGCACGGCACGCTGCGCGACGTTCAAGGTGCTCTTGCTGTTTTGACTAAGTCCTTCTTGATCCCTCTCTCTACAAACTCGGACCCGAGGATAGGGGCTGGTCTTGTACCAGGCACCCAGGGACCCTTGGAGGTGACCCCGAGGAGAGGTTTTAAGTTTGATTAAGTCCTAATAGCTTGAGTTTATTAGGCCCTTACACCAACAAGCTGGTATCAGAGCTGCGTTATAGTGATCCTCGTTATATGTAGCTATGGCGGGCAACACCTCGGCGGGAGCTGGTGAATCTTCAGCCCAAGATCGTAGCGGCAGCCAAGATTCTGGTCTTTCAGCGCCAAGGGGAGCGCGAACAAACCAGGGCTCGCTTGTCAAGGAGGTGCTGAAGAATTTCACCGTCGAGAAGTTCAATGGTGAGGGCTATGATGATTGGGCCTGGAAAATGCAATTATATTTCCGTCAGATCGGTTTGCTGAAACTAATGATTGGGGAGGAGCCTAGACCGAGTGACCCCACGCTGCAGGAAGATTGGGACGAGCGCTCCTCGGCTGGCTACTATTTGATGTCGCAGAGTTTGGAGCTGAACCAGCGTCACCACGTCATGCACCTGCTGCCGGAGGTTGAATGCGGTCCGAAGGCGTGGACCGTGTTGAAGGAGCTGCACGCCCCGACCTCCGTTGTCGCAACGTTGATGCTGGAGAGGGAGCTGTCCGCGTTGCGCCTGAGCGAGGGAGAGCCGGTGCAACCAGTCCTGGACAAGATGCGCGACCTCTACGCGAAGTTGGCGACCGCGGGAATCACCTACCCGGAGCAGACCAAGTGCTTGAAGATGCTCTCGCTGCTGCCAGAATCGTGGCTTCAATTTACGAGCGGATTGAGCCTGCCGCAGAACCAGAGCTTGTGGACGCTCGAGTGGGTGCGGACGAAGATTCTGGAGGAGGACTTCCGTCGCCGCCAACTGAGGGGTGGAGACGACGGCAGCAGCGGCTACGGGATGCAAGGGAGCCGACGTGGCAGAGGACGTGGCTTCGGTGGTGCTGGACGCGGTGCAAAGAAAGACGACGACTCCAACGACCAACAAGGAGGTACCGGTTGGGGTCGCGGTGCGAAATCTGGACGTGGGGGCAAGTCGGGTGCTGGTGGCAAAATGAAAGGGAGTTGCTGGTATTGTGAGAAGGAAGGGCACCCCTGGTTTTTGTGCTATAAGAAACCCGATGGATGGACCCCCCAGAATCGTCACCAGGATGGCGGCGCGCGGAGGAACCAGAAAAACGGCGCCAACATGGTCGCTGATTCGTCCGACAACAACCCGAAGGGCAACGGCGGTGCGGAGAAGAAGAAGGAGCGCACCGCGGGCCAATTCTTCCATGTAGGAGACAAGGGGAGCAAGGAGACGCCTCTGCCAAAGTTGGAGCAGAGTTGCACCCCCTAGACTATTGGGTGTTGGACACAGGCGCTGCTTGGACGATGACGCCGCGCAAGGACCTGCTGGACGAAGTACGAGCTGCACCAATCAATGAAGTGTGCTCCGCCTCTGGACACATGTTGAAGGTGGCTGGTGCGGGACGAGCTGCGTTTAAGGGAGCGGATGGCAAGCCGGTGGTGCTGCACGACGTTCTCTTCGTCCCCGACCTGAAGGCCAACCTTATCTCCCTCCGTAAGCTTGGCAAGGCTGGGGTGAACACCAACACGGATGGGGCACGCACTTATAAGGGGAAGCTGGGCAATCGGGTGCTTTGGGATCTGCACGAGAGCAAGGACGTGTACAGATCTATGTGGCAGCTGCCGGCCCTGGCGTGGCATGGTGGGGGGCAGGCTGGAGAGGGGTCTGCATCCCAGGGGGAGTGCAATGCCGTTGGAGGGGTTGGTGTGAAAGTGTCGGCCAGATCTGGGGAGACAGATTGGGCAACGGCACACCGGCGCTTAGGGCATGTGGCAATGCCTTTGCTGAAGCAGCTGGAGAAGGATGGAGCCGTTAAGGGTCTGAAGCTGAACGGACAGCCACCCGATGACAACTGTGAAATCTGTTTGCTTTCAAAGTTCACCCGTTTCCCTTTCCATAGTGTGGCTGGCAGGAGCAAGAAGCCTTTGGAGCTGGTCCACATGGACTTGGTTGGGCCGCTGCCGGTGCAAGGGCACAAGGGGGAGCGGTATTTTCTTACAATTGTGGATGACTGGAGCAGGCTGATGTGGGCGTATCCGCTGAAGCAGAAGGACCACGCCGCCTCCACGATACGGGACGATTGGCTGCCATTCGTGGAGAAGCAGGCGGAGTGTGTAGTGAAGCGGATTAGGACAGACCGGGGTGGTGAGTTCCTTGGAGCTGAAATGACGGCCTGGCTCAAGAAGCAGGGCATCCAGAGAGAGCTGACCACGGCTTATACCCCACAGTCCAATGGTGTAGCAGAACGGGCAAACCGGACCATTCTGGAGACAGCTAGGGCGCTGCTCATAGAATCTGGGCTGAGCAATTCTATGTGGCCTCATGCTGTCCGGCACGCCACTGTCGCTAGGAACAGGGTGCTCACCAAGGTTGGGGATGACTCGTGGGTGCCGTTGGAGAGGTGGCTTGGGAGGAAGCCGCCGGTGGACATGCTGAGGGTGTTCGGTTGCATGGCAGTCGCCCACGTTCCCAAGACCTACCGCAGTAAGTTGGGGGCGAGTGCAATCTGGTGTGTGCATTTGGGGCTGGCTGCTGAGAGCAAGGGATGGCTGCTGTGGGAACCATCCAAGGGTGTGTTGTTTGACAGCAGGGATGTGAAATTCATTGAGGGCATGATGTATGGGAGCTGGGAGAAACAGCCGGAGGCAAGGGTGTCCCAGCAGATGGAGCAGATCACCATGCAGCTGGACCTGACTCCTAGTGTGTGGGAGGAGGGAGAGGAGGCAGCTGCTGGAAATGGTGATGGAGAGAAGGTACAGGAGGCATCTGCTGGTGGAGAAAATGGTGTGGAAACTGGCGGCAGCACTAGTGGAGCTGCTGGACCCGAGGGAGGAGAGAAGCAGCAGGGAAAAACTAAGAAGCCGAAGGGTGTCGTTATGAAGGGATGGGAGACACCCGTCTCCAGGCCAGGACGTACCCGTATGGCTACTAAGAAGCTGACTGCAGGAACTGATGCAGCAGAGCAGCAGCTAGGGACCGAAGAGGCATTGCTGATTCTACCTCATGGCTATGACCCGGATGAGGAGGATGAGCCTGCGTACTGTTTCCTTGCCCCTGCACCAGAGGAACCAGCTAGCATGGAGGAGGCATTAGCTGGACCAGATAGGGACAAGTGGCTGGCTTCTAGGAATGCTGAGTACCAGAGTCTGCTGGAGAATAGGACATGGGATCTGGTGGTGCTGCCTGATGGGAAGAAAGCGATACAATGCAAGTGGGTGCTGAGGATCAAGACCGATGACAAGGGGCAGGTCACCATCTACAAGAGTAGGCTGGTGGCTAAAGGGTTTATGCAGAAGGAGAAGCAGGACTTCAACGAGATCTTTGCTCCCACTGCCAAACCCCCTACCCTCCGTGTCTTGTTGGCAGATGCAGCTGTTAGTGGGAAATTCATCATTCAGATGGATATTTCAACGGCATTCCTGAATGGGATTTTAGAGGAGGATGTGTACATGACGCAGCCGCCTGGGTATGAGGATGGTACGGGCAGGGTGTGCAAGCTCAACAAGTCCATCTACGGCTTGAAGCAGGCGCCACGCTGCTGGTACCAGAAGTTGGCAGCTGTTTTAGAGGAGATGGGATTCAGGACCAGCAGCTGTGATGAGAGCCTCTTTCTCAAGGGCGAGGGGGAGAAGCTGGTGCTGTTTCTGGTCTATGTGGACGACATTCTTCTCTTCAGCAGCAGCATGAAGGAGATCCAGAAAGTGCAGCAGCAACTGATGGAAAACTTCAAGTGCAAGAACCTTGGGGAGGTAAAGTACTACCTCGGGATGCACGTGGAGAGGGATCCAGATCACAGGTGGTTGAAGCTGCACCAGGAGAAGTTCATCAAGGAGCTGGGGGAGAAGTATGGGATTGAGAATGAGCGCAAGGTTGCAACTCCCCTGCCAGCAGAATTCAAGCTTGTGAAGGCTGCAGAGGATGAAGGGGTTGAAGCTGAAGAGCAGCAGCAATTTCAGTCCTTGGTGGGCAGCCTCTTGTACGCAGCAGTTCACACGAGGCCCGATATCTCTTTCTCGGTTGGGCAGCTGGCTAGGGTGGTGCAGAATCCATCAGAGGAGCAGGTGGATGCAGCTGAGCGTGTGGTGAAGTACCTGAACTCTCACCCAAGCATTGGAGTTCAATACTCCGCATCTGCACAGGTGAAGCAGAAAGGGGTGGAGGTGCTGAAAGAGAAGGGGGAGAGGCTTGGAGAAGGCAAGCTATTTCTCACTTGCTTTACCGATGCTACGTGGGCTTCTGAGAAGGAGGATTCCTCATCTGTGGGAGGATACATCTGCGTAGTTGGGGGAGGACCTGTTAGTTGGAGATCCAAGAAGCAGACGGAGACGGCACTCTCTTCCGTAGAATCAGAGTACATGGCGATGTTTCATTTGGTGAAGGAGGTGATTTGGCTGAGGAGGCTGTTAGAGGAGATTGGCCAGGAGCAGAAAGTTGCTACGCCGCTGTTTTGTGATAGCAAGGGGGCTCTTGGGATGGCCAGAAACGCTGTGCTTCATGGGCTGAACAAGCACATGTGTATCAAGTGGCACTGGCTGCGTAAGGAGGTGAAGAGGGGGACGGTGCATCCGATCTACATCAAGACTCACCAGCAGCCAGCAGACTTTCTCACCAAGAGGCTTGCGGATGAGCCTCATTGGCGTTGTGTGCGCATGAGTGGAATGAGCATGAACTAGCATGGAATGACGGGGATGCAGCCGGCAGGCTGAGGGGGAGTGTGTTGGGTGCAAATGCACATTGCACGACATCCTGCCGTCTGTTTGTACGAGTATGCGTGTGCGAATGCATTTGTGTGTGAATGGTGTGTTCGTGTGTTTGTTTGCTTTCGCATTTTTCGCTTGATGCATTTGCAGGTACTCGCGCAATGTGCGCTTCGGCACAACATTGTACGCGCTATGAACAGTGCAAGCAGAAAGGACGAGCTCGCAAAGGAACCCAAGATGGAAGCTTTGCGGTTCGGTTGAGTTGATTGCGCAGATTCAGTTCTATCCAACTCGAAATTGTACTGTTTTGTTTGGTTAACTATAGTGTAGCAGGGAAGGCACTATAGGGGTACAATTTAGGTGAATGTTGGATGTTGTTTGTCTGTATCTGCATGCTACAAGGCCAGGGGAAACCAGCGGAACCAGCATTTGGCTGGTTGGGCAAAGACAAAAACAGGTTCTGTTTTTAGAACCTGAACCTGGTTGTTGTTTTTCCAGGTTGGAAAAACAGAACCAGAGGTTGTTTACCAACCTACCACCTGCTATTTTGTCTAGCCAGGTTGGTTCTGTTGCTTGGAATTATTTGGGATCACCCCTGGTTGTTCCCAGGTTGATTCCCAAGGTCCTTGCTAGCTAGAACTATTTAATCCTTCTCTGTTTGTACCTGAATATAGTCAAATTGATTCAAGCGAATTCCTTCCTCGCTGGAATTTCGTTTCTGCGCTATTCGACGGCGGAATGCTACCCGAGTCAACGCTAGTATGCTAGCACTCCAACGCTAGGCAAATGCTGTCCGAGCCATAACTTAGTAATGGCAGAACTTTTCGCGAGGCAACTTGGCTCATTTTAAAGCTCTTGGAGCGAGCTTCGATATAGCGAATTCTCAGCTTAATCCGATCGACGGTCTGCACGGCACGCTGCGCGACGTTCAAGGTACTCTTGCTGTTTTGACTAAGTCCTTCTTGATCCCTCTCTCTACAAACTCGGACCCGAGGATAGGGGCTGGTCTTGTACCAGGCACCCAGGGACCCTTGGAGGTGACCCCGAGGAGAGGTTTTAAGTTTGATTAAGTCCTAATAGCTTGAGTGTATTAGGCCCTTACACCAACAAGCAGTTCACACAAGGCCCGACATCTCTTTCTCGGTTGGGCAGCTGGCTAGGGTGGTGCAGAATCTATCAGAGGAGCAGGTGGATGCAGCTGAGCATGTGGTGGAGCACCTGAACTCCCACTCAAGTATTGGAGTTCAATACTCCGCATCTGCACAGGTGAAGCAGAAAGGGGTTGAGGTGCTGAAAGAGAAGGGGGAGCGGCTTGGAGAAGGCAAGCTCTTTCTCACTTGCTTTACCGATGCTACTTGGGCTTCTGAGAAGGAGGATTCCTCATATGTGGGAGGATACATCTGTGTAGTTGGAGGTGGACCAATTAGTTGGAGGTCCAAGAAGCAGACGGAGACGGCACTCTCTTCTGTAGAATCAGAGTACATGGCAATGTTCCACGGGGTGAAGGAGGTGATTTGGCTGAGGAGGTTGTTAGAGGAGATTGGCCAGGAGCAGAAGGTTGCTACGCCACTGTTTTGTGACAGCAAGGGGGCTCTTGGGATGGCCAGGAACGCTGTGCTTCATGAACTGAACAAGCACATGCGTATCAAGTGGCACTGGCTGTGTAAGGAGGTGAAGAGGGGGACGGTGAATCCGATCTACATCAAGACTCACCAGCAGCCAGCAGACTTCTTCACAAAGAGGCTTGCGGACGAGCCTCATCAGCGTTGTGTGAGCATGAGTGGAATGAGCATGAACTAGCATGGGGTGATGGGGATGCAGCCGGCAGGCTGAGGGGGAGTGTGTTGGGTGCAAATTGACGTTGCACCACATCATGCCGTCTGTATATACGAGTATGCGTTTGCGAATGCATTTGGGTGTTAACAAGATGTTCGTCTATTTGTGTGCTTTCGCAATTTGCAGGTACTCGCACAATGTGCGCTTCGGCACAACATTGTACGCGCTATGAACAGTGCAAGCAAAAAGGACGAGCTCGCAAAGGAACCCAGGATGGAAGTTTTGCAGATCAGTTTGATTGATTGTGCAGATTGAGTTTTATGTAACTCGAAATTGTACTATTTTGTTTGGTTGACTATAGTGTAGCAACTATAGGGGTACAATTTAGGTGAATGTTGGATGTTGTTTGTCTGTATCGGCATGCTACAAGATCAGGGGAAACCAGCGGAACCAGCATTTGGCTGGTTGGGCAAAGACAAAACAGGTACTGTTTCTAGGACCTGAACCTGGTTGTTGTTTTCCCATATTAGAAAAACAGAACCAGAGGCTGTTTACCAACCTACCACCTGCTATTTTGTCCAGCCAGGTTGGTTATGTTGCTTGGAATTATTTGGGATCATCCCTGGTTGTTCCCAGGTTGATTCCCAAGGCCCTTGCTAGCTAGAACTATTTATTTCTTCTCTGTTTGTACCTGGATATAGTCAATTTGATTCAAGCGAATTCCTTCCTTGCTGGAATTTCGTTTCTACCGCGATTCGACGGCGAAATGCTACCTTCGTTAACGCTAGTAAGTTAGCACTCCAACACTAGGCAAACGCTGTCCGAGCCATAACTTCGTAATTGCAGAAATTTTTGCGGCTATTTTAAGCTCTTGGCGCGAGATTCAATATCGAGAATTCTCAACTTAATCCGATCGACGGTGAGCATGGCACGCTGCACAACGTTCAAGGTACTTTCGTTATTTTGGCTAAATCATTATTGACTCCTTTCTGCACAAACTCGGACCCGAGGATCGGGCTGGTTTTGTACCAGGCACCCAGGGACCCTTGGAGGTGACCTCGAGGAAAGGTTTGAAGTTAAATTAAGTTTTAATAGTTTGAGTTTATTAGGCCCTTACACCAACAGTACCAACCATTCAGATAACTAATTCACCTATTCTTAGTACTAACCATATAGGTTAGTAACGCATTTACTTTCAGTACCAAACGTGCAGATTAGTCACGCACTTACTCATAGTACCCACCATACGGGTAAGTAACCCACTCATTCTTGGTACCAACCACACGAGTAAGTAATGCACCTACTTTTAGCACCAACCATGCGGGTAAATAACGCACCTACCAACTGTACGGGTTAATGCCAGAACTACATTTAGTATAAACCATACTGGTAAATAATGCACTTACTCTTAGTACCAACCATACGGGTAAGGAACGCACTTATTCTTAGTACCAATCATACAGGCAAGCAACACATTTACATTATTACCAACCATACGGTAACATAAAGCACCTATTCTTAGTACCAACCATATAGGTTAGAAACGCACTTACTCTGAGACCAACCGTATGGTTAAGTAACACAGTTACCCTAAGTACCAATCATACTGGTACGTAACGCACATTCTCCTAGTGCCAACCATTTAGGTAATAACGCACTTACACTAAGTACCAACCATACCGGTATTTAACGCACTTACTTTTAGTACCAACCGTACGGGAAAGTTACCCACTTACTTAATATCACCCATGGGGGGTAAGTAACTGACTTACTTTTTGTACCAACTATAGTAACGGACTTACTCTTAATACTAACCATGCACCATACGGGTAAGAATCGCAGTTACTCCTAGTACCAAACCATATCGATGATTAACGCACTTACTGTTATACGCAGTTACCCACTTACTCTTAATAACATCCATACAGATAAGTAATACAGTTAATCTTAATATCACCTATACGGGAAAGTAACGCACTTATTCTTAGTACCAACCATAGCGGTAAGAAATGCACTTAGCTTAGTACCAACCATACGGGTACGTTAAGTTACTCTTAGTACCAAACCATATTGGTAGTTAACACACTTACAATTAGAACCACCATACTGGTAAGTAACGCCGTAAATCATACTAATGAATATACCGGTGCAATGTACTTACCTTTAGGACCAACCGTAGGGGTAAGTAATGCAGATATTATTAGCACCAACCATTCGTGTACGTAACTCACTTACTCTTTGACCAACCAGGGGAGCAGCAGGCTGAGGAGCCAACGCCAACAAAGGTATAGTCGGCGAAGGAGACGTCTGTCAGGAAGACGCCGACAGGGCAGCAACGGACTTTGAAGCCGACAGGGGAGCTGCCATCAACGGATTGGCTGGGACGCCGGCTTGTGTGCAGCAGGACCCCGAGCAGCTTGAACTCCGGCATTCAAGCCAAGTCTGGAGACCGCCGGAGCGGCTGACCTACCATGACTGTCTCCCGCCGGCCGCCTTTACCATGCTGTATGACAACAACAACGATATGCTGTACGACGACGCCGAATAGGATGAGGACTTGCCAGAGCTCGACCCCGACATGCACGCGGTCCTCGAGTACCGTTGGGACATCGCGACGATGACAGTGAAGGAGGCGTTGGCGAGCTGGAAGGGCAACGCGGTAAAGACCGCAATGGACGAGGAGATCCGCAGTCTGATCGGCAACGGCACGTGTGAGCTGCTTGAGCAATCCCGCGGCGTGAACATCGTGAAGAACCGGTGGGTCTGATAACAAAGTACCACATCGACGACACCGTCGAGCGAGAAAAGGTGAGACTGGTTGTGAAAGGCTTTACGCAGATATATGGCGCCGGCTACGACGAAGCGTACGTACTCACCGGTGAGCAGCTACGTCACGCTGAGGATCTTCCTCAGCGTCGTCATCGTCCTCGACCTCAACCTGATGCAGCTGGACATGAAGAACGCCTTCCTGCAGAGCAAGCTCGACCGCGTGCTGTACATGTACCAGCCGGACTACTACAACGACGGGACCGGCCGGGTGTGCAAGCTGTTGAAGAGCCTCTACGGGCTTAGGCATTCGCCGCTGCTATGGTACAAGGCACTCAACGACGTGCTGGTCGGCGCTGGCTGGAAGAAGGTCCAGGCCGGCAAAGCTCTCTAGTTTAAGGTCGGCGCCGAGAAGGAGGCCTGCTGGGTGCTGGTCTACGTCGACAACCTACTCGCCACCACACCACGATGCTAAAGGAGCTGAAGGAGCTGCTGAAAGCCGCCTTCGAGTTGCACGAAATTTCGCCGGTGCAGAAGTACCTCGGCCTGGAGATGTGCGCGGCAGGCCGGCGAGGGATCTGTGGCTGCACTAGTAGGGCTACGCTGACTAGCTGCGTAAGCATTTCATCGACGAGGAGCAGAGCGGTCGGACCCCAAAGATACCGGTCCACGTTGACGCCTACGCCGTACTCATTTTCGATGACGAGGAGGCACAGGAGCGCCAGGAGGAGGAGTACCGGCAGAAGGTTGGCTCGCTGCAGTTCGCGACGACGACGACGAGGCTAGACATCGCCTTTGCCTGCAGCAAGCTAGGAAGCGGCCTTGCCGTGAGGAGCGACCAGCATTGGCGCGAGGTTGCCAGCTGCCTCGCCTGTCTCGCCAACACTCGTAACACCGTCCTGGAGTTCGGAGGTAAGCTAGAGACGCTGGAGCTGGAAGGCTATGTTGACGCCGACGACGCTGGCAACAAGCAGAAAGGGACGACCAGGCGTGCTTGCCCAATCGACTAGGATACCCGGGCAATGTGTGCGAAGGTCGCCTGGGTGGTTTCTGCGAGGGGGACATCGGGGGTAGTTTCCCGAGGTCGACGTGGCTGGTGGTCACAGTCGTTGGCGTGGACTCGATCTGGGCGTCTGCGCTGTGCACGTGATGAGGATTGGTGCACCAACCAGCCGCATGCATCTGCGACGCAGGAGCACCGTTGTCCTGCGGGTGCAGCCCTGTTCAGCTGACTTGCAGCAGCATTGGCATACCGTGGACTTGCAACCCTGCTGCACTAGATCGCGGTCGACCACGCTGCACTCGAGGTCGACTAGTATCCTAGCTAGCTCTGATGTAGTCTGTGCTGCCAATGTTGTAATCACCAGGGTTGACATATTTTCCTATGAAAACTTTTGCGAATTTCCCCTGTGAACTAGCAAGCAAGCCAGGAAAACCACTAAAAAACGAATGCAGAGATTCCTCTCACACCCGCGCCTAGCTCGTAGACCATCTATTTAAACACGCATTTACTCTTACTACTAACCGTTCAGGTATTTAACGCACTTCTCTTAGTACCAACCCTACGGGTTAGTAGCAAACTTACTCTTAGTGCCAACCATACAGATAAGTAACGCAATTGTTGGGTGCAAATGCACATTGCACGACATCCTGCCGTCTGTTTGTACGAGTATGCGTGTGCGAATGCATTTGCGTGTGAATGGTGTGTTCGTGTGTTTGTTTGCTTTCGCATTTTTCGCTTGATGCATTTGCAGGTACTCGCGCAATGTGCGCTTTGGCACAACATTGTATGCGCTATGAACAGTGCAAGCAGGAAGGACGAGCTCGCAAAGGAACCCAAGATGGAAGCTTTGCAGTTCGGTTGAGTTGATTGCGCAGATTCAGTTCTATCCAACTCGGAATTGTACTGTTTTGTTTGGTTAACTATAGTGTAGCAGGGGAGGCACTATAGGGGTACAATTTAGGTGAAGGTTGGATGTTGTTTGTCTGTATCTGCATGCTACAAGGCCAGGGGAAACCAGCGGAACCAGCATTTGGCTGGTTGGGCAAAGACAAAACAGGTTCTGTTTTTAGAACCTGAACCTGGTTGTTGTTTTCCCAGGTTGGAAAAACAGAACCAGAGGTTGTTTACCAACCTACCACCTGCTATTTTGTCCAGCCAGGTTGGTTCTGTTGCTTGGAATTATTTGGGATCATCCCTGGTTGTTCCCAGGTTGATTCCCAAGGTCCTTGCTAGCTAGAACTATTTAATCCTTCTCTGTTTGTACCTGAATATAGTCAAATTGATTCAAGCGAATTCCTTCCTCGCTGGAATTTCGTTTCTGCGCTATTCGACGGCGGAATGCTACCCGAGTCAACGCTAGTATGCTAGCACTCCAACGCTAGGCAAACGCTGTCCGAGCCATAACTTAGTAATGGCAGAACTTTTCGCGAGGCAACTTGGCTCATTTTAAAGCTCTTGGAGCGAGCTTCGATATAGCAAATTCTCAGCTTAATCCGACCGACGGTCTGCACGGCACGCTGCGCGACGTTCAAGGTACTCTTGCTGTTTTGACTAAGTCCTTCTTGATCCCTCTCTCTACAAACTCGGACCCGAGGATAGGGGCTGGTCTTGTACCAGGCACCCAGGGACCCTTGGAGGTGACCCCGAGGAGAGGTTTTAAGTTTGATTAAGTCCTAATAGCTTGAGTGTATTAGGCCCTTACACCAACAAGCAGTTCACACAAGGCCCGACATCTCTTTCTCGGTTGGGCAGCTGGCTAGGGTGGTGCAGAATCTATCAGAGGAGCAGGTGGATGCAGCTGAGCATGTGGTGGAGCACCTGAACTCCCACTCAAGTATTGGAGTTCAATACTCCGCATCTGCACAGGTGAAGCAGAAAGGGGTTGAGGTGCTGAAAGAGAAGGGGGAGCGGCTTGGAGAAGGCAAGCTCTTTCTCACTTGCTTTACCGATGCTACTTGGGCTTCTGAGAAGGAGGATTCCTCATATGTGGGAGGATACATCTGTGTAGTTGGAGGTGGACCAATTAGTTGGAGGTCCAAGAAGCAGACGGAGACGGCACTCTCTTCTGTAGAATCAGAGTACATGGCAATGTTCCACGGGGTGAAGGAGGTGATTTGGCTGAGGAGGTTGTTAGAGGAGATTGGCCAGGAGCAGAAGGTTGCTACGCCACTGTTTTGTGACAGCAAGGGGGCTCTTGGGATGGCCAGGAACGCTGTGCTTCATGAACTGAACAAGCACATGCGTATCAAGTGGCACTGGCTGTGTAAGGAGGTGAAGAGGGGGACGGTGAATCCGATCTACATCAAGACTCACCAGCAGCCAGCAGACTTCTTCACAAAGAGGCTTGCGGACGAGCCTCATCAGCGTTGTGTGAGCATGAGTGGAATGAGCATGAACTAGCATGGGGTGATGGGGATGCAGCCGGCAGGCTGAGGGGGAGTGTGTTGGGTGCAAATTGACGTTGCACCACATCATGCCGTCTGTATATACGAGTATGCGTTTGCGAATGCATTTGGGTGTTAACAAGATGTTCGTCTATTTGTGTGCTTTCGCAATTTGCAGGTACTCGCACAATGTGCGCTTCGGCACAACATTGTACGCGCTATGAACAGTGCAAGCAAAAAGGACGAGCTCGCAAAGGAACCCAGGATGGAAGTTTTGCAGATCAGTTTGATTGATTGTGCAGATTGAGTTTTATGTAACTCGAAATTGTACTATTTTGTTTGGTTGACTATAGTGTAGCAACTATAGGGGTACAATTTAGGTGAATGTTGGATGTTGTTTGTCTGTATCGGCATGCTACAAGATCAGGGGAAACCAGCGGAACCAGCATTTGGCTGGTTGGGCAAAGACAAAACAGGTACTGTTTCTAGGACCTGAACCTGGTTGTTGTTTTCCCATATTAGAAAAACAGAACCAGAGGCTGTTTACCAACCTACCACCTGCTATTTTGTCCAGCCATGTTGGTTCTGTTGCTTGGAATTATTTGAGATCATCCCTGGTTGTTCCCAGGTTGATTCCCAAGGCCCTTGCTAGCTAGAACTATTTATTTCTTCTCTGTTTGTACCTGGATATAGTCAATTTGATTCAAGCGAATTCCTTCCTTGCTGGAATTTCGTTTCTACCGCGATTCGACGGCGAAATGCTACCTTCGTTAACGCTAGTAAGTTAGCACTCCAACACTAGGCAAACGCTGTCCGAGCCATAACTTCGTAATTGCAGAAATTTTTGCGGCTATTTTAAGCTCTTGGCGCGAGATTCAATATCGAGAATTCTCAACTTAATCCGATCGACGGTGAGCATGGCACGCTGCACAACGTTCAAGGTACTTTCGTTATTTTGGCTAAATCATTATTGACTCCTTTCTGCACAAACTCGGACCCGAGGATCGGGCTGGTTTTGTACCAGGCACCCAGGGACCCTTGGAGGTGACCTCGAGGAAAGGTTTGAAGTTAAATTAAGTTTTAATAGTTTGAGTTTATTAGGCCCTTACACCAACAGTACCAACCATTCAGATAACTAATTCACCTATTCTTAGTACTAACCATATAGGTTAGTAACGCATTTACTTTCAGTACCAAACGTGCAGATTAGTCACGCACTTACTCATAGTACCCACCATACGGGTAAGTAACCCACTCATTCTTGGTACCAACCACACGAGTAAGTAATGCACCTACTTTTAGCACCAACCATGCGGGTAAATAACGCACCTACCAACTGTACGGGTTAATGCCAGAACTACATTTAGTATAAACCATACTGGTAAATAATGCACTTACTCTTAGTACCAACCATACGGGTAAGGAACGCACTTATTCTTAGTACCAATCATACAGGCAAGTAACACATTTACATTATTACCAACCATACGGTAACATAAAGCACCTATTCTTAGTACCAACCATATAGGTTAGAAACGCACTTACTCTGAGACCAACCGTATGGTTAAGTAACACAGTTACCCTAAGTACCAATCATACTGGTACGTAACGCACATTCTCCTAGTGCCAACCATTTAGGTAATAACGCACTTACACTAAGTACCAACCATACCGGTATTTAACGCACTTACTTTTAGTACCAACCGTACGGGAAAGTTACCCACTTACTTAATATCACCCATGGGGGGTAAGTAACTGACTTACTTTTTGTACCAACTATAGTAACGGACTTACTCTTAATACTAACCATGCACCATACGGGTAAGAATCGCAGTTACTCCTAGTACCAAACCATATCGATGATTAACGCACTTACTGTTATACGCAGTTACCCACTTACTCTTAATAACATCCATACAGATAAGTAATACAGTTAATCTTAATATCACCTATACGGGAAAGTAACGCACTTATTCTTAGTACCAACCATAGCGGTAAGAAATGCACTTAGCTTAGTACCAACCATACGGGTACGTTAAGTTACTCTTAGTACCAAACCATATTGGTAGTTAACACACTTACAATTAGAACCACCATACTGGTAAGTAACGCCGTAAATCATACTAATGAATATACCGGTGCAATGTACTTACCTTTAGGACCAACCGTAGGGGTAAGTAATGCAGATATTATTAGCACCAACCATTCGTGTACGTAACTCACTTACTCTTTGACCAACCAGGGGAGCAGCAGGCTGAGGAGCCAACGCCAACAAAGGTATAGTCGGCGAAGGAGACGTCTGTCAGGAAGACGCCGACAGGGCAGCAACGGACTTTGAAGCCGACAGGGGAGCTGCCATCAACGGATTGGCTGGGACGCCGGCTTGTGTGCAGCAGGACCCCGAGCAGCTTGAACTCCGGCATTCAAGCCAAGTCTGGAGACCGCCGGAGCGGCTGACCTACCATGACTGTCTCCCGCCGGCCGCCTTTACCATGCTGTATGACAACAACAACGATATGCTGTACGACGACGCCGAATAGGATGAGGACTTGCCAGAGCTCGACCCCGACATGCACGCGGTCCTCGAGTACCGTTGGGACATCGCGACGATGACAGTGAAGGAGGCGTTGGCGAGCTGGAAGGGCAACGCGGTAAAGACCGCAATGGACGAGGAGATCCGCAGTCTGATCGGCAACGGCACGTGTGAGCTGCTTGAGCAATCCCGCGGCGTGAACATCGTGAAGAACCGGTGGGTCTGATAACAAAGTACCACATCGACGACACCGTCGAGCGAGAAAAGGTGAGACTGGTTGTGAAAGGCTTTACGCAGATATATGGCGCCGGCTACGACGAAGCGTACGTACTCACCGGTGAGCAGCTACGTCACGCTGAGGATCTTCCTCAGCGTCGTCATCGTCCTCGACCTCAACCTGATGCAGCTGGACATGAAGAACGCCTTCCTGCAGAGCAAGCTCGACCGCGTGCTGTACATGTACCAGCCGGACTACTACAACGACGGGACCGGCCGGGTGTGCAAGCTGTTGAAGAGCCTCTACGGGCTTAGGCATTCGCCGCTGCTATGGTACAAGGCACTCAACGACGTGCTGGTCGGCGCTGGCTGGAAGAAGGTCCAGGCCGGCAAAGCTCTCTAGTTTAAGGTCGGCGCCGAGAAGGAGGCCTGCTGGGTGCTGGTCTACGTCGACAACCTACTCGCCACCACACCACGATGCTAAAGGAGCTGAAGGAGCTGCTGAAAGCCGCCTTCGAGTTGCACGAAATTTCGCCGGTGCAGAAGTACCTCGGCCTGGAGATGTGCGCGGCAGGCCGGCGAGGGATCTGTGGCTGCACTAGTAGGGCTACGCTGACTAGCTGCGTAAGCATTTCATCGACGAGGAGCAGAGCGGTCGGACCCCAAAGATACCGGTCCACGTTGACGCCTACGCCGTACTCATTTTCGATGACGAGGAGGCACAGGAGCGCCAGGAGGAGGAGTACCGGCAGAAGGTTGGCTCGCTGCAGTTCGCGACGACGACGACGAGGCTAGACATCGCCTTTGCCTGCAGCAAGCTAGGAAGCGGCCTTGCCGTGAGGAGCGACCAGCATTGGCGCGAGGTTGCCAGCTGCCTCGCCTGTCTCGCCAACACTCGTAACACCGTCCTGGAGTTCGGAGGTAAGCTAGAGACGCTGGAGCTGGAAGGCTATGTTGACGCCGACGACGCTGGCAACAAGCAGAAAGGGACGACCAGGCGTGCTTGCCCAATCGACTAGGATACCCGGGCAATGTGTGCGAAGGTCGCCTGGGTGGTTTCTGCGAGGGGGACATCGGGGGTAGTTTCCCGAGGTCGACGTGGCTGGTGGTCACAGTCGTTGGCGTGGACTCGATCTGGGCGTCTGCGCTGTGCACGTGATGAGGATTGGTGCACCAACCAGCCGCATGCATCTGCGACGCAGGAGCACCGTTGTCCTGCGGGTGCAGCCCTGTTCAGCTGACTTGCAGCAGCATTGGCATACCGTGGACTTGCAACCCTGCTGCACTAGATCGCGGTCGACCACGCTGCACTCGAGGTCGACTAGTATCCTAGCTAGCTCTGATGTAGTCTGTGCTGCCAATGTTGTAATCACCAGGGTTGACATATTTTCCTATGAAAACTTTTGCGAATTTCCCCTGTGAACTAGCAAGCAAGCCAGGAAAACCACTAAAAAACGAATGCAGAGATTCCTCTCACACCCGCGCCTAGCTCGTAGACCATCTATTTAAACACGCATTTACTCTTACTACTAACCGTTCAGGTATTTAACGCACTTCTCTTAGTACCAACCCTACGGGTTAGTAGCAAACTTACTCTTAGTGCCAACCATACAGATAAGTAACGCAATTGTTGGGTGCAAATGCACATTGCACGACATCCTGCCGTCTGTTTGTACGAGTATGCGTGTGCGAATGCATTTGCGTGTGAATGGTGTGTTCGTGTGTTTGTTTGCTTTCGCATTTTTCGCTTGATGCATTTGCAGGTACTCGCGCAATGTGCGCTTTGGCACAACATTGTATGCGCTATGAACAGTGCAAGCAGGAAGGACGAGCTCGCAAAGGAACCCAAGATGGAAGCTTTGCAGTTCGGTTGAGTTGATTGCGCAGATTCAGTTCTATCCAACTCGGAATTGTACTGTTTTGTTTGGTTAACTATAGTGTAGCAGGGGAGGCACTATAGGGGTACAATTTAGGTGAAGGTTGGATGTTGTTTGTCTGTATCTGCATGCTACAAGGCCAGGGGAAACCAGCGGAACCAGCATTTGGCTGGTTGGGCAAAGACAAAACAGGTTCTGTTTTTAGAACCTGAACCTGGTTGTTGTTTTCCCAGGTTGGAAAAACAGAACCAGAGGTTGTTTACCAACCTACCACCTGCTATTTTGTCCAGCCAGGTTGGTTCTGTTGCTTGGAATTATTTGGGATCATCCCTGGTTGTTCCCAGGTTGATTCCCAAGGTCCTTGCTAGCTAGAACTATTTAATCCTTCTCTGTTTGTACCTGAATATAGTCAAATTGATTCAAGCGAATTCCTTCCTCGCTGGAATTTCGTTTCTGCGCTATTCGACGGCGGAATGCTACCCGAGTCAACGCTAGTATGCTAGCACTCCAACGCTAGGCAAACGCTGTCCGAGCCATAACTTAGTAATGGCAGAACTTTTCGCGAGGCAACTTGGCTCATTTTAAAGCTCTTGGAGCGAGCTTCGATATAGCGAATTCTCAGCTTAATCCGACCGACGGTCTGCACGGCACGCTGCGCGACGTTCAAGGTACTCTTGCTGTTTTGACTAAGTCCTTCTTGATCCCTCTCTCTACAAACTCGGACCCGAGGATAGGGGCTGGTCTTGTACCAGGCACCCAGGGACCCTTGGAGGTGACCCCGAGGAGAGGTTTTAAGTTTGATTAAGTCCTAATAGCTTGAGTTTATTAGGCCCTTACACCAACAAGCTGGTATCAGAGCTGCGTTATAGTGATCCTCGTTATAGGTAGCTATGGCGGGCAACACCTCGGCGGGAGCTGGTGAATCTTCAGCCCAAGATCGTAGCGGCAGCCAAGATTCTGGTCTTTCAGCGCCAAGGGGAGCGCGAACAAACCAGGGCTCGCTTGTCAAGGAGGTGCTGAAGAATTTCACCGTCGAGAAGTTCAATGGTGAGGGCTATGATGATTGGGCCTGGAAAATGCAATTATATTTCCGTCAGATCGGTTTGCTGAAACTAATGATTGGGGAGGAGCCTAGACCGAGTGACCCCACGCTGCAGGAAGATTGGGACGAGCGCTCCTCGGCTGGCTACTATTTGATGTCGCAGAGTTTGGAGCTGAATCAGCGTCACCACGTCATGCACCTGCTGCCGGAGGTTGAATGCGGTCCGAAGGCGTGGACCGTGTTGAAGGAGCTGCACGCCCCGACCTCCGTTGTCGCAACGTTGATGCTGGAGAGGGAGCTGTCCGCGTTGCGCCTGAGCGAGGGAGAGCCGGTGCAACCAGTCCTGGACAAGATGCGCGACCTCTACGCGAAGTTGGCGACCGCGGGAATCACCTACCCGGAGCAGACCAAGTGCTTGAAGATGCTCTCGCTGCTGCCAGAATCGTGGCTTCAATTTACGAGCGGATTGAGCCTGCCGCAGAACCAGAGCTTGTGGACGCTCGAGTGGGTGCGGACAAAGATTCTGGAGGAGGACTTCCGTCGCCGCCAACTGAGGGGTGAGGGAGATGTGGTCCGTGCTATTGCTCATAAGATACAACTGCAGGTCGTCGAGCCAGGAAGTGAACTGCACGGGACGGCCCTCAGCATCGAAGGAAAGAACGCGAATAGAGGCCATAGCTCAGGCGTGAGGGCACAGCAGAGCAGCGGCAGCAGCAGAGGGGACACGCTAGAGCGAAGCTAGTAGCCACAGCAGGAGAAAGCGGCAGTGCACAGGCAGGGAGCAGCAGGTGAGAAGCGCGGCGGGCGAGCTGCGAAGCGGGCAGCGGTGTGGGCGGGCGACGCAGCAAGCGGGCAGTGAGGCAGCGGGCGGCGCTGCGAAGCAGGTAGCGGGCGAGCGGGCGGCGCTGCGAGCGGGCAGCGAAGCGGGCGGGCCGCGAAGCGGGCAGCTAGCGGGCGGGCGGGCTGCGAAGTGGGCGGGCTGCGAAGCGGGCAGCGGGGCGAGCGGGCTGCGAAGCGGGCGGGCCGCGAAGCGGGCAGCTAGCGGGCGGGCGGGCTGCGAAGTGGGCGGGCCGCGAAGCGGGCAGCGGGGCGAGCGGGCTGCGAGGCGGGCGGGCCGCGAAGCGGGCAGCGAGCGGGCGGGCGGGCTGCGAAGTGGGCGGGCCGCGAAGCGGGCAGCGAGCGAGCGGGCTGCGAAGCGGGCGGGCCGCGAAGCGGGCAGCGAGCGAGCGGGCTGCGAAGCGGGCGGGCCGCGAAGCGGGCAGCGAGCGGGCGGGCGGGCTGCGTAGCGAGCGGGCCGCGAAGCGGGCAGCGAGCGGGCGGGCGGGCTGCGAGCGGGCGGCTCGGCGAGGGGCGCGCGAGGGCGCTAGTGAGGGGCGCGCGAGGGCGCTAGCAAGGGGCGCGCGAGGGCGCTAACGAAGGGGCGCGCGAGGGCGCTAACGAGGGTGCGCGCGAGGGCGCTAACGAGGGGCGCGCGAGGGCGCTAACGAGGGCGCACGAGGGCGCTACGAGGCTAGGGCACGGGGTAGCGTGGTAACCGCATGCGAGCGGTGGTGGGCCCTTAAAAAAAAACGGTCGGTAGGTCCTAGGGACCTCCTGCTCTGAATACCATCTCAGAATAACTAGGCAAGAATGAATGAACTAACAGAAGTTTGGGTACAAATATGAAACCCTAGTTGGGGTTGTACCCCATATTGGCTACCCCACTACAGCCTACAAGCATAATACAGTTTAACACTTTTAGCACCAACTATACCGGTAACTAACGCACTTACCCATCGTACAAACCATTCGGGTATGTAACACACGTACTCTTAGTACAATCTATATAGGTTAATAACGTACTTACTCTTAGCACCAACCATAGGGGTAAGTAACGCACTTAAATTTAGTATCAACCATACGGGAAAGTAGCTCACTTACTTTTGGTACCAACCGTACGGGTAAATAACGCACTTACTCTTAGTACCAACCATACGGGTAATTAACGCATTTACTCTTAAATACCATCCATTCGGGTAAGTTACATACTTATTCTAAATACCAGCCATAAGGGTAAATAACGCACTTATTGTTAGTACT
Organism: Closterium sp. Yama58-4; assembly: GCA_947470075.1. Taxonomy (NCBI): domain Eukaryota; kingdom Viridiplantae; phylum Streptophyta; class Zygnematophyceae; order Desmidiales; family Closteriaceae; genus Closterium; species Closterium sp. Yama58-4. The sequence continues at coordinate 2,025,275 of CANIUD010000615.1, read as the reverse complement.
AGACATACGGGTAACTAACTCACTTATTATTAGAACCAACCATACTGGTGAATAAATAACGCACTTACTCTTAGTACCAACCATACATGTTTAAATTGCAGGTACTCTTAGTACCAACCGTATGGGTAAATAATGCATTCACTCTTAGTACCAACCATACAAGTAAGTAACGCGCTTACCCATAGTACCAACCATACGGGCAAGTGACATGCATATTCTTACTTCCTACCACACGGGGTAATTGAGCACATGGTTTTTGTACCCACCATACGGGTAAGTAACGCGCTTACTTTTAGTACTAATGATATGGGTAAGTGATATACTTACTTTTTGTACTAACCATACGGATACGTAACGAACTTACATTTAGTACCAATTATACGGGTAACTAACATATTTACCCTTAGTACCAACCATTCAGGTACGTAACGTACGTACTTTTAGTAAAAGCCATAGGGGTTAATAACGTACTCACTCTTAGCACTAACCATACGGGTAAGTAACGCACGTAACTTTCGTACCAGCCATACGGGAAAGTAGCGCACTTACTTTGGGTACCAACCGTACAAGTAAGTAACACAGTTACTACCAACCATACAGGTAATTAACGGACTTACTCTTAATACAATCCCTTCCGGTAACTTATACACGAATTCTTAGTACCAGCCATACGGCTAAGTAAAGCACTTACTGATAGTACAAGGCATACGGGTAAGTAACGCACTTACTCTTAATACCACGCACACAGGTATGTAATACATTTACTCTTAGTACCAAACATACAAGTAAGTAACGGATCTACTCCTAGTACCAACCATTCAGGTAAGAAACGCAATTACTCATATTACCAACCATACGGGTAAGGAACGCACCTAACATTACTACCAACCATACGGGTCGGTACCACACTTACTCTCAGTATCAACCATACAGGTCGGTAACTCAATTACTATTAAAACTAACCATACGAGTAAATGAAGCACTAGTTCTAATACCAACCTACAGGTTTAAACGCACTTATTCTTAGCACCAACCATATGGGCAAGTAACTGACTTACTTTTAGTACCAACCATATGGGTAAGTAACACACTTTTCCTTAGCACCAACCATATGGGTAAGTAATGCACTTGTATTTAGTACCAATCATAGGAGTAACTAACGCACTTACTTATAGTACCAACCGTATGGGTAACTAATGCATTTACTCTTAGTACCAACCATCCGTAAGGGTAAGTAACACAATTCCTCTTAGTACCAACCATACAGGTAAGTAACTCACTTACCCATAGTACCAACCATACGAGTAAATAACGCAGATACTCTTTGTACCATCCAGACAGGTAAGTAACGCACTTACTCTTAGTACCACCCATTATGGAGCCAACTTTGTGATCGGGTGTGCGGGAGGTGCAGACGACCTGCAGTAGTGGACGACGCTGGCTTTGGCGAGCTGCACTGGTACATTGCAAAGCCGCCGACTTTAAGTAGGTCCACCGGTCCATTGCACACAACGGTGTGCAGCCGCCTTGCTGCAGCGTTGGCACGCCATCGACCTGCAGCGTTGGCAGACCGCGACTTTGCTTTGCTGGAGCACACTCGACCATGTTGTACTGGGACGCGGTCGACCGTGCTGTGCTGGCAGTCAACCTGCATGCTAGCTAGCTCTGATGTAGCCAACCTTATTGATATCATTCTGAACCATTTTTATCAACTTTTGCTAGTGAATCTCTTGCTAAATCTCCCCGTAAATAAGCATGTAGAGTGAACTTCTCCAAACGACAAAAGAACGCAGAGATCACCCTCACACTCGTGCCTTCCCAATTAAGAAGCTCCCGTTGTTTTAGTTGTCTCCGCCTGGTGCAGTGAGTAACTCCCGTGCCTTCGGTCTTAGTTGCGTAGTTCCTATCGTGTTCGTAGGCCGGCAGCTGTGTTAGTCACCATGGTAGGCGCCGTAGGTGACACAGGCGTAATAAACACCCTGGAGACACGGCTGGCTGATACGAGAAAATGCCATGAGGATGGCGAGTACGGGCCGAACCTTGCCTTGGAGGTCGTCGAGCTAGGCATCCGTGCAAAATGGCTGACAGAACACCCTTCTCGACCTGCCGGTGAACAGCAAAGGTGTCGTCGACGTAAGACACGTGGAGGCAGCAGTGCGGGATATACGTGGAGGCAGAGAAGAGTGATTCGCGCCAATGAAGACGGCGGCGTTCAGGAACAAGGGCTGCAGGGACAAGGCGACGTCGGAGGACGTCGAATCAGAGTGACGCCGGCTACTTCAAGTTTACGTCGGACAAGATCGTCGTCAACCCCCTGCTGGTCGGCCGCCACGACCTCCCGACATGGAAGGAGGCCATTGAGCCCCAGCTGGAGATGGCCGGCTTGATGTGCTTCGTAGAGACGCCGCTGTGAGCCACGCCAAGCTGCACGCGGAGTTCCGTGCCGTGCATCTGCTCGTCTTCACTATCATCTCGCGGTGTTGCTCGTCGGGCGTGCAGATCGCCTTGAAGTCGTGCAGGGGCTTCTTGGACGCCGGCCACCAGGCGTGGCAGTTCATTATGTCGACAAACCAGATGACTGATGACCTGTACATCGGCCAGCTTGAGGAGCAGATAACACACCTGAGGATGGGCGACTAGGAGATGGTGACTGACTACTACATCCGGGCTCGGCAGCTCCTTGCCAACATGCAGATAGCCAGCGTCCAGTACTCGACAGTGTCGTATATCACGCACGTCATCAAGGGGCTCCCGAACGGCTACAACCTGATGAAGCGTGTGATGGTGGTGCCAGACGCGCAGGAGTCGCTCAACGAGGACTCGCGCACCTCGTACATCCTCAGGGACGAGGCGATGCAGGAGGCCGAGAGGTTCACGGAGCTCCTGCCGCAGGCAAACTACGTCGCTCCGACGAAGCAAGGTGGTCGAGCGGGGCAGTGTGGCAAGCCTAGCGACGGTGGTAGCGGAGGTGGATGGTCGGCCAAGGACGCCGACATGGGGAAGTCGGCCAAGGACATCGGTCGTAGAAGAGGAAGTCAACTTCGCAACTGCTGGTTGTGCGGTGACCCCGACCACCACTCCTTCAAGTGCGCCGACCGCGACGGCTTCGACGATCACGTTACCAAGGGTGGCCGCGAGAGATCCGCCGGTCGACGCCCTCGTCGGGAGAGCATGCCGTGCAATGAGAAGCAGTCGACCAAGTAGACCTCGGCGAAAAACTACGACTCTTCCTTTGGCGGCATGCAGCGAGGCGACGGGGAGGCATCGTGCTCGCTTGTTGGCGTCATAGAGCTGACTATGTCGCTGGCGCCAGAAGCCAGCGAGGACTGCCAGGCGGTGGCAACAGCCGTGCAGGCAAACCCGGCAGTGGTCCTGCTCGACAGCGGCTACTGCAACACCTGATGGGGACGAAGACGGCCTTTATCGACCTTGGGCCGAGCGGCAATGTCAAGCACGTGCGCGGCTTTAATGGGGCTGTCACCATTGCCTTGCAAGGGGAGGCCGGAAAGCAGGTGCTCATCTCCGACATGCTGTACGTCGCTGCATATAGGCTAACATGCAATCAGCCGACCAGCTGAAAGAGAGATGTGTCAAGCTGCAGGACAACGGTAACGGGATCCTGGTTATCTCGGTGGCAGAGGATGTTCTCAGTCGGGCGACGTATACCGGTCAGGTCCTCTGCACCGACCTACGTTTTTGCTCGGCAAAGTCGACGACCGCCACGACGGAGGTGATGGCTCTGCGGACGATTGTCTCAGCGACAAAGTTGACGCCGGCCAGATGGTACGCGAGGCTTGCGCATGTGGGCGTCGACACCATCACGAGCTCGGCAAAGCACAAGGTCGCCACCGGCCTGGACATGTCCTGGACGGTGGTGGAGTCAGTGCGGACGATGCTGCTGCACATGGGCTTTCAGCACCTCGCCCTACGGCAGGCTATCTGGGTGTGCAACTGCCTGAAGAGGTCGCTACTGTCGCTGGGGATCATTCCTTACCAGCTGCTGACCAGCAAGAAACCCGACTTGACGCTGGCGCGAGTGTGGGGCTGCATGGCGCAGTTCCTGGTCCCCGATCAGCAGCGCGGAGGAAATCTGAAGCCGAAGGCCGAGTGGGGCATTGATCTCAGTGTATCGGAGGAGATGAAGGGCTGGGAGCTCCTCGACCTTACCGACAACAGGGTGGTCACCACGTCGGACGTGGTGTTTTACGAGACGATGTTGTGTAGAAGTCAGAGCATGGGCCGGCGTAGCCAAAGGTCGACCAGCCAACGGATACCTCGACGGTGGCAGTCCCCTTGCTCGCCGTGATCGGTGACATTGCTGATAAGGACGCCGATGACGTCTGCTCTACTTCCCCTTCCCCTTCCCCTGCCTCTCTCGCCACTCATGCCAACGTGGGGCGTTGCCATTGGCGCCAACCAAGAACATTATCGGTGGCCGACATAACGTCAAGCAAGTCGGCGTGGGAGAGAAGTCGACGCCGATAGGGGAGCAGCAAGTAGAGGAGGTGCAGCCGACTTTGGTGGAGCCAGCGAAAGAGGTTTCAGCAGGAAGCTACGGATAGGGGAGCAGCCAACCAAGAAGCCGTTGACATCCGGGCAGTCGACCGGGGAGCCGACGATAGGGGAGAAGTCGGCTGGGATGCTGAGATTGGTGCAGCAGCATGTCAAGGACAACGAAGCCGGTAAAGCTGAAAGGGACCAGTCGGGCACAGTGGAGTCCACTGACAGCGATGTGGTAGAAGTTCAAGTCGACCAGCCTGGACAGCGGCATTCAGGTCGAATTCGAGGGCCGCCTGAGCCGCTGACCTACCACGTCTGCCTCCCACCAGCCACCTTCACCACGCTGTACGTCAGCGACGACGACGACATGCTGTACAACGCCGAGGATAACGTCGACCTGCCTGAGCTCGATCCGGACATGCACGCCGACCCCGAGCACCGCTGGGACATCGCGACGATGACGGTGAAGAAGGCTTTTGAGAGCTGGAAGGGCAAGGCTGCCATGGACGAGGAGATCCGCAGCCTCATCGCCATGGGCACCTGAGAGCTGGTCGAACGCTCATGACGAAGAACCGGTGGGTTCTGATGACCAAGTACCACGTCGATGACACTGTCGCCCGAAAGAAGGCGAGGCTGGTCGTCAAGGGCTTCAAGCAGGTATACGACGCTGACTACGACGAGACGTATGCGTCGATGAGCAGATACGTCATGCTGGGAATCTTCCTCAGCATCGTCGCCATCCTCGACCTCAACCTGATGCAGCTCGACATGAAGGTCGCCTTCATGCAGAGCAAGCTTGAGAAGGTGCTGTACATGTACCAGCCTGATTACTACAACGACGGGACCGGCCGCGTGTACAAGCTGCTGAAGAGTTTGTATGGGCTGAAAAAGTCGCTGCTGCTCTGGTGCTTCAAGGTCGGCGACGACGGTGTGGCCTGCTGGGTGCTGGTCTATGTCGACGACCTGCTCGCCACCAGCAGCAGCACCGCGATGCTTAAGTAGCTGAAGCAGATGCTGGAGGCCGCACTTTGAGCCGTGCGATATCTTGCTAGTGGAGAAATACCTCGGACTGGAGATCGTGCATGAACAGCCAGAGAAGAAGCTGTGGCTGCACTAGCAGAATTACGCCGACAAGCTGCGCAGGCAGTTCACCGACGAGGAACAGACCGTTCGCACCCTGAAGATGCCGGTCTCGGTCGACGCCTACGCCGAGCTGACGTTCGACGACGAATTGGCACAAGAGCGTCAGGGGGAGGAGTACAGGCAGAAATTGTTGGGTGCAAACTCACATTGCAAAACATCCAGGAGTCTGTTTGTACGAGCATGCGTGTGCAAATGCATTCGCGTTTGAATGGTGTGTTCGTGTGTTTGTTCCCTTTCGCAATATTTTCTTGGAGCATTTGCAGGTACTCGCGCAATGTACGCTTCGGCACAACATTGTACGCGCTATGAACAGTGGAAGCAGAAAGGACGAGCTCGCAAAGAAACCCAAGATGAAAGCTTTGCAGTTCAATTTAATTGATTGCGCAGATTCAGTTCTATCCAACTCGAAACTGTACTGTTTTGTTTGGTTGACTATAGTGTAGCAGGGCAGGCACCATAGGGGTACAATTTAGGTGAAGGTTGAATGTTGTTTGTCTTTATCTGCATGATAAAAGGCCAGGGGAAACCAGCGGAACCAGCATTTGGCTGGTTGGGCAAAGACAAAACAGGTTCTATTTTTAGAACCTGAACCTGGTTGTTGTTTTCCCAGGTTGGAAAAACAGAACCAGAGGTTGTTTACCAACCTACCACCTGCTATTTTGTGCAACCAGGTTGGTTCTATTGCTTAGAACTATTTGGGATCATCCCTGGTTGTTCCCAGATTGATTCCAAAGGCCTTCGCTAGCTAGAAACAGTTATTCTTCTTTGTTTGTACCTGGATGTACTCAATTTGATTCAAGCGGATACCTTCCTTGCTGGAAAATGAGCCTGGAAAATGCAACTCTGTTGGGTGCAATTTAACTTTGCACGACATCCTGCCGTCTGATTGTACAACTATGCATATGCGAATGCATTTGTGTGTGTATGTTGTGTTCGAGTATTGCTTTCGCAATTTTCACTTGAAGCATTTGCAGGTACTCGCGCAATGTGCGCTTCGGCACAGCATTGTACGCGCTATGAACAGTGCAAGCAGAAAAGACGAGCTCGCAAAGGAACCCAAGATAGAAGCTTTGCAGTTCGGTTGAGTTGATTACGCAGATTCAGTTCTATCCAACTTAAAATTGTACTGTTTTGTTTAGTTGACTATAGTGTCGTAGGGAAGGCATTATAGGTGTACAATTTAGGCGAAGGATGTTGTTTGTCTGTATCTGCATGCTACAAGGCCAGGGGAAACCAGCAGAACCAGCATTTGGCTGGTTGGGCAAAGACAAAACAGGTTCTGTTTTTAGAACATGAACCTGGTTGTTGTTTTCCGAGGTTTAGAACTAGAGGTTGTTTACCAACCTACCACTTGCTATTTTGTCCAGCCAGGTCGGTTCTGTTGCGTGGAATCGTTTGGGATCATCCCTGGTTGTTCCCAAGGTCTTTGCTAGCTAGAACTATTTATTCCTTCTCTGTTTGTACCTGGATATAGTCAATTGATTCAAGCGGATTCCTTCCTTGCTGAAATTTTGTTCTCTATGCGTTTCAACGGCGTCATGCTACCCGAGTCAATGCTAGTATGCTAGCACTCTTATGATAGGCAAACGCTGTCCGAGCCATAACTTTGTTATGGCCAAAACTTTTTTGCGAGGCAACTTGGCTTATTTTAAAGCTCTTGGAGCGAGCTTTGTTATAGCAAATTCTCGGCTTAATCCGATCGACGGTGTTCACGATACGCTGCGTAACGTTGAAGGTACTGTTGTTGTTTTAGCACTCTCTTGATCCCTCTCTCTACAAACTCGGACCCGAGGATAGGGGCTGGTTTTGTACCAGGCACCCAGGGATCCTTGGAGGTGACCCCGAGGAGAGGTATTAAGCTTGAGTCATAATAGCTTGAGTTTATTAGGCCCTTACGCCAACAACTCTACTTCCATCAGATTGGATTGCGGAAACTAATAATTGGGGAGAAGGCTAAACCGAGTGACCCCGCCCTGCAGGAAGATTGGGACGAGCGCGCCTCGGCTGGCTACTACTTGATGTCGCAGAGTTTGGAGCTGAACCAGCATCACCACGTCATGCACCAGCTGCCGGAACTTGAGTGCGGTCCGAAGGCGTGGACTGTGTTAAAGGAGCTGGACGCCCCTACCTCCGTTGCTGTGACGCTCATGATGGAGAGGGAGCTGTCCGCGTTGCGGGGAGAGCCGGTGCAACCTGTTCTGGACAAGATGCGTGATCTCTACGCGAAGCTGGCGATTGCGGGAATCACCTACCCGGAGCAGACCAAATGCCTGAAGATGCTCTCGCTGCTGCCGGAATCGTGGCTTCAATTCACGAGCGGATTGAGAATGCTGCAGAACCAGAACTTGTGGACGCTTGAGTAGGTGTGGACAAAGATTCTGGAGGAGAACTTCACTCGCGGCCAACCTAGAGGTGGACACGACGACAGCGGCGGATATGGGATGCACGGGAGCCGACGTGGCCGAGGAGGTGGCCACGGTGGTGCTGGACGCGGTGCAAATAAGGACGACGACTCTAACGATCAACAAGGAAGTACCGATTGGGGTTTCGGTGCAATATCTGTACGTGGGGGCAAGTCGGATGCTAGTGGCAAAATGAAAGAGAGCTGCTGGTATAGTGAGAAGGAAGGGCATACCTGGTTTTTGTACTGTAAGAAACCCGATGGATGGACCCCCCCACAATCGTCACCAGAATGGAGGTGCGCAGAAGAACCAAAATGAACAACAACAACAACAACAACAACAACAACAACAACAACAACAACAACAACAACAACAACAACAACAACAACAACAACCCGAAGGGCAACGGCAGTGCGGAGAAGAAGGAGCACTCCGCGGGCCAATTCTTCCATGAGGGAGATAAGTGTTGGGTGCAAATTCACTTTGCACGACATCCTGCCGTCTGTTTGTACGAGTATGCGTGTGCGAGTGCATTTGCGTGTGCATGGTGTGTTCGTGTGTTTGTTTGCTTTCGCAATTTTCGCTTGAAGCATTTGCAGGTACTCGCGCAATGTGCGCTTCGGCACAACATTGTACACGCTATGAACAGTGCAAGCAGAAAGGAAGAGCTCGCAAAGGAACCCAAGATGGAAGCTTTGCAGTTCGGTTTGATTGATTGCGCAGATTCAGTTCTATCCAACTCGAAATTGTACTGTTTTGTTTGATTGACTATAGTGTAGCAGGGCAGGCACTATAGGGGTACAATTTAGGTGAAGGTTGGATGTTGTTTGTCTGTATCTGCATGCTACAAGGCCAGGGGAAACCAGCAGAACCAGCATTTGGCTGGTTGGGCAAAGACAAAATAGGTTCTGTTTTTAGAACCTGAACCTGGTTGTTGTTTTCCCAGGTTGGAAAAACAGAACCAGAGGTTGTTTTCCAACCTACCACCTGCTGTTTTGTCCAGCCAGGTTGGTTCTGTTGCTTGGAATTATTTGGGATCATCCCTGGTTGTTCCCAGGTTGATTCCCAAGGTCCTTGCTAGCTAGAACTATTTATTCCTTCTCTGTTTGTACCTGGATATAGTCAATTGATTCATGCGAATTCCTTCCTCGCTGGAATTTTGTTTCTACGCGGTTCGACGGCGGAATGCTACCCGAGTCAACGATAGTACGCTAGCACTCCAACACTAGGCAAACGCTGTCCGAGCCATAACTTCGTAATGGCAGAACTTTTTGCGAGGCAACTTGGCTTATTTTAAAGCTCTTGCAGAGAGCTTCGATATAGTAAATTCTCAGCTTAATCCGATCGACGGTCTGCACGGCACGCTGCGCGACGTTCAAGGTACTCTTGTTATTTTGGCTAAGTCTTTCTTGACTCCTCTCTCTACAAACTCGAACCCGAGGATAGGGGCTGGTCTTGTACCAGGCACCCAGGGACCCTTGGAGGTGACCCCGAGGAGAGGTTTTAAGTTTGATTAAGTCCTAATAGCTTGAGTTTAAAAGGCCCTTACACCAACAAGCTGGTATCAGAGCTGCGTTATAGTGATCCTCGTTAAAGGTAGCTATGGCGGGCAACACCTCGGCGGTAGCTGGTGAGACTTCAGGCCAAGATCGTAGCGGCAGCCAAGATTCTGGTGTTTCAGCGCCAAGGGGAGCGCGAACAAACCAGGGCTCGCTGATCAAGGAGGTGCTGAAGAACTTCACCGTCGAGAAGTTCAATGGTGAGGGCTATGATGATTGGGCCTGGAAAATGCAACTCTACTTCCGTCAGATTGGATTGCTGAAACTAATGATTGGGATGTGTTGGTGTAAGGGCATAATAAACAGCAAGAGTACCTTGAACGTCGCGCAGCGTGCCGTGCAGACCGTCGATCGGATTAAGCTGAGAATTTTCTATATCGAAGCTCTCTCCAAGAGCTTTAAAATAAGCCAAGTTGCCTCGCGAAAAGTTCTGCCATTACGAAGTTATGGCTCGGACAGCGTTTGCCTAGCGTTGAAGTGCTAGCGTACTAGCGTTGACTCGGGTAGCATTCCGCCGTCGAACCGCGTAGAAACGAAATTCCAGCGAGGAAGGAATTCGCATGAATCAATTGACTATGTTCAGGTACAAACAGAGAAGGAATAAATAGTTCTAGCTAGCAAGGACCTTGGGAATCAACCTGGGAACAACCAGGGATGATCCCAAATAATTCCAAGCAGCAGAACCAACCTGGCTGGACAAAACAGCAGGTGGTAGGTTGGAAAACAACCTCTGGTTCTGTTTTTCCAACCTGGGAAAACAACAACCAGGTTCAGGTTCTAAAAACAGAACCTGTTTTGTCTTTGCCCAACCAGCCAAATGCTGGTTCTGCTGGTTTCCCCTGGCCTTGTAGCATGCAGATACAGACAAACAACATCCAACCTTCACCTAAATTGTACCCCTATAGTGCCTGCCCTGCTACACTGTAGTCAACCAAACATAACAGTACAATTTCGAGTTGGATAGAACTGAATCTGCGCAATCAACTCAACCGAACTGCAAAGCTTCCATCTTGGGTTCCTTTGCGAGCTCGTCCTTTCTGCTTGCACTGTTCATAGCGTGTACAATGTTGTGCCGAAGCGCACATTGCGCGAGTACCTGCAAATGCTTCAAGCGAAAATTGCGAAAGCAAACAAACACACGAACACACCATGCACACGCAAATGCACTCGCACACGCATACTCGTACAAACAGACGGCAGGATGTCGTGCAAAGTGAATTTGCACCCAACACACTCCCCCTCAGCCTGCCGGCTGCATTCCCATCATTCCATGCTAGTTCATGCTCATTCCACTCATGCGCACACAACGCCAATGAGGCTCATCCGCAAGCCTCTTGGTGAGAAAGTCTGTTGGCTGCTGGTGAGTCTTGATGTAGATCGGATTCACAGTCCCCCTCTTCACCTCCTTACGCAGCCAGTGCCACTTGATACGCATGTGCTTGTTCAGCCCGTGAAGCACAGCGTTCCTGGCCATTCCAAGAGCCCCCTTACTATCACAAAACAGCGGCGTAGCAACCTTCTGCTCCTGGCCAATCTCCTCTAACAGCCTCCTCAACCAAATCACCTCCTTCACCCCATGGAACATTGCCATGTACTCTGATTCTACAGAAGAGAGTGCTGTCTCCGTCTGCTTCTTGGACCTCCAACTAACAGGTCCACCCCCAACTACGCAGATGTATCCTCCAACTAACAGGTCCACCCCTAACTACGCAGGAATCCTCCTTCTCAGAAGCCCACGTAGCATCGGTAAAGCAAGTGAGAAAGAGCTTGCCTTCTCCAAGCCGCTCCCCCTTCTCTTTCAGCACCTCAACCCCCTTCTGCTTCACCTGTGCAGATGCGGAGTATTGGACCCCAATGGTTGGGTGAGAGTTCAAATACTTCACCACGCGCTCAGCTGCATCCACCTGCTCCTCTGATGGATTCTGCACCACCCTAGCCAGCTGCCCAACCGAGAAAGAGATGTCGGGCCTCGTGTGAACAGCTGCATACAAGAGGCTGCCCACCAAGGACTGAAATTGCTGCTGCTCTTCAGCTTCAACCCCTTCATCCTCTGCAGCCTTCACAAGCTTGAATTCTGCTGGCAGGGGAGTTGCAACCTTGCGCTCATTCTCAATCCCACACTTCTCCCCCAGCTCCTTGATGAACTTCTCCTGGTGCAGCTTCAACCACCTGTGATCCAGATCCCTCTCCACGTGCATCCCAAGGTAGTACTTTACCTCCCCAAGGTTCTTGCACTTGAAGTTCTCCATCAGCTGCTGCTGCACTTTCTGGATCTCCTTCATGCTGCTGCTGAAGAGAAGAATGTCATCCACGTAGACCAGAAACATCACCAGCTCCTCCCCCTCCCCCTTGAGAAAGAGGCTCTCATCACAGCTGCTGGTCCTGAACCCTATCTCCTCTAAAACAGCTGCCAATTTCTGGTACCAGCAGCGTGGCGCCTGCTTCAAGCCGTAGATGGACTTTTTCAGCTTGCACACCCTGCCCGTACCATCCTCATACCCAGGCGGCTGCGTCATGAACACCTCCTCCTCTAAAATCCCGTTGAGGAATGCCGTTGATATATCCATCTGGATAATGAATTTCCCACTAACGGCTGCATCTGCCAACAAGACACGAAGGGTAGGGGGTTTGGCAGTGGGAGCAAAGATCTCATTGAAGTCCCGCTTCTCCTTCTGCATAAATCCCTTAGCCACCAACCTACTCTTGTAGATGGTGACCTGCCCCTTGTCGTCAGTCTTGATCCTTAGCACCCACTTGCATTGTACCGCTTTCTTTCCCTCAGGCAGCACCACTAGTTCCCAAGTCCCATTCTCCAGCAGGCTCTGGTACTCAGCATTCCTAGAAGCCAGCCACTTGTCCCTATCTGGTCCAGCTAATGCCTCCTCCATGCTAGCTGGTTCCTCTGGTGCAGGGGCAAGAAAGCAGTACGCAGGCTCATCCTCCTCATCCGGGTCATAGCCATGCGGTAGAATCAGCAATACCTCCTTGGTCCCTAGCTGTTGCTCTGCTGCATCAGCTCCTGCAGTCAGCTTCATCGTTGCCATGCGGGTACGTCCTGGCCTAGAGACGGGTGTTACCTCCCTCGGATCCAGCAGCTCCACTAGTGCTACCACTAGTCTCCACATCACCTCCTCCACCAGCAGGTGCCTCCTGCACCTTCTCTCCATCACCACCCTCTGCAGCTGCCTCCTCTCCCTCCTCCCGCACACTAGGAGTCAGGTCCAGCTGCATGGTGATCTGCTCCATCTCCTGTGATATCTTGGCCTCTGGCTGTTGCTTCCAGCCCCCGTACATCAGGCCCTCAACAAACTTTACATCCCTGCTGTCAAACAACACACCCTTGCGTGGTTCCCACAGCAACCATCCCTTGCTCTCAGCAGCTAGCCCCAAATGCACACACCAGATTGCACTTGCCCCCAACTTACTGCGGTAGGTCTTGGGGACGTGGGCGACTGCCATGCAACCAAACACCCTCAGCATGTCCACCGGTGGCTTCCTCCCAAGCCACCTCTCCAACGGCACCCACGAATCATCCCCAACCTTAGTGAGCACCCTGTTCCTAGCGACGGTGGCGTGCCGGACAGCATGGGGCCACATCGAGTTGCCCAGCCCAGATTCTATGAGCAGCGCCCTAGCTGTCTCCAGAATTGTCCGGTTCGCCCGTTCTGCTACGCCGTTCGACTGTGGGGTGTAAGCCGTGGTCAGCTCCCTCTGGATGCCCTGCTTGTTGAGCCAAGGGTCCATCATCTCAGCTCCAAGGAACTCACCACCCCGGTCTGTCCTAATCCGCTTCACCACACACTCCGCTTGCTTCTCCACGAACGGCAGCCAATCGTCCCGAATCGTGGAGGCGGCGTGATCTTTCTGCTTCAGCGGATACGCCCACATTAGCCTGCTCCAGTCATCCACTATGGTTAGGAAATACCGCTCCCCCTTGTGCCCTTGCACCGGCAGCGGCCCCACCAAGTCCATGTGGACCAGCTCCAACGGCTTCTTGCTCCTGCCAGCGACACTATGGAAGGGGAAACGGGTAAACTTTGAGAGCAAACAGATTTCACAGTTTTCATCGGGTGGTTGTCCGTTCAGCTTCAAGCCCTTAACGGCTCCATCCTTCTCCAGCTGCTTCAGCAAAGGCATTGCCACATGCCCCAAACGTCGGTGTGCCGTTGCCCAATCCGTCTCCCCAGATCTGGCCGACACTTTCACACCAACCCCTCCAACGGCGTTGCACTCCCCTTGGGATGCAGACCCCTCTCCAGCCTGCCCCCCACCGTGCCACGCCAACGCCGGCAGCTGCCACATAGATCTGTACACGTCCTTGCTCTCGTGCAGATCCCAAAGCACCCGATTGCCCAGCTTCCCCTTATAAGTGCGTGCCCCATCCGTGTTGGTGTTCACCCCAGCCTTGCCAAGCTTACGGAGGGAGATAAGGTTGGCCTTCAGGTCGGGGACGAGGAGAACGTCGTGCAGCACCACCGGCTTGCCATCCGCTCCCTTAAATGCAGCTCGTCCCGCACCAGCCACCTTCAACATGTGTCCAGAGGCGGAGCACACCTCATTGATCGGTGCAGCGCGTACTTCGTCCAGCAGGTCCTTGCGCGGCGTCATTGTCCAAGCAGCGCCTGTGTCCAACACCCAATAGTCCAGGGGGTGCAGCTCTGCTCCAACTTTGGCAGAGGCGTCTCCTTGCTCCCCCTTGTCTCCCACATGGAAGAATTGGCCCGCGGTGCGCTCCTTCTTCTTCTCCGCACCGCCGTTGCCCTTCGGGTTGTTGTCGGACGAATCAGCGACCATGTTGGCGCCGTTTTTCTGGTTCCTCCGCGCGCCGCCATCCTGGTGACGATTCTGGGGGGTCCATCCATCGGGTTTCTTATAGCACAAAAACCAGGGGTGCCCTTCCTTCTCACAATACCAGCAACTCCCTTTCATTTTGCCACCAGCACCCGACTTGCCCCCACGTCCAGATTTCGCACCGCGACCCCAACCGGTACCTCCTTGTTGGTCGTTGGAGTCGTCGTCCTTCTTTGCACCGCGTCCAGCACCACCGAAGCCACGTCCTCTGCCACGTCGGCTCCCTTGCATCCCGTACCCGCTGCTGCCGTCGTCTCCACCCCTCAGTTGGCGGCGATGGAAGTCCTCCTCCAGAATCTTTGTCCGCACCCACTCGAGCGTCCACAAGTTCTGGTTCTGCGGCAGGCTCAATCCGCTCGTGAATTGAAGCCACGATTCTGGCAGCAGCGACAGCATCTTCAAGCACTTGGTCTGCTCCGGGTAGGTGATTCCCGCGATCGCCAGCTTCGCGTAGAGGTCGCTAATCTTGTCCAGGATGGGTTGCACCGGCTCTCCCTCGCTCAGGCGCAACGCGGACAGCTCCCTCTCCATCATGAGCGTCGCAGCGACGGAGGTAGGGGCGTGCAGCTCCTTCAACACGGTCCACGCCTTCGGACCGCACTCAACCTCCGGCAGCAGGTGCATGACGTGGTGACGCTGATTCAGCTCCAAACTCTGCGACATCAAGTAGTAGCCAGCCGAGGCGCGCTCGTCCCAATCTTCCTGCAGGGCGGGGTCACTCGGTCTAGGCTCCTCCCCAATCATTAGTTTCAGCAATCCAATCTGACGGAAGTAGATTTGCATTTTCTAGGCCCAATCATCATAGCCCTCACCATTGAACTTCTCGACGGTGAAGTTCTTCAGCACCTCCTTGATCAGCGAGCCCTGGTTTGTTCGCGCTCCCCTTGGCGCTGAAACACCAGAATCTTGGCTGCCGCTACGATCTTGGCCTGAAGATTCACCAGCTACCGCCGAGGTGTTGCCCGCCATAGCTACCTTTAACGAGGATCACTATAACGCAGCTCTGATACCAGCTTGTTGGTGTAAGGGCCTAATAAACTCAAGCTATTAGGACTTAATCAAACTTAAAACCTCTCCTCGGGGTCACCTCCAAGGGTCCCTGGATGCCTGGTACAAGACCAGCCCCTATCTTCGGGTCCGAGTTTGTAGAGAGAGGGATCATGAGAGACTTTGTCAAAACAGCAAGAATACCTTGAACGTCGCGCAGCGTGCCGTGCAGACCGTCGATCGGATTAAGCTGAGAATTCTCTATATCGAAGCTCGCTCCAAGAGCTTTAAAATAAGCTAAGTTGCCTCGCGAAAAGTTCTGCCATTACGAAGTTATGGCTCGGACAGCGTTTGCCTAGCGTTGGAGTGCTAGCGTACTAGCGTTGACTCGGGTAGCATTCCGCCGTCGAACCGCGTAGAAACGAAATTCCAGCAAGGAAGGAATTCGCATGAATCAATTGACTATGTTCAGGTACAAACAGAGAAGTAATAAATAGTTCTAGCTAGCAAGGACCTTGGGAATCAACCTGGGAACAACCAGGGATGATCCCAAATAATTCCAAGCAACAGAACCAACCTGGCTGGACAAAACAGCAGGTGGTAGGTTGGAAAACAACCTCTGGTTCTGTTTTTCCAACCTGGGAAAACAACAACCAGGTTCAGGTTCTAAAAACAGAACCTGTTTTGCCTTTGCCCAACCAGCCAAATGCTGGTTCTGCTGGTTTCCCCTGGCCTTGTAGCATGCAGATACAGACAAACAACATCCAACCTTCACCTAGATTGTACCCCTATAGTGCCTGCCTTGCTACACTATAGTCAACCAAACATAACAGTACAATTTCGAGTTGGATAGAACTGAATCTGCGCAATCAACTCAACCGAACTGCAAAGCTTCCATCTTGGGTTCCTTTGCGAGCTCGTCCTTTCTGCTTGCACTGTTCATAGCGCGTAGAATGTTGTGCCGAAGCGCACATTGCGCGAGTACCTGCAAATGCTTCAAGCGAAAATTGCGAAAGCAAACAAACACACGAACACACCATGCACATGCAAATGCACTGGCACATGCATACTCGTACAAACAGACGGCAGGATGTCGTGCAAAGTGAATTTGCACCCAACGGGAGGAGCCTAGACCGAGTGACCCCGCCCTGCAGGAAGATTGGGACGAGCGCGCCTCGGCTGGCTACTACTTGATGTCGCAGAGTTTGGAGCTGAATCAGCGTCACCACGTCATGCACCTGCTGCCGGAGGTTGAGTGCGGCCCGAAGGCGTGGACCGTGTTGAAGGAGCTGCACGCCCCTACCTCTGTCGCTGCGATGCTCATGATGGAGAGGGAGCTGTCCGCGTTGCGCCTGAGCGAGGGAGAGCCGGTGCAACCCATCCTGGACAAGATGCGCGACCTCTACGCGAAGCTGGCGATCGCGGGAATCACCTACCCGGAGCAGACCAAGTGCTTGAAGATGCTGTCGCTGCTGCCGGAATCGTGGCTTCAATTCACGAGCGGATTGAGCCTGCCGTAGAACCAGAGCTTGTGGACGCTCGAGTGGGTGCGGACAAAGGTTCTGGAGGATGATTTCCGTCACCGCCAACTGAGGGGTGGAGACGACGGCAGCAGCGGGTACGGGATGCAAGGGAGCCGACGTGGCAGAGGACGTGGCTTCGGTGGTGCTGGACGCGGTGCAAAGAAAGACGACGACTCCAACGACCAACAAGGAGGTACCGGTTGGGGTCGCGGTGCGAAATCTGGACGTGGGGGCAAGTCAGGTGCTGGTGGCAAAATGAAAGGGAGTTGCTGGTATTGTGAGAAGGAAGGGCACCCCTGGTTTTTGTGCTATAAGAAACCCGATGGATGGACCCCCCAGAATCGTCACCAGGATGGCGGCGCGCGGAGGAACCAGAAAAACGGCGCCAACATGGTCGCTGATTCGTCCGACAACAACCCGAAGGGCAACGGCGGTGCGGAGAAGAAGAAGGAGCGCACCGCGGGCCAATTCTTTCATGTGGGAGACAAGGGGGAGCAAGGAGACGCCTCTGCGAAAGTTCGAGCAGAGCTGCACCCCCTGGACTATTGGGTGTTGGACACAGGCGCTGCTTGGACGATGACGCCGCGCAAGGACCTGCTGGACGAAGTACGCGCTGCACCGATCAATAAGGTGTGCTCCGCCTCTGGACACATGTTGAAGGTGGCTGGTGCGGGACGAGCTGCATTTAAGGGAGCGGATGGCAAGCCGGTGGTGCTGCACGACGTTCTCCTCGTCCCCGACCTGAAGGCCAACCTTATCTCCCTCCGTAAGCTTGGCAAGGCTGGGGTGAACACCAACACGGATGGGGCACGCACTTATAAGGGGAAGCTGGGCAATCGGGTGCTTTGGGATCTGCACGAGAGCAAGGACGTGTACAATGTGGCAGCTGCCGGCGCTGGCGTGGCACGGTGGGGGGCAGGCTGGAGAGGGGTCTGCATCCCAAGGGGAGTGCAACGCCGTTGGAGGGGTTGGTGTGAAAGTGTCGGCCAGATCTGGGGAGACAGATTGGGCAACGGCACACCGGCGCTTAGGGCATGTGGCAATGCCTTTGCTGAAGCAGCTGGAGAAGGATGGAGCCGTTAAGGGTCTGAAGCTGAACGGACAGCCACCCGATGAAAACTGTGAAATCTGTTTGCTCTCAAAGTTCACCCGTTTCCCCTTCCATAGTGTGGCTGGCAGGAGCAAGAAGCCGCTGGAGCTGGTCCACATGGACTTGGTGGGGCCGCTGCCGGTGCAAGGGCACAAGGGGGAGCGGTATTTCCTAACCATAGTGGATGACTGGAGCAGGCTAATGTGGGCGTATCCGCTGAAGCAGAAAGATCACGCCGCCTCCACGATTCGGGACGATTGGCTGCCGTTCGTGGAGAAGCAAGCGGAGTGTGTGGTGAAGCGGATCAGGACAGACCGGGGTGGTGAGTTCCTTGGAGCTGAGATGACGGCATGGCTCAAGAAGCAGGGCATTCAGAGGGAGCTGACCACGGCTTACACCCCACAGTCGAACGGCGTAGCAGAACGGGCGAACCGGACAATCCTGGAGACAGCTAGGGCGCTGCTCATAGAATCTGGGCTGAGCAACTCGATGTGGCCCCATGCCGTTCGTCACGCCACCGTCGCTAGGAACAGGGTACTCACCAAGGTTGGGGATGACTCGTGGGTGCCGTTGGAGAGGTGGCTTGGGAGGAAGCCGCCGGTGGACATGCTGAGGGTGTTTGGCTGCATGGCAGTCGCCCACGTCCCCAAGACCTACCGCAGTAAGTTGGGGGCGAGTGCAATCTGGTGTGTGCATTTGGGGCTGGCTGCTGAGAGCAAGGGATGGTTGCTGTGGGAACCACGCAAAGGTGTGTTGTTTGACAGCAGGGATGTGAAGTTTGTTGAGGGCCTGATGTATGGGGGCTGGAAGCAATAGCCGGAGGCCAAGATATCACAGGAGATGGAGCAGATCACCATGCAGCTGGACCTGACTCCTAGTGTGCAGGAGGAGGGAGAGGAGGTAGCTGCAGAGGGTGGTGATGGAGTGAAGGCGCAGGAGGCACGTGCTAATGGAGGAGGTGATGTGGAGACTAGTGGTAGCATCAGGGAAGCTGCTGAATCTGAGGGAGGAGAGCAGCAGCAAGGCAAAGCTAAGGTGCCTAAGCTACCACAAAGGAGGAAGCCAAAGGGTGTTGTAATGAAGGGATGGGAGACACCCGTCTCCAGGCCAGGACGCACCCGCATGGCAACAATGAAGCTGACTGCAGGAGCTGATGCAGCAGAGCAACAGCTAGGGACCGAGGAGGCATTGCTGATTCTACCGCACGGCTATGACCCGGATGAGGAGGATGAGCCTGCGTACTGCTTTCTTGCCCCTGCACCAGAGGAACCAGCTAGCATGGAGGAGGCATTAGCTGGACCAGATAGGGACAAATGGCTGGCTTTTAGGGATGGTGGAGAATGGGACTTGGGAACTAGTGGTGCTGCCTGAGGGAAAGAAAGCGGTACAATGCAAGTGGGTGCTAAGGATCAAGACCGACGACAAGGGGCAGGTCACCATCTACAAGAGTAGGTTGGTGGCTAAGGGGTTTATGCAGAAGGAGAAGCGGGACTTCAATGAGATCTTTGCTCCCACTGCCAAACCCCCCTACTCTCCGTGTCGTACTGGCAGATGCAGCCGTTGGTGGGAAATTCATCATTCAGAACGATATATCAATGGCATTTCTCAACGGGATTCTAGAGGATGAGGTGTTTATGACACAACCGCCTGGGTATGAGGATGGTACGGGCAGGGTGTGCAAGCTGAAGAAGTCCATCTACGGCTTGAAGCAGGCACCACGCTGCTGGTACCAGAGGTTGGCAGCTGTTTTAGAGGAGATAGGGTTCAGGACCAGCAGCTGTGATGAGAGCCTCTTTCTCAAGGGCGAGGGGGAGAAGCTGGTGCTGTTTCTGGTCTATGTGGACAACATTCTTCTCTTCAGCAGCAGCATGAAGGAGATCCAAAAGGTGCAGCAGCAGCTGATGGAGAACTTCAAGTGCAAGAACCTTGGGGAGGTAAAATACTACCTCGGGATGCATGTGGAGAGGGATCCAGATCACATGTGGTTGAAGCTGCACCAGGAGAAGTTCATCAAGGAGCTGGGGGAGAAGTATGGGATTGAGAATGAGCGCAAGGTTGCAACTCCCCTGCCAGCTGAGTTCAAGCTTGTGAAGGCTGCAGAGGATGAAGGGGTTGAAGCCGAGGAGCAGCAGCATTTTCAGTCCTTGGTGGGCAGCCTCTTGTATGCAGCAGTTCACACGAGGCCCGACATCTCTTTCTCAGTTGGGCAGCTGGCTAGGGTGGTGCAGAATCCATCAGAGGAGCAGGTGGATGCAGCTGAGCGCGTGGTGAAGTATTTGAACTCTCACCCAAGCATTGGAGTTCAATACTCCGCATCTGCACAGGTGAAGCAGAAAGGGGTTGAGGTGCTGAAGGAGAAAGGGGAGAGGCTTGGAGAAGGCAAGCTCTTTCTCACCTGCTTTACTGATGCTACTTGGGCTTCTGAGAAGGAGGATTCCTCATCTGTGGGAGGATACATCTGCGTAGTTGGGGGTGGACCTGTTAGTTGGAGGTCCAAGAAGCAGACGGAGACGGCACTCTCCTCTGTTGAGTCAGAGTACATGGCAATGTTCCATGGGGTGAAGGAGGTGATTTGGCTGAGGAGGCTGTTAGAGGAGATTGGCCAGGAGCAGAAGGTTGCTACGCCGCTGTTTTGTGATAGCAAGGGGGCTCTTGGGATGGCCAGAAACGCTGTGCTTCATGGGCTGAACAAGCACATGCGTATCAAGTGGCACTGGCTGCGTAAGGAGGTGAAGAGGGGGACGGTGAATCCGATTGATATCAAGACTCACCAGCAGCCAGCAGACTTTCTCACCAAGAGGCTTGCGGATGAGCCTCATTGGCGTTGTGTGCGCATGAGTGGAATGAGCATGAACTAGCATGGAATGATGGGAATGCAGCCGGCAGGCTGAGGGGGAGTGTGTTGGGTGCAAATTCACTTTGCACGACATCCTGCCGTCTGTTTGTACGAGTATGCGTGTGCGAGTGCATTTGCGTGTGCATGGTATGTTCGTGTGTTTGTTTGCTTTCGCAATTTTCGCTTGAAGCATTTGCAGGTACTCGCGCAATGTGCGCTTCGGCACAACATTGTACGCGCTATGAACAGTGCAAGCAGAAAGGACGAGCTCGCAAAGGAACCCAAGATGGAAGCTTTGCAGTTCGGTTGAGTTGATTGCGCAGATTCAGTTCTATCCAACTCGAAATTGTACTGTTATGTTTGGTTGACTATAGTGTAGCAGGGCAGGCACTATAGGGGTACAATTTAGGTGAAGGTTGGATGTTGTTTGTCTGTATCTGCATGCTACAAGGCCAGGGGAAACCAGCAGAACCAGCATTTGGCTGGTTGGGCAAAGACAAAACAGGTTCTGTTTTTAGAACCTGAACCTGGTTGTTGTTTTCCCAGGTTGGAAAAACAGAACCAGAGGTTGTTTTCCAACCTACCACCTGCTGTTTTGTCCAGCCAGGTTGGTTCTGCTGCTTGGAATTATTTGGGATCATCCCTGGTTGTTCCAAGGTTGATTCCCAAGGTCCTTGCTAGCTAGAACTATTTATTCCTTCTCTGTTTGTACCTGGATATAGTCAATTGATTCATGCGAATTCCTTCCTCACTGGAATTTCGTTTCTGCGCTATTCGACGGCGGAATGCTACCCGAGTCAACGCTAGTACGCTAGCACTCCAAGGCAAACGCTGTCCGAGCCATAACTTTGTAATGGCAGAACATTTCGCGAGGCAACTTGGCTTATTTTAAAGCTCTTGAAGAGAGCTTCGATATAGTAAATTCTCAGCTTAATCCGATCGATGGTCTGCACGGCACGCTGCGCGACGTTCAAGGTACTCTTGTTATTTTGGCTAAGTCTTTCTTGACTCCTCTCTCTACAAACTCGGACCCGAGGATAGGGGCTGGTCTTGTACCAGGCACCCAGGGACCCTTGGAGGTGACCTCGAGGAGAGGTTTTAAGTTTGATTAAGTCCTAATAGCTTGAGTTTATTAGGCCCTTACACCGACAATAAGGGGGAGCAAGGAGACGCATCTGCTAAGCTGCACCCCCTGGACTTTTGGGTGTTGGACACGGGCGCCTCGCAAGGACCTGCTGGATGACGTACACGCTGCACCGTGTCCAACACCCAAAAGTGTAGCGTTTCGGATAACTTTTGCAGGCTACAAGGCCAGGGGAAACCAGCAGAACCAGCATTTGGCTGGTTGGGCAAAGACAAAAAAGGTTCTGTTTTTAGAACCTGAACCTGGTTGTTGTTTTCCCAGGTTGGAAAAACAGAACCAGAGGTTGTTTTCCAACCTACCACCTGCTGTTTTGTCCAGCCAGGTTGGTTCTGTTGCTTGGAATTATTTGGGATCATCCCTGGTTGTTCCCAGGTTGATTCCCAAGGTCCTTGCTAGCTAGAACTATCTATTCCTTCTCTATTTGTACCTGAATATAGTCAATTGATTCATGCGAATTCCTTCCTCACTGGAATTTCGTTTCTACGCGGTTCGACGGCGGAATGCTACCCGAGTCAACGCTAGTACGCTAGCACTCCAACGCTAGGCAAACGCTGTCCGAGCCATAACTTCATAATGGCAGAACTTTTCGCGAGGCAACTTGGCTTATTTTAAAGCTCTTGCAGAGAGCTTCGATATAGTAAATTCTCAGCTTAATCCGATCGACGGTCTGCACGGCACGCTGCGCGACGTTCAAGGTACTCTTGTTATTTTGGCTAAGTCTTTCTTGACTCCTCTCTCTACAAACTCGGACCCGAGGATAGGGGCTGGTCTTGTACCAGGCACCCAGGGACCCTTGGAGGTGACCCCAAGGAGAGGTTTAAGTTTGATTAAGTCCTAATAGCTTGAGTTTATTAGGCCCTTACACCGACAATAAGGGGGAGCAAGGAGACGCATCTGCTAAGCTGCACCCCCTGGACTTTTGGGTGTTGGACACGGGCGCCTCGCAAGGACCTGCTGGATGACGTACACGCTGCACCGTGTCCAACACCCAAAAGTCATCCAAAACGCTGCACGTCATCCAACGCAAAAATTGCGAAAGCAAACAAACACACGAACACACCATGCACACGCAAATGCGAACACATGCATACTCGTACAAACAGACGGCAGGATGTCGTGCAAAGTGAATTTGCACCCAACACACTCCCCCTCAGCCTGCCGGCTGCATTCCCATCATTCCATGCTAGTTCATGCTCATTCCACTCATGCGCACACAACGCCAATGAGGCTCATCCGCAAGCCTCTTGGTGAGAAAGTCTGCTGGCTGCTGGTGAGTCTTGATGTAGATCGGATTCACAGTCCCCCTCTTCACCTCCTTACGCAGCTAGTGCCACTTGATACGCATGTGCTTGTTCAGCCCATGAAGCACAGCGTTCCTGGCCATCCCAAGAGCCCCCTTGCTATCACAAAACAGCGGCGTAGCAACCTTCTGCTCCTGGCCAATCTCCTCTAACAGCCTCCTCAGCCAAATCACCTCCTTCACCCCATGGAACATTGCCATGTACTCTGATTCCACGGAAGAGAGTGCCGTCTCCGTCTGCTTCTTGGACCTCCAACTAACAGGTCCACCCCCAACTACGCAGATGTATCCTCCCACAGATGAGGAATCCTCCTTCTCAGAAGCCCACGTAGCATCGGTAAAGCAAGTGAGAAAGAGCTTGCCTTCTCCAAGCCTCTCCCCCTTCTCTTTCAGCACCTCCACCCCTTTCTGCTTCACCTGTGCAGATGCGGAGTATTGGACTCCAATGCTTGGGTGAGAGTTCAAATACTTCACCACGCGCTCAGCTGCATCCACCTGCTCCTCTGATGGATTCTGCACCACCCTAGCCAGCTGCCCAACTGAGAAAGAGATGTCGGGCCTCGTGTGAACTGCTGCATACAAGAGGCTGCCCACCAAGGACTGGAATTGCTGCTGCTCCTCGGCTTCAACCCCTTCATCCTCTGCAGCCTTCACAAGCTTGAATTCTGCTGGCAGGGGAGTTGCAACCTTGCGCTCATTCTCAATCCCATACTTCTCCCCCAGCTCCTTGATGAACTTCTTCTGGTGCAGCTTCAACCACCTGTGATCTGGATCCCTCTCCACGTGCATCCCGAGGTAGTACTTTACCTCCCCAAAGTTCTTGCACTTGAAGTTCTCCATCAGCTGCTGCTGCACCTTTTGGATCTCCTTCATGCTGCTGCTGAAGAGAATAATGTCGTCCACGTAGACCAGAAACATCACCAGCTTCTCCCCCTCGCCCTTGAGAAAGAGGCTCTCATCGCAGCTGCTGGTCCTGAATCCCATCTCCTCTAAAACAGCTGCCAACTTCTGGTACCAGCAGCGTGGCGCCTGCTTCAAGCCGTAGATGGACTTTTTCAGTTTGCACACCCTGCCCGTACCATCCTCATACCCAGGCGGCTGCGTCATGTACACATCCTCCTCTAAAATCCCATTGAGAAATGCCGTTGATATATCCATCTGAATGATGAATTTCCCACTAACGGCTGCATCTGCCAACAAGACACGGAGGGTAGGGGGTTTGGCAGTGGGAGCAAAGATCTCATTGAAGTCCCGCTTCTCCTTCTGCATAAACCCCTTAGCCACCAACCTACTCTTGTAGATGGTGACCTGCCCCTTGTCGTCGGTCTTGATCCTTAGCACCCACTTGCATTGTACCGCTTTCTTTCCCTCAGGCAGCACCACTAGTTCCCAAGTCCCATTCTCCAGCAGGCTCTGGTACTCAGCATTCCTAGAAGCCAGCCACTTGTCCCTATCTGGTCCAGCTAATGCCTCCTCCATGCTAGCTGGTTCCTCTGGTGCAGGGGCAAGAAAGCAGTACGCAGGCTCATCCTCCTCATCCGGGTCATAGCCGTGCGGTAGAATCAGCAATGCCTCCTCGGTCCCTAGCTGTTGCTCTGCTGCATCAGCTCCTGCAGTCACCATGCGGGTACGTCCTGGCCTGGAGACGGGTGTCTCCCATCCCTTCATTACAACACCCTTTGGCTTCCTCCTTTGTGGTAGCTTAGGCACCTTAGCTTTGCCTTGCTGCTGCTCTCCTCCCTCAGATTCAGCAGCTTCCCTGATGCTACCACTAGTCTCCACATCACCTCCTCCATTAGCACGTGCCTCCTGCGCCTTCACTCCATCACCACCCTCTGCAGCTACCTCCTCTCCCTCCTCCTGCACACTAGGAGTCAGGTCCAGCTGCATGGTGATCTGCTCCATCTCCTGTGATATCTTGGCCTCTGGCTGTTGCTTCCAGCCCCCATACATCAGGCCCTCAACAAACTTCACATCCCTGCTGTCAAACAGCACACCCTTGGATGGTTCCCACAGCAGCCATCCCTTGCTCTCAGCAGCTAGCCCCAAATGCACACACCAGATTGCACTCGCCCCCAACTTACTCCGGTAGGTCTTGGGGACGTGGGCGACTGCCATGCAACCAAACGCCCACAGCATGTCCACCGGCGGCTTCCTCCCAAGCCACCTCTCCAACGGCACCCACGAGTCATCCCCAACCTTGGTGAGTACCCTGTTCCTAGCCACGGTAGCGTGCCGAACAGCATGGGGCCACATCGAGTTGCCCAGCCCAGATTCTATGAGCAGCGCCCTAGCTGTCTCTAGAATGGTCCGGTTCGCCCGTTCTGCTACACCGTTGGACTGTGGGGTGTAAGCCGTGGTCAGCTCCCTCTGAATGCCCTGCTTCTTGAGCCAAGCCGTCATCTCAGCTCCAAGGAACTCACCACCCCGGTCTGTCCTAATCCGCTTCACCACAGACTCCGCTTGCTTCTCCACGAACGGCAGCCAATCGTCCCGAATCGTGGAGGCGGTTTGATCTTTCTGCTTCAGCGGATACGCCCACATTAGCCTGCTCCAGTCATCCACTATGGTTAGGAAATACCGCTCTCCCTTGTGCCCTTGCACCGGCAGTGGCCCCACCAAGTCCATGTGGACCAGCTCCAACGGCTTCTTGCTCCTGCCAGCCACACTATGGAAGGGGAAACGGGTGAACTTTGAGAGCAAACAGATTTCACAGTTTTCATCGGGTGGTTGTCCGTTCAGCTTCAGACCCTTAACGGCTCCATCCTTCTCCAGCTGCTTCAGCAAAGGCATTGCCACATGCCCTAAGCGTCGGTGTGCTGTTGCCCAATCTGTCTCCCCAGATCTGGCCGACACTTTCACACCAACCCCTCCAACGGCGTTGCACTCCCCCTGGGATGCAGACCCCTCTCCAGCCTGCCCCCCACCGTGCCACGCCAGGGCCGGCAGCTGCCACATAGATCTGTACACGTCCTTGCTCTCGTGCAGATCCCAAAGCACCCGATTGCCCAGCTTCCCCTTATAAGTGCGAGCCCCATCCGTGTTAGTGTTCACCCCAGCCTTGCCAAGCTTACGGAGGGAGATAAGGTTGGCCTTCAGGTCGGGGACGAGGAGAATGTCGTGCAGCACCACCGGCTTGCCATCCGCTCCCTTAAACGCAGCTCGTCCCGCACCAGCCACCTTCACCATGTCTCCAGAGGCGGAGCACACCTCATTGATCGGTGCAAAGCGTACTTCGTCCAGCAGGTCCTTGCGCGGCGTCATCGTCCAAGCAGCGCCTGTGTCCAACACCCAATAGTCCAGGGGGTGCAGCTCTGCTCCAACCTTAGCAGATGCGTCTCCTTGCTCCCCCTTGTCTCCCACATGGAAGAATTGGCCCGCGGTGCGCTCCTTCTTCTTCTCCGCACCGCCGTTGCCCTTCGGGTTGTTGTCGGACGAATCAGCGACCATGTTGGCGCCGTTTTTCTGGTTCCTCCGCGCGCCGCCATCCTGGTGACGATTCTGGGGGGTCCATCCATCGGGTTTCTTATAGCACAAAAACCAGGGGTGCCCTTCCTTCTCACAATACCAGCAACTCCCTTTCATTTTGCCACCAGCACCCGACTTGCCCCCACGTCCAGATTTCGCACCGCGACCCCAACCGGTACCTCCTTGTTGGTCGTTGGAGTCGTCGTCTTTCTTTGCACCGCGTCCAGCACCACCGAAGCCACGTCCTCTGCCACGTCGGCTCCCTTGCATACCGTACCCACTGCTGCCGTCGTCTCCACCCCTCAGTTGGCGGCGACAAAAATCCTCCTCCAGAATCTTTGTCCGCACCCACTCGAGCGTCCACAAGCTCTGGTTCTGCAGCAGGCTCAATCCGCTCGTGAATTGAAGCCACGATTCCGGCAGCAGCGACAGCATCTTCAAGCACTTGGTCTGCTCCGGGTAGGTGATTCCCGCGATCGCCAGCTTCGCGTAGAGGTCGCGCATCTTGTCCAGGATGGGTTGCACCGGCTCTCCCTCGCTCAGGCGCAACGCGGACAGCTCCCTCTACATCATGAGCGTTGCGGCAACGGAGGTAGGGGCGTGCAGCTCCTTCAACACGGTCCACGCCTTCGGACCGCACTCAACCTCCGGCAGCAGGTGCATGACGTGGTGCCCTTACCATTGAACTTCTCGACGGTGAAGTTCTTCAGCACCTCCTTGATCAGCGAGCCCTGGTTTGTTCGCGCTCCCCTTGGCGCTGAAACACCAGAATCTTGGCTGCCGCTACGATCTTGGCCTGAAGATTCACCAGCTACCGCCGAGGTGTTGCCCGCCATAGCTACCTTTAACGAGGATCACTATAACGCAGCTCTGATACCAGCTTGTCGGTGTAAGGGCCTAATAAACTCAAGCTATTAGGACTTAATCAAACTTAAAACCTCTCCTCGGGGTCACCTTCAAGGGTCCCTGGGTGCCTGGTACAAGACCAGCCCCTATCCTCGGGTCCGAGTTTGTAGAGAGAGGAGTCAAGAAAGACTTAGCCAAAATAACAAGAGTACCTTGAACGTCGCGCAGCGTGCCGTGCAGACCGTCGATCAGATTAAGCTGAGAATTTGCTATATCGAAGCTCTCTCCAAGAGCTTTAAAATAAGCCAAGTTGCCTTGCGAAAAGTTCTGCGCGCCGCAAAGGAACCCAAGGTGGAAGCTGTGTATTTCGGTTGAGTTGATTGCGCAGATTCAGTTATATCCAACTCGAAATTGTACTGTTATGTTTGGTTGACTATAGTGTAGCAGGGAAGGCACTATAGGGGTACAATTTAGGTGAAGGTTGGATGTTGTTTGTCTGTATCTGCATGCTACAAGGCCAGGGGAAACCAGCAGAACCAGCATTTGGCTGGTTGGGCAAAGACAAAACAGGTTCTGAAGGCGTGGACCGTGTTGAAGGAGCTGCACGCCCCTACCTCCGTCGCCGCAACGCTCATGATGGAGAGGGAGCTGTCCGCGTTGCGCCTGAGCGAGGGAGAGCCGGTGCAACCTATCTTGGACAAGATGCGCGACCTCTACGCGAAGCTGGCGATCGCGGGAATCACCTACCCGGAGCAGACCAAGTGCTTGAAGATGCTGTCGCCGCTGCTGGAATTGTGGCTTCAATTCACGAGCGGATTGAGCCTGCCGCAGAACCAGAGCTTGTGGACGCTCGAGTGGGTGCGGACGAAGATTCTGGAGGAGGATTTCCGTCGCCGCCAACTGAGGGGTGGAGACGACGGCAGCAGCGGGTACGGGATGCAAGGGAGCCGACGTGGCAGAGGACGTGGCTTCGGTGGTGCTGGACGCGGTGCAAAGAAGGACGACGACTCCAACGACCAACAAGGAGGTACCGGTTGGGGTCGCGGTGCGAAATCTGGACGTGGGGGCAAGTCGGGTGCTGGTGGCAAAATGAAAGGGAGTTGCTGGTATTGTGAGAAGGAAGGGCACCCCTGGTTTTTGTGCTATAAGAAACCCGATGGATGGACCCCCCAGAATCGTCACCAGGATGGCGGCGCGTGGAGGAACCAGAAAAACGGCACGAACATGGTCGCTGATTCGTCCGACAACAACCCGAAGGGCAACGGCAGTGCGGAGAAGAAGAAGGAGCGCACCGCGGGCCAATTCTTCCATGTGGGAGACAAAGGGGAGCAAGGAGATGCATCTGCCAAGGTTGGAGCAGAGCTGCACCCCCTAAACTATTGGGTGTTGGACACAGGCGCTGCTTGGACAATGACGCCGCGCAAGGACCTGCTGGACGAAGTACGCGCTGCACCGATCAATGAAGTGTGCTCCGCCTCTGGACACATGTTGAAGGTGGCTGGTGCGGGACGAGCTGCGTTTAAGGGAGCGGATGGCAAGCCGGTGGTGCTGCACGACGTTCTCCTCGTCCCCGACCTGAAGGCCAACCTTATCTCCCTCCGTAAGCTTGGCAAGGCTGGGGTGAACACCAACACGGATGGGGCACGCACTTATAAGGGGAAGCTGGGCAATCGGGTGCTTTGGGATCTGCACGAGAGCAAAGACGTGTACAGATCTATCTGGCAGCTGCCGGTGCTAGCGTGGCACGGTGGGGGGCAGGCTGGAGAGGGGTCTGCATCCCAGGGGGAGTGCAACGCCGTTGGAGGGGTTGGTGTGAAAGTGTCGGCCAGATCTGGGAAGACGGATTCGGCAACGGCACACCGACGTGGGGCATGTGGCAATGCCTTTGCTGAAGCAGCTGGAGAAGGATGGAGCCGTTAAGGGCTTGAAGCTGAACGGACAACCACCCGATGATAACTGTGAAATTTGCCTCCTTTCAAAGTTCACCCGTTTCCCCTTCCATAGTGTGGCTGGCAGGAGCAAGAAGCCGTTGGAGCTGGTCCACATGGACTTGGTGGAGCCGCTGCCGGTGCAAGGGCACAAGGGGGAGCGGTATTTCCTAACCATAGTGGATGACTGGAGCAGGCTAATGTGGGCGTATCCGCTGAAGCAGAAAGATCACGCCGCCTCCACGATTCGGGACGATTGGCTGCCGTTCGTGGAGAAGCAAGCGGAGTCTGTGGTGAAGCGGATTAGGACAGACCGGGGTGGTGAGTTCCTTGGAGCTGAGATGACGGCTTGGCTCAAGAAGCAGGGCATTCAGAGGGAGCTGACCACGGCTTACACCCCACAGTCCAACGGTGTAGCAGAACGGGCGAACCGGACTATTCTAGAGACAGCTAGGGCGCTGCTCATAGAATCTGGGCTGGGCAACTCGATGTGGCCCCATGCTGTTCGGCACGCTACCGTGGCTAGGAACAGGGTACTCACCAAGGTTGGGGATGACTCGTGGGTGCCGTTGGAGAGGTGGCTTGGGAGGAAGCCGCCGGTGGACATGCTGAGGGTGTTTGGCTGCATGGCAGTCGCCCACGTCCCCAAGACCTACCGCAGTAAGTTGGGGGCGAGTGCAATCTGGTGTGTGCATTTGGGGCTGGCTGCCGAGAGCAAGGGATGGTTGCTGTGGGAACCACGCAAGGGTGTGCTGTTTGACAGCAGGGATGTGAAGTTTGTTGAGGGCCTGATGTATGGGGGCTGGAAGCAACAGCCAGAGGCCAAGATATCACAGGAGATGGAGCAGATCACCATGCAGCTGGACCTGACTCCTAGTGTGCAGGAGGAGGGAGAGGAGGCAGCTGCAGAGGGTGGTGATGGAGAGAAGGTGCAGGAGGCACCTGCGGGTGGAGGAGGTGATGTGGAGTCTAGTGGTATCACTTGGGGGCTCTTTGGGGCCAGGAACGCTGTGCTTCATGGGCTGAACAAGCACATGCGTATCAAGTGGCACTGGCTGCGTAAGGAGGTGAAGAGGGGGACGGTGAATCCGATTTACATCAAGACTCACCAGCAGCCAGCAGACTTTCTCACCAAGAGGCTTGCGGATGAGCCTCATTGGCGTTGTGTGCGCATGAGTGGAATGAGCATGAACTAGCATGGAATGATGGGAATGCAGCCGGCAGGCTGAGGGGGAGTGTATTGGGTGCAAATTCACTTTGCACGACATCCTGCCGTCTGTTTGTACGAGTATGTGTGTGCGAGTGCATTTGCGTGTGAATGGTGTGTTCGTGTGTTTGTTTGCTTTCGCAATTTTCGCTTGAAGCATTTGCAGGTACTCGCGCAATGTGCGCTTCGGCACAACATTGTACGCGCTATGAACAGTGCAAGCAGAAGGGGCGAGCTCGCAAAGGAACCCAAGATGGAAGCTTTGCAGTTCAGTTGAGTTGATTGCGCAGATTCAGTTCTATCCAACTCGAAATTGTACTGTTATGTTTGGTTGACTATAGTGTAGCAAGGCAGGCACTATAGGGTTACAATTTAGGTGAAGGTTGGATGTTGTTTGTCTGTATCTGCATGCTAGAAGGCCAGGGGAAACCAGCAGAACCAGCATTTGGCTGGTTGGGCAAAGACAAAACAGGTTCTGTTTTTAGAACCTGAACCTGGTTGTTGTTTTTCCAGGTTGGAAAAACAGAACCAGAGGTTGTTTTCCAACCTACCACCTGCTGTTTTGTCCAGCCAGGTTGGTTCTGCTGCTTGGATTTATTTAGGATCATCCCTGATTGTTCCCAGGTTGATTCCCAACGTCCTTGCTAGTATCTAACTTTTTATTCCTTCTCTGTTTGTACCTGAACATAGTCAATTGATTCATGCGAATTCCTTCCTCGCTGGAATTTCGTTTCTACGCGGTTCGACGGCGGAATGCTACCCGAGTCAACGCTAGTACGCTAGCACTCCAACGCTAGGCAAACACTTCGTAATGGCAGAACTTTTCGCGAGGCAACTTGGCTTATTTTAAAGCTCTTGGATAGAGTTTCGATATAGCAAATTCTCAGCTTAATCCGATCGACGGTCTGCACGGCACGCTGCGCGACGTTCAAGGTACTCTTGTTATTTTGGCTAAGTCTTTCTTGACTCCTCTCTCTACAAACTCGGACCCGAGGATAGGGGCTGGTCTTGTGCCAGGCACCCAGGGACCCTTGGAGGTGACCCCGAGGAGAGGTTTTAAGTTTGATTAAGTCATAATAGCTTGAGTTTATTAGGCCCTTACACCAACAGGTTGAGTGCGGTCCGAAGGCGTGGACCGTGTTGAAGGAGCTGTACGCCCCGACCTCCGTCCCTGCGACACTCATGATGGAGAGGGAGCTGTCCGCGTTGCGCTTGAGCGAGGGAGAGCCGGTACAACCTGTTCTGGACAAGATGCGTGATCTCTACGCGAAGCTGGCGATCGCGAGAATCACCTACCCGGAGCAGACCAAGTGCCTGAAGATGCTCTCGCTGCTGCTGGAATCGTGGCTTCAATTCACGAGCGAATTGAGCCTGCCGCAGAACCAGAGCTTGTGGACGCTCGAGTGGGTGCGGACGAAGATTCTGGAGGAGGACTTCCGTCGCCGCCAACTGAGGGGTGGAGACGACGGCAGCAGCGGCTACGGGATGCAAAGGAGCTGTCGTGGCAGAGGACGTGGCTTCGGTGGTGCTGGACGCGGTGCAAAGAAAGACGACGACTCCAACGACCAACAAGGAGGTACCGGTTGGGGTCGCGGTGCGAAATCTGGACGTGGGGGCAAGTCGGGTGCTGGTGGCAAAATGAAAGGGAGTTGCTGGTATTGTGAGAAGGAAGGGCACCCCTGGTTTTTGTGCTATAAGAATTCCGATGGATGGACCCCCCAAAATCGTCACCAGGATGGCAGCGCGCGGAGGAACCAGAAAAATGGCGCCAACATGGTCGCTGATTCGTCCAACAACAACCCGAAGGGCAACGTCGATGCGTTGAAGGAGCGCACCGCGGGTTTTCCATGTGGGAGACAAGGGGGAGCAAGGAGACGCATCTGCTAAGGTTGGAGCAGAGCTGCACCCCCTGGACTATTGGGTGTTGGACACAGGCGCTGCTTGGACGATGACGCCGCGCAAGGACCTGCTGGACGACGTACGCGCTGCACCGATTAACGAGGTGTGCTCCGCCTCTGGACACATGTTGAAGGTGGCTGGTGTGGGACGAGCTGCGTTTAAGGGAGCAGATGGCAAGCCGGTGGTGCTGCACGACGTTCTCCTCGTCCCCGACCTGAAGGCCAACCTTATCTCCCTCCGTAAGCTTGGCAAGGCTGGGGTGAACACCAACACAGTGTTGAGAAAGCTAGGCAAACGATAGAAACAGCAAAGAGAGTTTTGCACTAGCAGCAGGTAGGATACATATAGGAAACCCTAGTTTGGGTTGTACTCACTATAGAGTACCCCATTGCAGGCTAGACAAACATAACATTCTGACACACCCCCATAGTCAAAGTGGGGTATAATCAGCACAACAAGCAGGTATAGCAATAGTTGACAATGATAAGCAAAGCTACAGATTATCACAGAGGGCAAGTGAGGAGGAGGAGAAACTGTGGGGGCGAGAAGATGGGAGGCGACTGCTGAAGCTGCAGACACATGGCACCAGGAGTGCGCAGCACTGACGCTACCAGGCTAAACCCGGACTACACGGCGACAGGCGCAGCTGGCTCGCTGTGCTCCCAGGAGTGCTCACACTGTGGCTACCGGGCGCAGAGCCCCGGACTACTCAGGCCACAGGGGGTCGTGGCTCTCTGGACTACCAGGAGTGCTCACACTGTGGCACACTGTGACTTATACGTACGGTTGGTACTAAGAGTAAGTGCGTTACTTACCCATATAGTTGGTACTAAGAGTAGGAATGTTACTTACCCTATCATTGGTACGGTGCGTTACGTACTGAAATGGGTAGTATTAAGAGTAGGTGCGTTATTTACCCATATGCTTGGTACTATGAGTAAGTGCGTTACTTTCCCGTTTCGTTGGTACTAGGAATAAGTGCGTCACTCACTTACCTGTATGAGTGGTACGTGTACGTGCTTTACTTTCCGTATAATTGGTAGTTAGGGTAAGTGCGTTACTTACCCAAATAGATAATATTAAGAATATATTTGTTACTTATCCATATGGTTGGTACTAAGAGTAAGTGGGTTACTTACATGTATGATTAATTAAGAGTAAGAACAGTACTTACCCATTTGGGTGTTATCAAGAGTAAGTGCGTCACGTACTCGTATTTTTTGTACTCAGACTGTGAGTTACCTACCCGTATGGTTTGTACTACAAGTAAATGCGTTACTAACCTGTATGGGTTGTATCGAGAGTACATGCGTTACTTACCTGTGTTGCTTGTACTAATGGTTGAGTTACATACCTGTATGGTTGGTACTAAGAGTAAGTTTGTTACTTTTCCGTATGGGTGGTATAAAGAGAATGTACGTTACTTACCCTTGTGACTTGTATTAGGAGCCAGTGTGTTACTTACCCGTATGGGAGGTATTAAGGGTATGTACGTCACTTACCCGATGGTAGTTTTTAAGAATAAGTACGTTACTTACAGTATGATTGTTATTAAAGGTATGTGCATTACTTGTTATAATCGATGGTATCAAGAGTAAGTGCGTTACTGATCGTATGGTTGGTACTAAAAATAAGTGCGTTTATTACACATATAGTTGGTACCAAGAGTATGTGCGTCACTTATACGTATGGTTGGTACTAAGAGTAAATGCGTTACTTACCCATATGGTTGGTACTAAGGGTAGTTATGTTTCTTTCTCTATCACTGGTACTAAGAATAAGTGTGTTTCTAACCCAAATAGGTACGTTATTGTTGTTACTACGACTAAGTGCGTTACTTTCCCGTTTCGTCGGTACTAGGAGTAAGTGCGTCATTTACCTATATGGGTGGTATTTTTAACTGCGTTACTTTCCGTATGATTGGTAGTAAGGGTAAGTGCGTTACTTACCCAAATTGATAAGAGTAAATTCATTACTTATCCATATGGTTGGTACCAAAAGTAAGTGCGTTACTTACTCATTTGGGTAGTTACTTACCTGTATTTTTTTACTAAGAGTGTGTTCCTTACCTACCCGTATGGTTTGTACTACGTTTAAATGCGTTACTAAGTTGTATTGGTTGTATCGAGATTAAGTGCGTTACTTATATGGTGGCTTGTACTAAGGGTTGAGTTACGTACCCTTAGGGTTGGTATTAAGAGTAAGTGTGTTACTTACCTATACGGTTGGTACTAAGGGTAAGTTTCTCACTTACCCGTACGGGTGGTATAAGAGTAAGCGTGTTACTTACCCATTTTGCTGATACTAAGAATTTGTGTGTTTTTTACCAGACTGGTTGGTACTAAGAGTGCGTGCATCACTCACACGTATGGCTGGTACTAGGAATAAGTGCGTCACTTACCCTATCATTGGCACTAAGAGTAAATGCGTCACTTAACCTATCATTGGTGCTAAGATTAAGTGCTTCACTAACCCAAATGGGTAGTGTTAAGAGTAGATGCGTTATTTACCCATGTCGTTGTTACTACTAAGTGCGTTACTTTTCCTATGAGTAAGTGCGTCACTTACCCAAATGGATAATATTAAGAGTAAATTCATCTTACTCATATGGTTGGTACTAAGAGTAAGTGCGTTACTTACCCATTTGGGTGGTATTAAGAGTAAGTGCGTCACTTACTGCAACAGTGCGGTAGCTAACTGTTACAATTGGGCAGCTAGACAGTGCCAACCCACCGGCTAGTGGGAGGCTGCAAACTCCCAAACCACGCAGGGTTGGGATTGGCCAGCCTCCCCTCCCAGCATTTGGGCGCCCACCTGAAGACACGCAGCCCAAACTACACCCTCGCGCGAAAAATACAAAACGCAGAAAAGTCAAGCTCCGACCCCTCGCCGACTTCGCCAACGGTGCCGACGAAATTACAGCCCCGTAACCAAGCTCGCCGTCCAATCCCTCATTACAATCAATCTCTGAATTTTACGGCAAGGTTCATTTTAAGTGGTAGAGTTACCAATAAGAAATTCAGAGTGTCGCGACTTGGTAGTGCGACTCGGTTTGTGAATGCATCCTATAAAATTGTGTGTGGAATTTGTTGAAATCATAGTGGAAATTTGTTGAAGTGGAATTTTAGAGAACTCCAGAGAGCACGTCATACCCGTTTTCCTAGCCTACTAAGGCTGCTATCTCCCTGCCAAGAACGTTTTACTGGTATCAGAGCCAAGTTGGTTATTTCGCGCGCTCCCGCCATATACTAGACCCTATGGCTGGACCGTCCGATCTGACGCCGGAACTCTGGAACGAATTTGTGGCCGAGAGATTGAACGCGAGGTGCGTGACCGGATTCTCGGCGAACTCCAGGAACGTGGACTCCTGGGCACACAGGTGCCGGCGCCAGCACCTGATGTGGTCTCTGCACGTCTAAAAGCACCGGAACCTGAGCTGTTTGTGCCTGGAAAACGAGACCTACTTGTGCGAAGGTGGCTATTCCAAATGGAGGAGTACCTTTCCCTATGCCACATGAACCAAGCAGAAAGGGCGCGTCACGCTGGCATGATGCTGCGGGGAGCTGCTGCTACTTGGTGGCAGAGCTGCCACGCTACAATTTCAACATGGGAAGAATTTTCAGCATCGCTCACCATGAACTTTGAACCTGTCAACACGGTTGAACGCGCTCGTGACAACCTCGCTGCACTACGCCAACACCGCTCCGTAGCTGAATACGTCAACCGTTTCCGGGAGTTGGTGCTGGAGATTCCCGACATCCCTACCTCCGAGCAGATGGATAA
The DNA here is from genome assembly GCA_947470075.1 of Closterium sp. Yama58-4. Classification (NCBI taxonomy): domain Eukaryota; kingdom Viridiplantae; phylum Streptophyta; class Zygnematophyceae; order Desmidiales; family Closteriaceae; genus Closterium; species Closterium sp. Yama58-4. The sequence goes on along the minus strand of CANIUD010000615.1, from coordinate 1,988,809 downwards.
GTTCAAGAGTGGGCTGAAACCAAAAATTCACACCAAAGTGGAGCTTCGCGGATGCACGTCAATAGATGATATGATCCGTGTGGCAGAACGCTTTAACACGATCAACTTCGCTGCGTTCCAACGCTTCAACGGCATGACGATGGGTCACACAAATCACAGCCCGTTCAACCAACCGCTATGGACTTCTTCAGCCCATCCCTAGCTTACTGAGGACTTCATCATGGAGCTGCCCCGCACACCTTGCAACTACAATGCCATTCTTGTGGTTGTTGACCGACTCTCCAAGATGGTTCATTTCATCCCGACCCACACCAACGTCACCGCACCTGAAACAGCACGTCTCTTCTTTGACAATATCATCCGCCTTCATGGGATCTCATCAGCCATCATCTCTGATCGTGACCCGCGCTTCCTCAGCAACATTTGGCAAAGTGTTTTCAAACTCTACGGCACCCGACTTCGCTTCTCTACCGCTTACCATCTTGAAACCGATGGCCAAACCGAGCGTATGAACCGCACCCTCGAAGATGCACTCCGCGCTCACGTCAACGCTCGTCAAACTGATTGGGACTTACACCTTTCAAGCATCGAACTCGCTTACAACAGCAGCCCCCACGGACAGCCCCCCTTCTACCTAGCCACGGGACAACACCCACGTCTCCCTACCACCCCACCCTCACACCTCAACCATACATCTGCAGCTCTGGATTTTCTCTCCTCTCTTGACTCTACCATCGCCGCAGCTCGAAACTCCATTCTCAAATCCCAAGCACATCAGACCCGCCATGCAAAGTCGCCGCGACATCTGATTCAAAGAGGGAGACCAACTGCTCTTGTCAACCGATCACCTGCCACTTCTTCGGCATCTTCTTCTTCTTCTTCTTCTTCTTCTTCTTCTTCTTCTTCTTTTCTTCTTCTTCTTCTTCTTCTTCTTCTTCTTCTTCTTCTTCTTCTTCTTCTTCTTCTTCTTCTTCTTCTTCTTCTTCTTCTTCTTCTTCTTCTTCTTCTTCTTCTTCTTCTTCTCCACGCTTCATCGGCCCATTCACCATCACTCGGGTTCTTTCTCACGTCACCTACCGTCTCCAACTACCGAGTTACATGCACACTCACCCGTCTTTCATGTCAGCCAACTCCGACCATTTGTTCCACCCCCACCCAACCGACCTGCACCACGTCCACTCCCACCCATGTTTGAAGGCAGCACCAACCTTTTTTAAGTTGACTATATCATCAATCACCGTGAGACCCCTACTGGTCGGGAGTTCCTTGTTCGTTGGAAGAACCAGCCACCGGAAGACGACACGTGGGAACCTGAACATGCCCTTGACTGTGCCGCCACTGCCATGACCCGCTACCTCTCTGCCCACAACTTGGCGCCGTGGACGTCGCCTCTTGGGGGGGGAAGTAATGCAACAGTGCGGCAGCCCACTGTTACAGTTGGGCAGCCACACAGTGCCAACCCACCGGCAAGTGGGAGGCTGCAAACTCCCATACTACGCAGGGTTGGGATTGGCCAGCCTCCCCTCCCAGCATTTGAAGACACGCAGCCCAAACCACACCCTCGCGCGAAAAATACGAAACTCAGAAAAGTCAAGCTCCGACCCCTCGCCGACTTCGCCAACGGTGCCGACGAAATTACAGCCCCGTAACCAAGCTCGCCATCTAATCTCGCATCACAATCAATCTCTGAATTTCACGGCAAGGTTCATTTCAAGGGGTAGAGTTACCAATAAGAAATTCAGAGTGTCGCGACTTGGTAGTGCGACTCGACTTGTGAATGCATCCTATAAAATTGTGTGTGAAATTTGTTGAAGTCATAGTGAAAATTCCAGAGAACTCCAGAGAGCACTTCACACCCGTTTACCTATCCTACTAAGGCCGCTACCTCCCTGCCAAGAACGTTTCACTAACCCATGTTTTTGTGCTAAGAGTATGTGCGTTACCTACTTGTATGATTTGTACTACGAGTAAATGCATTACTAAGTTGTATGGGTTGAATCGAGAGTAAGTGCGTTACTTATATGTGTGGCTTGTACTAAGGGTTGTGTTACATACCCTTAGGGTTGGTAGTAAGAGTAAGTGCGTTACTTTTGTACGGTTACCATTAAGAGTAAGTTTCTTACTTACCCGTATAGGTGGTTTAAGAGTAAGTGTGTTACTTACCTCTATGGCTTGTACTTAAAGTATTACTGTTAATTACCCGCTTGGCTGGTACTAAGAATTCGTGCATTTATTTTTTACCCAAATGGTTGGTACTGAGAGCACATGCATTTCTTACACGTATGGTTGGTACTAAGAATAATTGCGTCATTACCCACTCATTGGTACTAACAGTAAGTGCATCACTTACCCTATCATTGGTACTAAGACTAAGTGCGTCACTAACCCAAATGAGTAGTATTAAGAGTAGGTGGATTATTTAGTCATTTGGTTGGTACTATGCGTAAATACGTTGCATACGGTACGATTCGTAGTAAGCATAAGTGCGTTACCTACCTAAATAGATAATAATAAGAGTAAATGCGTTACTTATCCATATGGTTCTATGGGTAAGTGCGTTGCTTACACGTATGGTTAATACTAAGAGTAAGCGTGTTACTTACCTAAATGGGTGGTATTTGGAGTAATTGTGTTACTACCCATATGTTTTTACTAACAGTCTGTGCATTACCTACCCGTATAGCTTGTACTAAGAATAAATGCATTACTAACCTATATGGGTTGTATCAAGAGTGGGTGCGTCACTTACCCATATGATTGGTATACGAGTAAGTGCGTCACCTATCTTTATGGTTCGTACTAAGTGTAAGCACGTTACTTACCTGTGTGGCTTGTACTGAGAGTGAGTGCGTAATTACCGGTATAGTTGGTACTAAGAGTAAGTGCATTACTTACCCGTATGGTTGGTACTAAGAGTAAGTGCGTTACATACCCCTATGGCTTGTATTAAGAGTAAGTGCGTTACTTACCCGAATAGTTAGTACTAAGAATAGGTGTGTCAATGACCCATAAAGCTGGTTCTTAAAGTAAGTGCAATATGTAACCCGTATAGTTGGTACTACGAGTAAGTGCGCTACTTACCTGTGTTGGGGTACGGGCCCAATAAACTCAAGCTATTAGGACTTAATCAAACTTAAAACCTCTCCTCAGGGTCACCTCCAAGGGTCCCTGGGTGCCTGGTACAAGACCAGCCCCTATCCTCGGGTCCGAGTTTCTAGAGAGAGGGATCAAGAGGGACTTAGTCAAAACAGCAAGAGTACCTTGAACGTCGCGCAGCGTATCGTGCAGACCGTCGATCGGATTAAGCTGAGAAATTGCTATATCGAAGCTCGCTCCAAGAGCTTTAAAATAAGCCAAGTTGCCTCACGAAAAGTTCTGCCATTACAAAGTTATGGCTCGGACAGCGTTTGCCTAGCATTAGAGTGCTAGCGTACTAGCGTTGACTTGGGTAGCATCACGCCGTTGAACCGCGTAGAGAACGAAATTCCAGCAAGGAAGGAATTTGCTTCAATAAATTGACTATATTCAAGTACAAACAGAGAAGGATTAAATAGTTCTAGCTAGCAAGGATCTTGGTAATCAACCTGGGAACAACCAGGGATGATCCCAAATAATTCCAAGCAATAGAACCAACCTGGCTGGACAAAATGGCAGGTGGTAGGTTGGTAAACAACCTCTGGTTCTGTTTTTCCAACCTGGGAAAACAACAACCAGGTTCAGGTTCTAAAAACAGAACCTGTTTCGTCTTTGCCCAACCAGCCAAATGCTGGTTCTGCTGGTTTCCCCTGGCCTTGTAGCATGCAGATACAGACAAACAACATCCAACCTTCACCTAAATTGTACCCCTATAGTGCCTTCCCTGCTACACTATAGTCAACCAAACAAAACAGTACAATTTCGAGTTGGATAGAACTGAATCTGCGCAATCAATTCAACCGAACTGCAAAGCTTCCATCTTGGGTTCCTTTGCGAGCTCCTCCTTTCTGCTTGCACTGTTCATAGCGCGTACAATGTTGTGCCAAAGCGCACATTGCGCGAGTACCTGCAAATGCTTCAAGCGAAAATTGCGAAAGCAAACAAACACGAGAACACACCATGCATACTCAAATGCATTCGCACACGCATACTCGTACAAACAGACGGCAAGATGTCGTGCAAAGTCAATTTGCACCCAACAGACTCGGACCTGAGGATAGGGGCTGGTCTTGTACCAGGCACCCAAGGACCCTTGGAGGTGACCCCGAGGAGAGGTATTAAGTTTGATTAAGTCCTAATAGCTTGAGTTAATTAGGCCCTTACACCAACAAGCTGGTATCAGAGCTGCGTTATAGTGATCCTCATTATAGGTAGCTATGGCGGGCAACACCTCGGCAGGAGCTGGTGAATCTTCAGCCCAAGATCGTAGCGGTAGCCAAGATTCTGGTGTTTCGGCGCCAATATGAGCGCGAACAAACCAGGGCTCGCTGATCAAGGAGGTGCTGAAGAATTTCACCGTTGAGAAGTTCAATGGTGAGGGCTATGATGATTGGGCCTGGAAAATGCAACTATATTTCCGTCAGATCGGTTTGCTGAAACTAATGATTGGGGAGGAGCCTAGACCGAGTGACCCCGCCCTTCAGGAAGATTGGGACGAGCGTGCCTCGGCTGGCTACTATTTGATGTCGCAGAGTTTGGAGCTGAATCAGCGTCACCACGTCATGCACCTGCTGCCGGAGGTTGAGTGCGGTCCGAAGGCGTGGACCGTGTTGAAGGAGCTGCACGCCCTGACCTCCGTCGCCGCGACGCTCATGATGGAGAGGGAGCTGTCCGCGTTGCGCTTGAGCGAGGGAGAGACGGTGCAACCTGTTCTACACAAGATGCGTGACCTCTACGCGAAGTTGGCGACCGCGGAAATCACCTACCCGGAGCAGACCAAATGCCTGAAGATGCTCTTGCTGCTGCCGGAATCGTGGCTTCAATTCACTGGCGGATTGAGCCTGCCGCAGAACCAGAGCTTGTGGACGCTCGAGTGGGTGCGGACGAAGATTCTGGAGGAGGACTTCCGTCGCCGCCAACTGAGGGGTGGAGACGACGGCAGCAGCGGCTACGGGATGCAAGGGAGCCGACGTGGCAGAGGACGTGGCTTCGGTGGTGCTGGACGCGGTGCAAAGAAGGACGACGACTCCAACGACCAACAACGAGGTACCGGTTGGGGTCGCGGTGCGAAATCTGGACATGGGGGCAAGTTGGGTGCTGGTGGCAAAATGAAAGGGAGTTGCTGGTATTGTGAGAAGGAAGGGCACCCCTGGTTTTTGTGCTATAAGAAACCCGATGGATGGACCCCCCAGAATCGTCACCAGGATGGCGGCGTGCGGAGGAACCAGAAAAATGGCGCCAACATGGTCGCTGATTCGTCCGACAACAACCCGAAGGGCAACGGCGGTGCGGAGAAGAAGAAGGAGCGCACCGCGGGCCAATTCTTCCATGTGGGAGACAAGGGGGAGCAAGGAGACGCATCTGCTAAGGTTGGAGCAGAGCTGCACCCCCTGGACTATTGGGTGTTGGACACAGGCGCTGCTTGGACGATGACGCCGCGCAAGGACCTGCTGGACGACGTACGCGCTGCACCGATTAACAAGGTGTGCTCCGCCTCTGGGCGCATGTTGAAGGTGGCTGGTGCGGGACGAGCTGCGTTTAAGGGAGCAGATGGCAAGCCGGTGGTGCTGCACGACGTTCTCCTCATCCCCGCCCTGAAAGCCAACCTTATCTCGCTCCGTAAGCTTGGCAAGATTGGGGTGAACACCAACACGGATGGGGCTCGCACTTATAAGGGGAAGCTGGGCAATCGGGTGCTTTGGGATCTGCACGAGAGCAAGGATGTGTACATCTATGTAGGAGCTGTCGGCGCTGACATGGCACGGTGGGGGGCAGGCTGGAGAGGGGTCTGCATCCCAAAGAGAGTGCAACGCTGTTGGAGGGGTTGGTGTGAAAGTGTCGGCCAGATCTGGGGAGACAGATTGGGCAACGGCACACCGACGCTTAGGGCATGTGGCAATGCCTTTGCTGAAGCAGCTGGAGAAGGATGGAGCCGTTAAGGGTCTGAAGCTGAACGGACAGCCACCCGATGAAAACTGTGAAATCTGTTTGCTCTCAAAGTTCACCCGTTTCCCCTTCCATAGTGTGGCTGGCAGGAGCAAGAAGCCGTTGGAGCTGGTCCACATGGACTTGGTGGGGCCGCTGCCGGTGCAAGGGCACAAGGGGGAGCGGTATTTCCTAACCATAGTGGATGACTGGAGCAGGCTAATGTGGGCGTATCCGCTGAAGCAGAAAGATCACGCCGCCTCCACGATTCGGGACGATTGGCTGCCGTTCGTGGAGAAGCAAGCGGAGTGTGTGGTGAAGCGGATTAGGACAGACTGGGGTGGTGAGTTCCTTGGAGCTGAGATGACGGCTTACCACCCCACATGAAGCAGGGTATCCAGGGGGAGCTGACCACGGCTTACACCCCACAGTCGAACGGCGTAGCAGAACGGGCGAACCGGACAATTCTGGAAACAGCTAGGGCGCTGCTCATAGAATCTGGGCAACTCGATGTGGCCCCATGCTGTCCGGCACGCCACCGTCGCTAGGAACAGGGTGCTCACTAAGGTTGGGGATGACTCGTGGGTGCCATTGGAGAGGTGGCTTGGGAGGAAGCCGCCGGTGGACATGCTGAGGGTGTTTAGGTGCATGGCAGTCGCCCACGTCCCCAAGACCTACCGTAGTAAGTTGGGGGTAAGCGCAATCTGGGTGTGTTGTTTGACAGCAGGGATGTGAAATTCATTGAGGGCATGATGTATGGGAGCTGGGAGAAACAGCCAGAGGCAAGGGTGTCCTAGTAGATGGAGCAGATCGCCATGAACCTGGACCTGACTCCTAGTGTGTGGGAGGAAGGAGAGGAGGCAGCTGCAGGGGGTGGTGATGGAGCGAGGGTACAGGAGGCACCTGCTGGTGGAGAAAATGGAGTGCAGACTGTCGGTAGTACTAGTGAAGCTGCTGGATCCGAGGGAGGAAAGCAGCAGCAGGGGAAAACTAAGAAGCCGAAGGGTGTCGTTATGAAGGGATGGGAGACATCTGTCTTTGACCAGGCCAGGACGTACCCATATGGCTACTAAGAAGCTGACTGCAGGAACTGATGCAGCAGAGCAGCAGCTTGGGACCGAGGAGGCAATGCTGATTCTACCTCATGGCTATGACCCGGATGAGGAGGATGAGCCTGCGTACAGTTTTGTTGCCCCTGCACCAGAGGAACCAGCTAGCATGGAGGAGGCATTAGCTGGACCAAATAGGGACAAGTGGCTGGCTTCTAGGGATGCTGAGTACCAGAGCCTGCTGGAGAATGGGACATGGGAACTAGTGGTGCTCTTTGAGGGAAAGAAAGCGGTACAATGCAAGTGGGTGCTGAGGATCAAGACTGACGACAAGGGGCAGGTCACCATCTACAAGAGTAGGTTGGTCGCTAAGGGGTTTATAAAGGGGTTGAGGTGCTGAAAGAGAAGGGGGAGCGGCTTGGAGAAGGCAAGCTCTTTCTCACTTGCTTTACCGATGCTACGTGGGCTTCTAAGAAGGAGGATTCCTCATCTGTGGGAAGATTCATGTGCGTAGTTGGGGGAGGACCTGTTAGTTGGAGGTCTAAGAAGCAGACGGAGACGGCCCTCTCCTCTGTGGAATCGGAGTACATGGCGATGTTCCATGGGGTGAAGGAGGTGATTTGGCTGAGGAGGCTATTAGAGGAGATTGGCCAGGAGCAGAAGGTTGCTACGCCGCTGTTTTGTGATAGTAAGGGGGCTCATGGGAAGGCCAGGAACGCTGTGCTTCACGGGCTGAACAAGCACATGCGTATCAAGTGGCACTGGCTGCGTAAGGAGGTGAGGAGGAGGGCAGTGGATCCGATCTACATCAAGACCCACCAGCAGCCAGCAGACTTTCTCACCAAGAGGCTTGCGGATGAGCCTCATTGGCGTTGTATGCGCATGAGTGGAATGAGCATGAACTAGCATGGAATGATGGAAATGCAGCCGGCAGGCTGAGGGGGAGTGTGTTGGGTGCAATTTTTCATTGCACGACACCCTGCCGTCTGTTTGTACGAGTTTGCGTGTGCATGTGAATGGTGTGTTCGTGTGTTTGTTTGCTTTCGCAATTTTCGCTTGAAGCATTTGCCGGTACTCTCGCAATGTGCGCTTCGGCACAACATTGTACGCGCTATGAACAGTGCAAGCAGAAAGGACGAGCTCGCAAAGGAACCCAAGATGGAAGCTTTGCAGTTCAGTTTAATTGATTGCACAGATTCAGTTCTATCCAACTCGAAATTGTACTGTATTGTTTGGTTACTATAGTGTAGCACTATAGGGGTACAATTTAGGTTAAGGTTGGATGTTGTTTGTCTGTATCTGCATGCTACAAGGCCAGGGGAAACCAGCAGAACCTGCATTTGGCTGGTTGGGCAAAGACGAAACAGGTTCTGTTTTAGAACCTGAACCTGGTTGTTGTTTTCCCAGGTTGGAAAAACAGAACCAGAGGTTGTTTACCAACCTACCACCTGCTATTTTGCCCAGCCAGGTTGGTTCTGTTGCTTTGAATTATTTGGGATCATCCCTGGTTGTTCCAAGGTTGATTCCCAAGGTCCTTGCTAGCTAGAACTATTTAGTCCTTCTCTGTTTGTACCTGGATATAGTCAATTGATTCATGCGAATTCCTTCATCAGTTGAATTTCGTTTCTACGCGGTTCGACGGCGGAATGCTACCCAAGTCAACGCTAGTACGCTAGCACTCTAATGCTAGGCAAACGCTGTCCGAGCCATAACTTTGTAATGGCAAAACTTTTCGCGAGGCAACTTGGCTCATTTTAAAGCTCTTGGAGCGAGCTTCGATATAGCGAATTCTCAGCTTAATCCGATCGACGGTCTGCACGGCACGCTGCGCGAGATCAAGGTACTCTCGCTATTTTGATTGTATTCTTCTTATCCTTCTATTTACAAACTCGGACCCGAGGATAGGGGCTGGTCTTGAACCAGGCACCCAGGGAACCTTGGAGGTGACCTCGATGAGAGTTTAAGTTTGAATTGCGTCTTAGTAGCTTGAGTTTATTAGGCCCTTACACCAACAAGTATGACAGGCGCAACCCTCGAAGTCGGCAGTGAGGACAACGGAAGGCTTGAAAGGCAGTGACCATGCGACACACTCATCCGACAGGAGGTGGGTGTGCGAAGGGCCGAGTGCACACAACTTGGAGACGCTGCAATGCCATCGGCCCTTACAGACACCGCTGACGCGGAAGTAGAAGACAACAGATCTGAGGGTGATGGGTGTGACGTAGGGGGGGAGCGTGGTGTTCATTGTTACACTTCTACAACTATGCGTCAATTATTGACGACTGGTTGTAATATTGGTAGCAATGGAGCACAAATACAAGAGTATGAGTAAGTATGTTACTTAACAGTACGGCTGGTCCTAAGCATAAATGCGTCACTTGACCGTATGGTTGGTAAAGACTAACTGCATTACTTACCCATATGGCTGGTACTAAGCGTAAGTGCGTCACTTATCCGTATCGCTGGTACTAGAAGTAAGTGCGGTATTTTCCCATATGGCTGTTCCTAAGAGTAAAAATGCTACTTACACGTATGGTTGGTGGTAGGAATCAGTGCGGTATTATTCCGTATGGCTAGTACCAAAAGTAAGTACATTACTTACCCGTATGGCTGGTCCTAAGAGTATGTGTGTTGCTTACCCGTATGGTTAACACAAAGGGTAAGTGCGTTACTTACCCGTATGGTTAGTATTAAGAAAAAGTGCATTACTTAACCATACGGGTATGGTTGGTACTTAAAGTAAATGCATTATTTATCCGTATGGCTGGTACTAATAGTAAGTGAGTTACTTACCCGTATGGCTGGTCCTAAGCATAGGTGCATTACATTTCCGTATGGTTGTTACTAAGAGTAAGTGCGTTACTTACCCATATAGTTGGTACCAAGAGTAAGTGCGTTACTTATCCGTATGGTTGGTACTAAGAGTACGTGCGTTATTTATCGGTATGGTTGGTAATGAGAGTAAGTGAGTTACTTACCCGTATGGTTGGTAGAAAGAGTAAGTGCGTAACTTAATCATATGGCTCGTACTAAGAGTAGGTGTGATACTTACCCAATTGGCTGGAACAAAGTGGTGCGTCACTTACCCGTTTGGTTGGTACAAAGAGTAAGTGTGTCTCTTACCCGTATGGTTGGTACCAAAACTAAGTGCCTCAATTACCAATATGTATGGTTGGTACTAACAGTAAGTACGTCACTGTCAAATGTTATAGCCTCTAGTGGGTTGCCAAATTATATGCATGTTTAGTTTAGATAGGCTATATGGGGGTTAACACTAGGGGGTACACAATTTCTCTCGACATTCTTGTACTCCCCCCCTTGACCTAATCAATCATCCTAGCCTAAGTATCATGACATGGTATAGAGCAGGAGGTCCTTAGGACCTTAAACCTACCTCCTTTAGGGCCCACCTTAAAATCGCCTCCGGTTACCACGTTACCCCGCGCCCGCCCTGCCCTCCTACGAGTCGCGCTGCCCCTGCTGGCCGCGCGCCACAGCTGCAGCGCGCGTTTTTTCCCTGTTTTTTTTTCGCGGGCACTGCCCTGCCCGCTCTGCCCCGCGCGCGCTGCTCGTCGCGTCGCCCCGCAGCCCCGCAGACTCCCGCGCGCCGCACGCTTAGCCGTCCCGCAGCCCCTCGCGTCGCCCTCTCCCCTCCCAATCCCGTCGCCCACCTCCTCCCTGCCCCTTTCCTACTGTCAGCCTCCTCCCCGCCCTTCCTACCGTCGCGCCCCCTCCTCCCCGCCCTTTCCTACCGTCGCGCCCTCCTCCCCGCCCCTTTCCTACCGTTGCGCCCTCCTCCCTGCCCCTTTCCTACCGTCGCGCCCTCCTCCCCGCCCCTTCTCACCGCGCCGCCCGCCAGCCAGCGCGCCGCGCCGCCCGCCAACCAGCGTGCTGCGCCACCCGCCTGTCCACATGCCGCGCTGCCTGCCCGCCTGCACGCCTACACGCTACTGACGGTCTCCCCCTCCCGCGGCTGCGCTCTCTCACTTTCGCCCCCTATGGCGACCTCCCGAGTACTTCGCTTTGACCCTGAGGGGAGACCGATTGACTTTAGTACGTGGCTTACGCAGGCGCAGCGCCACCTTAAGAGCCAGCGGCAGGATGGCGTGCACCTGTTCGCACACGCGTCCGCCACTCAAACCGCCCCTCTGCAGCCTCGGCCGCTGCCCACTACCCCACCGCCTACTTCTGAGCAGGAGGCCGACTACCAGCGCCAGCTCCTCGCTCGTGACGTGTGGGAGTCTCGTGACGCCGCTGCCTGCCTCGCCCTGACCGACCTTCTCCCGCCGACAGAGGCAGTCCACTTCGCTCAGGTCGAGTCTGCTGCAGATCTATATAAGGCTATTGTTGCTCGCTACTCCACACCCTCCTCTGCTTCGCTCAGTCGCCTCCTCGTACCCTTTATCTACCCTGACCTCGCCTCCTTTGAGACTGTCTCTGACCTCGCTACCCACCTGCGCTCTCTTGACGCTCGCTTTCGCGCTGCTTGCACTGAGGACCAGCTTGCCCTTGCCCCGCCCCCTATGTGGCTCACTATTCACTGGCTAGTCACTCGAGTTCCTGACCGCCTAGCCACAGCCCGCGACGCGCTTCTTCTGAAGCACCCCACTGAGCTCACCATCGATCTTCTTGAGACCGCTCTCTCGAAGATCGAGAGTAACCTCCTCACTGTTGCCTCTGCCTCTTCCGCGCCTCCTCCTCGTCTCTTTGAGGGGTGTGCGGTACCACAGCTTCCCACCTTCACTGCCTCACTTGCCACCCCCACGTCTTCTTCCTCTGAGGAGACGGCGGCTGTTTCTGTCTCTGGCGGACAGAAACGTGGCAAGGCCGGCAAGAAGGGCGGGAAGGGCGGCGGGGGTACTGGGGGTGGTGCGGGTAGTGGCGGCGGCGGTGGGGCAGGTGGTGGGAGCAGTGGTGGGGGTGGCTCGGGCCCTGACGGCCCTCCCCTTGACAGTGGAGTTCTCACTGGTGGTGCGGGGTTCCAGCAGCAGCAGCAGCAGCCGACTTCTCAGCAGCTGCCACCGCCTGGACAGCAGCAGCGGCAGGGACAGCAGCAGCAGCGCCCGCCACAGCAGCAGCCGCAGCAGTGGGGCCCGCCGCAGCAGTGGGGCCCTCAGCAGCAGTGGAGGTCTGCTGGTCCCCCGAGCACTGGGCGCAGTGGTGCCCCCTCCAGTCGGGGGCCTCGCTCGGCCGGCCGCGACGTTGGTCCCTGTGAGTACTGGATCCTTACGGGTCTTCGTAGGGACTCGTACTGTGGCCGCCCCGACCACTCTGCTGCACGCTGCTTCAGTCGTCTCGACGACCTCTACCGTTTGCACCACGGCCCCTCCGCTCCCCCGCCGCCACGCTGGGGGACGCTTCTTGCTTGTGGTAGTGCTGTTTTTGATATGACTATGGATGATGCTAGGTCCTATGCCATGTATGCTGATGTTGACTATAGTGCTCCTGGATCTGTGTACTTGCCTGTACCTAGCTTAGGATCTTTGCCTGTTGCTAGAGTAGGTGCTAGTGTAGGATCTTGCTTAGCTACTAGTACAGGTACTCCCTCGGCGGACGCCTCTCTCTCTTTCACACTGGACTCAGGAGCGACGCAGTGCTTCTTTCGCGACCGCACGACTCTCTCTCCACTACCGGCGCCAGTCTCCATAGCACTGGCCGATCCCTCTTCGGGACCGGTCATTGCGACTCACGCCACTACGCTCCCGTGCCCAGCTGCTCCTTCCGGTTCCCTGACTGGCCTCCACGTTCCTACGTTCTCTAGGAACCTGGTTGGTGTGAGCCTTCTGGTGACACCGCGGTCTGTGTGGACGGTGACAAGTACGCTCCCTTGGCCACTTTTTGCCAGGAGCCGGGCTCCGGCCTGTACACCCTTCACACCGACCCCCGTCAGGTTCCTCCGTCCCACCAGGTAGCCAGGTCCAGTCAGGTTGCTGTGTCCGGTCTAGTTGCTGCGTCGTGCTCGTGTCGGTCGCTTGCCCACCCCTCCCTCCTCTGGCACCACCGCCTTGGTCACCCGTCCCTCCCTCGTCTCCGCGCTATGTCCAGTCAGCGTCTTGTCTTAGGCCTCCCCCGAGTCCTTCCGCCGCTCCCGCCGTCCCCAGCTCCTCCGTGCGGTCCTTGTGTCCAGGGTCGGCTACGCGCCACCCCTCACTCCTCCTCCCTCCGTCCGGCCACCGAGCCCTTCGAGACACTCCACTTAGACGTCTGGGGCCCCGCTCGCCGTCTTGGCCCTGAGCGGGAGAGTTTCTTTTTGGTGGTCGTTGACGACTACTCTCGGTACACCACCGTGTTCCCTTTGGCGAAGAAGTCCGACATGACTTTTACGCTGATCCGGTGGCTGCTCGCCACCGAGAGTACTCGTCGTCGTCGTGTCAGTTGTCTCCACTCCGACCGTGGGGGTGAGTTTCGCTCCGGCATTCTCGCCAGATTCTGTGCTGAGCAGGGCATCACCCAGTCCTGGACTCTTCCAGACTCTCCACAGCAGAATGGGGTTGCTGAGCGCCGCCTAGGCCTGGTCATGGAAATTGCCCGCACCTCCATGATCCATGCCCGCGCCCCCCATTTTCTGTGGCCCTACGCGGCTCGGTACGCCGCTCACCAGTTGAACCTCTGGCCTCGCGTCTCACGGCCAGGGGCTTCACCGACCAGTCTTTGGACAGGGTCCCCTGGTGTTGCGTCGAGGTTTAGTGTCTGGGGGTGCTTGGCTCTTGTCCGCGACACCTCTGCGGACAAGATCTCACCTCGCGCCGTCCCCTGTGTCTTCCTTGGTTTTCCAGAGGACTCCTCTGACTTCACCTTTTACCACCCTCCCTCCCACCGGTTCTTTGACTCTCGTGACGTCCGTTTCGACGAGTCCGTCCCCTACTACGTCAGGTACCCCTGTCGAGGTCTCCCGGTTCCCCCCCCTCCCCTCTTCCTGGCTCCAGCTCTTCCTCCTCCCGCCCCTGCTCCTCAGGTACCCCCTCCTGTTCCCGCTCCGTTTGGTGTATCCCACACTACTCCCCCACCCTCGGTACCCCCCCAGGTCTCACCTCCCTTCCCTCAGTCATCCTCACAGCCTCCGCAGCAGCCGTCAGCGCTTCCTCTGCCGGCCACTGCGGACTCTGAGGGTGTTGGTGCTCGAGGTGAGGGCTCTGGCGGTGCTCGTTCTGGGGGTGCTGGCGTTGGCGCTGGGCATGCACCTGCTGCAGCTGCCCGTTCTGAGGGTACTGGAGCTGGTGGAGGTCCTGGGGCTGGTGGTGTTTCTGGAGCTGGAGAGTCTGGGGCTGGTGCTGGTGCCACTGGAGGCACCACGACTGGGGGTGCGGGTACACCTCCTATAGGTGCTGGTCGTGCTGCCGCGGGAGGTACTCGCTCTGGGGGTGCTCAGCCGGGTACTGTCGAGGACGGAGGAGGTTCTTCTGCTGCGTCTCCTGACACCACTCCTCCTCCTCACCCTTACCCGACTCGTTACCAGGCCCTTCTTCGTCTAGAGCGTGAGGAGCAGCAGCGTTTGGAGCGTGAGAGGTCGGAGGTCCAGCAGCGTGTGGAGTGTGAGAGGTTGGAGTTGCAGCGGGAGCAGCCGCAGCAGCAGCAGCAGCAGCAGAAGCAGCCACAGCAGCCTCCGGCCCCTGTTTCTGGCCTTCGGGCCCTTGGTCTCCCCTCCTCACGTCCTGTGTTCGGTCCTACGCGGACTCAGCTCCGGCTGTGTTCCCTCGTTCTCAGTCTCCTCCGTCTCCCCCTCCTCTCACCCACACTTGGACCTCTCGTCCTCCTCGTGCTCGTCCCTCGTCACCTGTCACTGACCTCCGTACCGTGTTGTTTCGTTCTAGTCCCCCTCGTCCTCCTCAGTCTGTTCTTCCTCGTCCTCCTGAGTCGTCCCTCACGGCCTCCCTGACCACTCCGGTCTCTGACTGCTACCGCAGGTACTCCGCCCCACTCTCTCTCGTGTTCTCGCCTCTCTTGTTACAGACCCTCGTGCCTCTCCTTCCTCCGTCGCGGTCCTCACTGCCGCTGTCACTGACTTTACTGCTACGCGTCGCCTTGACTACGCCACTCGTGTTGTGGCCGCTCCTCCTGTCCGTCCTCTGTCCGCCGGGGGTGAGTCTGCCCTTGGCTGTGACGTCCTAGAGGACAGACAGTTTGAGCTAGAGTTCCTGGCAGCTGCTTCGCCTCATCTCTGTGCCATGCTCCTCGCTCCTGAGGGAGACCCCGACGCTCCTGACATTCCTACTCCTCGCACTTACGCTGAGGCAGTGTCAGGGCCTTGGGCCTCTCAGTGGAGAGCTGCCATGGACGCAGAGATGGCCTCCTACAGGTCCACAGGCACTTACGTTGACGAGGTTCCCCCCCCAGGGGCGAACATAGTTGACGGCATGTGGATCTTCAAGGTGAAGCGGCCGCCGGGATCTCCCCCAGTCTTCAAGGCACGTTACGTGGCTAGAGGTTTCAGTCAGCGCGAGGGAGTTGATTTCTTTCAGACCTTCGCGCCCACCCCGAAGATGACCACTCTTCGGGTGTTACTTCACGTAGCGGCACAGAGGGACTACGAGCTACACTCCCTCGACTTCTCCACCGCCTTCTTGTAGGGCAGCCTACACGAGGAGATCTGGCTGCGTCGTCCTCCGGGCTTCACTGGCACCTTCCCGCCTGGGACCCAGTGGAGCCTCAGACGACCGGTCTACGGTCTCCGCCAGGCACCCCGTGAGTGGCACGACACTCTCCGCTCTACTCTGTCCGACCTCGGGTTTCAGCCGTCTTCCGCCGACCCGTCGTTGTTTGTTCGTCGTGGGCGCACACCTTTCTTCGTTCTGGTCTACGTTGACGACTTGGTTTTTGCCACAGCCGACACAGTTGCACTGGCGGAGGTGAAGTCCGAACTGCAGAAGAGACACACCTGCACTGACCTTGGGGAACTGCGCCGCTACCTTGGCCTGCAGATCTCCAGGGACAGAGCCGCTCGCACCATCACTCTGACTCAGTCACACATGGTGCAGCAGGTCCTTCAGTGGTTCGGGCTTCAGCACTCCACTCCTGCACCCACCCCTCTTGCTGTAGACCACAGACTCACTGGGCCTTTTCCTGACGAGCCGTTCGAGCCCAGTGGTCCCTACGCAGAGCTGGTTGGCTGCCTCATGTACCTGATGACGTGCACTCGCCCGGACCTCGCCTTCCCTCTTAGCATCCTTTCTCGCTTTGTTGCGACTGGGAGACACCGTCCTGTTCACTGGACGGCGGCTAAGAGGGTGGCGAAGTACCTCGGCGCGACATCGGACATGGGGCTTGTACTTGGAGGGACACAGCCAGTTGTACAAGACTCCTCGTACGCCGACGACGCTGAGACTTAGAGGTCTACGCAGGGTTAACGTTTCAGCCTAGGCTCTGGAGCTGTTTCGTGGAGGTCTACTCGGTCTTCCTCTGTTGCGACTTCTACCGCAGAGGCCGAGATCTACGCTGGAGCCCTTGCTGCACAGGAGCTACGCTGGTTGACCTTCTTGCTCACTGACCTTGGTGAGCGACCGAGCTCTGCACCGACCTTGTTTGCTGACAACAAGGCGATGATTCTCCTGTGTCGAGAGCCTCGACTGGAGGGCAGGGTGAAGCACATCGGCGTCAGGCTCCTTCGAGAGTTGCAGAGACGCGGACAGGCTCGTCTGGACTTCGTGGCCTCCGAGGCCAACACTGCAGACATCTTCACCAAGGCTCTTCAGCCTTGTGACCACCGTCGGTTTTGTCTGCAGTTAGGCCTCATTGAGACTGGATCTAGTAGACTGCAGTAGTGTTTTCCTGCCTCTTGTTTGCTTGTATCACATATATATTAGCTTGTACACTCTTGAACTGGCCTTGTGGCCCCTTGTTTGTGCTCAGACTGTGTGGTGACGTTGTGATCCACCCTGAGCTGTGTTTTCTCTCTTGCTTGTGACTGGTCTTGTGACCTTAGGTTGTGTTTTTTGTTGCTTGGCATTCCCCACTTAGGCTATGGGGGTGTGTCAAATGTTATAGCCTCTAGTGGGTTGCCAAATTATATGCATGTTTGGTTTAGATAGGCTATATGGGGGTTAACACTAGGGGGTACACAATTTCTCTCGACATTCTTGTACTCCCCCCCTTGACCCAATCAATCATCCTAGCCTAAGTATCATGACAGTCACTTACCCATATGGTTGATACTAAGAGTAAGTGCATTACTTAATGGTATGGTTGGTACAAATAGTAAGTGCATTACTTTCCCGTATGAACCAACAGGCCAGTTGGTCCAACCGGTCCATTGGACGCACAGGCCAGTTGGTCCAACCGGTCCGTTGGACCAACAGGCCAGTTGGACCAACCGGTCCATTGGACCAAAAGGCCAGTTGGTCCAACCGGTCCATTGGACGTACAGGCCAGTTGAACGGACCAGTCAAGTGGACCAACAGGCCACTTGGTCCAACCGGTCCATTGGAAGCACAGGCCAGTTGAACCAACCGGTCAAGTGGACCAACGGGCCAGTTGGTCCAACCGGTCCATTGGACGCACAGGCCAGTCGGTCCAACCGGTCCATTGGACCAACAGGCCAGTTGGTCCAACCTGTCTTTTGGACCAACAAGCCAGTTGGTCCAACCGGTCCATTGGACCAACAGGCCAGTTGGTCCAACCGGTCCATCTGATCAACAGGCCAGTTGAACCAACCGGTCAAGTGGACCAACAGGACAGTTGGTCCAACCGGTCCATTGGACCAACAGGCCAGTTGGTCTAACCGGTCCATTGGACCAACAGGCTAGCTGATCCATCCGGTCCATTGGACGCACAGGCCAGTTGGTCCAACCGGTCCATTGGACCAACAGGGCAGTTGGTCCAACCGGTCCATTGGACAAACAGGCCAGTTGGACCAACCGGTCCATTGGACGCACAGGCCAGTTGGTCCAACCGGTCCATTGGACCAACAGGCCAGTTGTTCCAACCGGTCCATTGGACCAACAGGCGAGTTGGTCCGACCGGTCCATTGGACCAAAAGGCCAGTTGGTCCAACCTGTCCATTGAACGCACTGGCCAGTTGGTCCAACCGGTCCATTGGACCAACAGGCCAGTCGGTCCAACCGGTCCATTGGACCAACAGGCCAGTTGGTCCAACCGAGTCCATTGGACCAACAGGCCAGTTGGTCCAACAGGTCCATTGGACCAACAGGCCAGTCGGTCCAACCGGTCCATTGGACCAACAGGCCAGTTATGCCAACCGGTCCATTGGACCAACAGGCCAGTCGGTCCAACCGGTCCATTGGACCAACAGACCAGTTGGTCCAACCTGTCCATTGAACGCACTGGCCAGTTGGTCCAATCGGTCCATTGGACCAACAGGCCAGTCGGTCCAACCGGTCCATTAGACCAACAGGCCAGTTGGTCCAACGGGTCCATTGGACCAACAGGCCAGTCGGTCCAACCGGTCCACTGGACCAACAGGCGAGTTGGTCCAACCGGTCCATTGGACAAATAGGCCAGTTGGTCCTACCTCTGCATTGAACGCACAAGCCAGTTGGTCCAACCGGTCCATTGGACCAACATACCAATTGGTCCAACCAGTCCATTGGACGCACAGGGCAGTTGAACCAACCGGTCATGTGCATCAACAGGCCAGTTGGTCCAACCGGTTCATTGGACCAACAGGCCAATTGGTCCAACCGGTCCATTGGACCAATAGGCCAGTTGGTCCAACCGGTCCATTGGACGCACAGGCCAGTTGGTCCAACCGGTCCTTTGGACCAACAGGTCAGTTGAACCAACCGGTCATGTGCACCAAACAGGCCAGTTGGTCCAACCGGTCCATTGGACCAACAAGCCCGTTGGTCCAACCGGTCCATTGGACCAACAGGACAGTTGGTCCAACCGGTCCATTGGACGCACAGGCCAGTTGGTCCAACCGGTGCTTTGGACCAACAGGTCAGTTTGACAAACCGCTCCATTGCACCAACAGGCCAGTTGGTCCAACCGATCCATTGGACCAACAGGTCAGTTGGTCCAACCGGTCCACTAGACCAACAGGCGAGTTGGTCCAACCGGTCCATTGGACGCACAGGCCAGTTGGTCCAACCGGTCCATTGGACCAACAGGCCAGTTGGTCCAGCCGGTCCATTGGACCAACAAGCTAGTTGGTCCAACCGGTCCATTGGACCAACAGACCAGTTGGTCCAACCGATCCATTGGACCAACAGGCCAGTTGGTCCAACTGGTCCATTGGACCAACAGGCCAGTTCGTCCAACCGGTCCATAGGACGCATAGGCCAGTTGAACCAACCGGTCCAGTGGACCAACAGGCCAGTTGGTCCAACCGGTCCATTGGACCAACAGGCCAGTTGTTCTAACCTAACCGGTCCATTGGACCAACAGGCTAGTTGGTCCAACCGGTCCATTGGACGCACAGGCCAGTTGGTCCAACCGATCCATTGGACCAACAGGCCAGTTGGACCAACCGGTCCATTGGGCCAACAGGCCAGTTGGTCCAACCGGTCCTTTGGACCAACAGGCCAGTTGGTCCAACCGGTCCATTGGACCAACAGGCAAGTTGGTCCAACCGGTCCATTGGACGCACAGGCCAGTTGGACCAACCGGTCCATTGGACGCACAGGCCAGTTGGTCCAACCGGTCCATTGGACCAACAGGTCAGTTGGTCCAACAGGTCTTTTGGACCAACAGACATGTTGGTCCAACCGGTCCATTGGACCAACAAGCCAGTTGGTCCAACCGGTCCATTGGACGCACAGGCCAGTTGGTCCAACCGGTCCTTTGGACCAACAGGCTAGTTGGTCCAACCGGTCCATTAGACCAACAGGCCAGTTGGTCCAACCTGTCCTTTGAACACACAGGCCAGTTGGTCCAACCGGTCCATTGGACCAACAGACCACTTGGTCCAACCGACCGGACCATTGGACCAACAGGCCAGTTGGTCCAACCGGTCCATTGGACCAACAGGCCAGTTGGTCCAGCCGGTCCATCAGACCAACAGGCCAGTTGGTCCAACCGGTCCATTGGACCAACAGACCAGTTGGTCCAACCGATCCATTGGACCAACAGGCCAGTTGGTCCAACTGGTCCATTGGACCAACAGGCCAGTTGGTCCAACCCGTCCATTGGACGCATAGGCCAGTTGAACTAACCGGTCCAGTGGACCAACAGGCCAGTTGGTCCAACCGGTCCATTGGATCAACAGGCCAGTTGCTCCAATCTAACCAGTCCATTGGACCAACAGGCTATTTGGTTCATCCGGTCCGTTGGACGCGCAGGCCAGTTGGTCCAACCGATCCATTGGACCAACAGGCCAGTTGGACCAACCGGTCCATTGGGCCAACAGGCCAGTTGGTCCAACCGGTCCTTTGGACCAACAGGCCAGTTGGTCCAACTGGTCCATTAGACGCACAGGCAAGTTGGTCCAACCCGGTCCATTAAACGCATAGGCCAGTTGGTCCAACCGGTCCATTGGACGCACAGGCCAGTTGGTCCAAACGGTCCATTGGACCAACAGGCCAGTTGGTCCAACCGGTCCATTAGACCAACAGGCCAGTTGGTCCAACCTTTCCTTTGAACGCACAGGCCAGTTGGTCCAACCGGTCCATTGGACCAACAGACCAGTTGGTCCAACCGGTCCATTCGACCAACAGGCCAGTTGGTCCAACCGGTCCATTGGACCAACAGGCCAGTTGGTCCAGCCGGTCCATCAGACCAACAGGCCAGTTGGTCCAACCGGTCCATTGGACCAACAGACCAGTTGGTCCAACCGATCCATTGGACCAACAGGCCAGTTGGTCCAACTGGTCCATTGGACCAACAGGCCAGTTGGTCCAACCCGTCCATAGGACGCATAGGCCATCGAACCAACCGGTCCAGTGGACCAACAGGCCAGTTGGTCCAACCGGTCCATTTGACCAACAGGCCAGTTGGTCCAACCGGTCCACTAGACCAACAGGCGAGTTGGTCCAACCGGTCCATTGGACGCACAGGCCAGTTGGTCCAACCGGTCCATTGGACCAACAGGCCAGTTGGTCCAGCCGGTCCATTGGACCAACAAGCTAGTTGGTCCAACCGGTCCATTGGACCAACAGACCAGTTGGTCCAACCGATCCATTGGACCAACAGGCCAGTTGGTCCAACTGGTCCATTGGACCAACAGGCCAGTTCGTCCAACCGGTCCATAGGACGCATAGGCCAGTTGAACCAACCGGTCCAGTGGACCAACAGGCCAGTTGGTCCAACCGGTCCATTGGACCAACAGGCCAGTTGTTCCAACCTAACCGGTCCATTGGACCAACAGGCTAGTTGGTCCAACCGGTCCATTGGACGCACAGGCCAGTTGGTCCAACCGATCCATTGGACCAACAGGCCAGTTGGACCAACCCGTCCATTGGGCCACCAGGCCAGTTGGTCCAACCGGTCCTTTGGACCAACAGGCCAGTTGGTCCAACCGGTCCATTGGACCAACAGGCAAGTTGGTCCAACCGGTCCATTGGACGCACAGGCCAGTTGGACCAACCGGTCCATTGGACGCACAGGCCAGTTGGTCCAACCGGTCCATTGGACCAACAGGTCAGTTGGTCCAACAGGTCTATTGGACCAACAGACATGTTGGTCCAACCGGTCCATTGGACCAACAAGCCAGTTGGTCCAACCGGTCCATTGGACGCACAGGCCAGTTGGTCCAACCGGTCCTTTGGACCAACAGGCTAGTTGGTCCTGCCGGTCCATTAGACCAACAGGCCAGTTGGTCCAACCTGTCCTTTGAACACACAGGCCAGTTGGTCCAACCGGTCCATTGGACCAACAGACCACTTGGTCCAACCGACCGGACCATTGGACCAACAGGCCAGTTGGTCCAACCGGTCCATTGGACCAACAGGCCAGTTGGTCCAGCCGGTCCATCAGACCAACAGGCCAGTTGGTCCAACCGGTCCATTGGACCAACAGACCAGTTGGTCCAACCGATCCATTGGACCAACAGGCCAGTTGGTCCAACTGGTCCATTGGACCAACAGGCCAGTTGGTCCAACCCGTCCATTGGACGCATAGGCCAGTTGAACTAACCGGTCCAGTGGACCAACAGGCCAGTTGGTCCAACCGGTCCATTGGATCAACAGGCCAGTTGCTCCAATCTAACCGGTCCATTGGACCAACAGGCTATTTGGTTCATCCGGTCCGTTGGACGCGCAGGCCAGTTGGTCCAACCGATCCATTGGACCAACAGGCCAGTTGGACCAACCGGTCCATTGGACAAACAGGCCAGTTGGTCCAACCGGTCCTTTGGACCAACAGGCCAGTTGGTCCAACTGGTCCATTAGACGCACAGGCAAGTTGGTCCAACCGGTCCATTAAACGCATAGGCCAGTTGGTCCAACCGGTCCATTGGACGCACAGGCCAGTTGGTCCAAACGGTCCATTGGACCAACAGGCCAGTTGGTCCAGCCAGTCCATTAGACCAACAGGCCAGTTGGTCCAACCTGTCCTTTGAACACACAGGCCAGTTGGTCCAACCGGTCCATTGGACCAACAGACTACTTGGTCCAACCGACCGGACCATTGGACCAACAGGCCAGTTGGTCCAACCGGTCCATTGGACCAACAGGCCAGTTGGTCCAGCCGGTCCATCAGACCAACAGGCCAGTTGGTCCAACCGGTCCATTGGACCAACAGACCAGTTGGTCCAACCGATCCATTGGACCAACAGGCCAGTTGGTCCAACTGGTCCATTGGACCAACAGGCCAGTTGGTCCAACCCGTCCATAGGACGCATAGGCCAGTTGAACCAACCGGTCCAGTGGACCAACAGGCCAGTTGGTCCAACCGGTCCATTGGACCAACAGGCCAGTTGGTCTAACCGGTCCATTGGACCAACAGGCCAGTTGGTCCAACCGGTCCATTGGACGCATAGGCCAGTTGGTCCAACTGGTCCATTGGACCAACAGGCCAGTTGGACCAACCGGTTCATTGGAACTACAGGCAAGTTGGTCCAACCGGTCCATTGGACCAACAGACCAGTTGGTCCAACCGGTCCTTTGGACCAACAGGCCAGTTGGTCCAACCGGTCCATTGGACCAACAGGCCAGTTGGTCCAACCGGTCCATTGGACCAACAGGCGAGTTGGTCCAACCGGTCCATTGGACGCACAGGTCAGTTGGTCCAACCGGTCCATTGGACCAACAGGCCAGTTGGTCCAACCGGTCCAGTGGACCAACAGGCCAGTTGGTCCAACCGATCCATTGGACCAACAGACCAGCTGGTCCAACCGGTCCCTTGGACCAACAGGCGAGTCGGTCTAACCGGTCCATTGGACCAACAGGCTAGTTGGTCCAACCGGTCCATTGGACCAACAGGCCAGTTGGACCAACCGGTCCATTGGACGCATAGGCCAGTTTGTCCAACCGGCCCATTGGACGCATAGGCCAGTTGAACCAACCGGTCAAGGACCAACAGGCCAGTTGGTCCAACCGGTCCATTGGACCAACAGGCAAGTTGGTCCAACCGGTCCATTAAACGCATAGGCCAGTTGGTCCAACCGGTCCATTGGACGCACAGGCCAGTTGGTCCAACCGGTCCATTGGACCAACAGGCCAGTTGGTCCAACCGGTCCATTGGACCAACAGGCCAGTTGGTCCAACCGGTCCATTGGACCAACAGGCCAGTTGGTCCAACCGGTCCATTGGACCAACAGGCAAGTTGGTCCAACCGGTCCATTGGACCAACAGGCAAGTTGGTCCAACCGGTCCATTAAACGCATAGGCCAGTTGGACCAACCGGTCCATTGGACGCATAGTCCAGTTGGACAACCGGTCTGTTGGACGCACAGGCCAGTTGGTCCAACCGGTCCATTGGACCAACTGGCCAGTTGGTCCAGCCGGTCCATTGGACCAACAGGCCAGTTGGTCTTGCCGGTTGTTTGGACCAACAATCCAGTTGGTCTAACCGGTCCATTGGACCAACAGGCCAGTTGGTCCAACCGGTCCATTGGACGCACAGGCCAGTTGGTCCAACCGGTCCTTTGGACCAACAGGCCAGTTGGACCAACCGGTCCATTGGACCAACAGGCCAGTTGGTCCAACCGGTCCATTGGACGCATAGTCCAGTTGGACCAACCGGTCCGTTGGACGGACAGGCCAGTTGGTCCAACCGGTCCATTGGACCAACTGGCCAGTTGGTCCAACCGGTCCATTGGACCAACAGGACAGTTGGTCCAGCCGGTCCATTGGACCAACAGGCCAGTTGGTCTTACCGGTTGTTTGGACCAACAGGCCAGTTGGTCTAACCGG
Organism: Closterium sp. Yama58-4; assembly: GCA_947470075.1. NCBI lineage: Eukaryota > Viridiplantae > Streptophyta > Zygnematophyceae > Desmidiales > Closteriaceae > Closterium > Closterium sp. Yama58-4. The sequence goes on along the minus strand of CANIUD010000615.1, from coordinate 1,964,457 downwards.
TCCATTGGACCAACAGGCCAGTTGGTCCAACCGGTCCATTGGACGCACAAGCTAGTTGGTCCAACCGGTCCTTTGGACCAACAGGCCAGTTGGACCAACCGGTCCATTGGACCAACAGGCCAGTTGGTCCAACCGGTCCATTGGACCAACAAGCCAGTTGGTCCAACCAGTCCATTGGACCAACAGGCGAGTTGGTCCAACCGGTCCATTGGACGCACAGGCCAGTTGGTCCAAACGGTCCATTGGACCAACAGGCCAGTTGGTCCAGCCGGTCCATTAGACCAACAAGCTAGTTGGTGCAACCTGTCCTTTGAACGCACAGGCCAGTTGGTCCAACCGGTCCATTGGACCAACAGGCTAGTTGGTCCAACCGGTCCATTGGACCAACTGGCCAGTTGGTCCAACCGGTCCATTGGACCAACAGGCGAGTTGGTCCAACCGGTCCATGGACGCATAGGCCTGTTGAACCAACCGGTCAAGTTACTGGACCAACACGCCAGTTGGTCCAACCGGTCCATTTGACCAACAGGCCAGTTGGTCCAACTGGTCCATTGGACCAACAGGCTATTTGGTCCAATCGGTCCATTGGACGCGCAGGCGAGTTGGTCCAACCGGTCCATTGGACCAACTGGCCAGTTGGTCCAACCGGTCCATTGGGCCAACAGGCCAGTTGGTCCAACCTGTCCATTGGACCAACAGGCCAGTTGGACCAACCGGTACATTGGACGCATAGGCCAGTTGGTCCAACCGGTCCATTGGACGCACAGGCCAGTTGGTCCAACCGGTTCATTGGACCAACAGGCCAGTTGGTCCAACCGGTCCTTTGGACCAACAGGCCAGTTGGTCCAACCTGTCCATTGGACCAACAGGCAAGTTGGTCCAACCGGTCCATTGGACGCATAGTCTAGTTGGACCAACCGGTCCGTTGGACGCACGGGCCAGTTGGTCCAACCGGTCCATTGGACCAACTGGCCAGTTGGTCCAACCGGTCCATTGGACCAACAGGCCAGTTGGTCCAGCCGGTCCATTGGACCAACAGGCCAGTTGGTCCAACCGGTTGTTTGGACCAACAGGCCAGTTGGTCCAACCTAACCGGCCCATTGGACCAACACGCCAGTTGGTCCAACCGGTCCATTGGACGCACAGGCCAGTTGGTCCAACCGGTCCTTTGGACCAACAGGCCAGTTGGACCAACCGGTCCATTGGACCAACAGGCCAGTTGGTCCAACCAGTCCATTGGACCAACAGGCGAGTTGGTCCAACCGGTCCATTGGACGCACAGGCCAGTTGGTCCAACAGGTCCATTGGACCAACAGGCCAGTTGGTCCAACCGGTCCATTAGACCAACAGGCCAGTTGGTCCAACCGGTCCTTTGAACGCACAGGCCAGTTGGTCCAACCGGTCCATTGGACCAACAGACCAGTTGGTCCAACCGATCCATTGGACCAACTTGCCAGTTTGTCCAACCGGTCCATTGGACCAACAGGCGAGTTGGTCCAACCGTTCCATGGACGCATAGGCCAGTTGAACCAACCGGTCAAGTTACTGGACCAACACGCCAGTTGGTCCAACCGGTCCATTTGACCAACAGGCCAGTTGGTCCAACCTAACTGGTCCTATTTGGTCCAATCGGTCCATTGGACGCACAGGCGAGTTGGTCCAACCGGTCCATTGGACCAACAGGCCAGTTGGACCAACCGGTCCATTGGACCAGCAGGCCAGTTGGTCCAACCGGTCCATTGGACTCATAGGCCAGTTGGACCAACCGGTCCATTAGACGCACAAACAGGCCAGTTGGTCCAACCGGTTCATTGGACCAACAGGCCAGTTGGTCCAACCGGTCCTTTGGACCAACAGGCCAGTTGGTCCAACCTGTCCATTGGACCAACAGGCAAGTTGGTCCAACCGGTCCATTGGACGCACAGTCCAGTTGGTCCAACCGGTCCATTGGACGCACAGGCCAGTTGGTCCAACCGGTCCATTGGACCAACTGGCCAGTTGGTCCAACCCGGTCCATTGGACCAACAGGCTAGTTGGTCCAACCGGTCCATTGGACGCACTGGCCAGTTGGTCCAACCGGTCCATTGGACCAACAGGCCAGTTGGTCGGACCGGTCCATTGGACCAACAGGCTAGTTGGTCCAACCGGTCCATTGGACGCACTGGCCAGTTGGTCCAACCGGTCCATTGGACCAACAGGCCAGTTGGTCCAGCCGGTCCATTGGACCAACAGGCCAGTTGGTCCAACCGGTCCATTGGACCAACAGGCCAGTTGGTCGGACCGGTCCATTGGACCAACAGGCTAGTTGGTCCAACCGGTCCATTGGACGCACTGGCCAGTTGGTCCAACCGGTCCATTGGACCAACAAGCTAGTTGGTCCAACCGGTCCATTGGGCCAACAGGCCAGTTGGTCCAACCGGTCCATTGGACCAACAAGCAAGTTGGTCCAACCGGTCCATCGCACGCATAGTCGAGTTGGTCCAACCGGTCCATTGGACGCACAGGCCAGTTGGTCCAACCGGTCCATTGGACCAACTGGCCAGTTGGTCCAGCCGGTCCATTGGACCAACAGGCGAGTTGGTCCAACCGGTCCATTGGACCAACAGGCTAGTTGGTCCAACCGGTCCATTGGACCAACAGGCGAGTTGGTCCAACCGGTCCATTGGACCAACAGACCAGTTGGTCCAACCGGTCCATTGGACCAAGAGACCAGCTGGTCCAACCGGTCCCTTGGACCAACAGGCGAGTCGGTCTAACCGGTCCATTGGACCAACAGGCGAGTTGGTCCAACTGGTCCATTGGACCAACAGGCGAGTTGGACCAACCGGTCCATTACACGCATAGGCCAGTTGGACCAACCGGTCCATTGGACGCATAGGCCAGTTGGTCCAACCGGTCCATTGGACGCACAGGCCAGTTGGTCCAACCGGTCCACTGGACCAACAGGCTAGTTGGTCCAACCGGTCCATTGGACCAACAGGCAAGTTGGTCGAACCGGTCCATTGGACCAACAGGCCAGTTGGTCCAACCGGTCCATTGGACGCACAGGCCAGTTGGTCCAACCGGTCCATTGGACGAACAGGCCCGTTGCTCCAACCGGTTGTTTGGACCAACGGGCCAGTTGGTCCAACCGGTCCATTGGACCAACAGGCCAGTTGGTCCAACCGGTCCATTGGACCAACAGGCCAGTTGGACCAACCGGTCCATTGGACGCACAGGCCAGTTGGTTCAACCGGTCCATTGGACCAACAGGCCAGTTGGTCCAGCCGGTCCATTGGACCAACAGGCCAGTTGGTCCAACCTGTCCTTTGAACGCACGGGCCAGTTGGTCCAACCGGTCCATTGGACCAACAGGCCAGTTGGTCCAGCCGGTCCATTGGACCAACAGGCCAGTTGGTCCAACCTGTCCTTTGAACGCACGGGCCAGTTGGTCCAACCGGTCCATTGGACCAACAGGCCAGTTGGTCCAGCCGGTCCATTGGACCAAAAGGCCAGTTGGTCCAACCTGTCCTTTGAACGCACGGGCAAGTTGGTCCAACCGGTCCATTGGACCAACAGGCCAGTTGGTCCAACCTGTCCTTTGAACGCACGGGCAAGTTAGTCCAACCGGTCCATTGGACCAACAGGCCAGTTGGTCCAGCCGGTCCATTGGACCAACAGGCCAGTTGGTCCAACCTGTCCTTTGAATGCACGGGCAAATTGGTCCAACCGGTCCATTGGACCAACAGACCAGTTGGTCCAACCGGTCCATTGGACCAACTGGCCAGTTGGTCCAACCGGTCCATTGGACCAACAGGCGAGTTGGTCTAACCGGTCCATGGACGCATAGGCCAGTTGAACCAACCGGTCAAGTGGGCCAACACGCCAGTTGGTCCAACTGGTTCATTTGACCAACAGGCCAGTTGGTCCAACTGGTCCATTGGACCAACAGGCTATTTGGTCCAATCGGTCTATTGGACGCACAGGCGAGTTGGTCCAACCGGTCCATTGGACCAACAGGCCAGTTGGACCAACCGGTCCATTGGGCCAACAAGCCAGTTGGTCCAACCGGTCCATTGGACCAACAGGCAAGTTGGTCCAACCGGTCCATTGAACGCATAGGCCAGTTGGTCCAACCGGTCCATTGGACGCACAGGCCAGTTGGTCCAACCGGTTCATTGGACCAACAGGCCAGTTGGTCCAACCGGTCCTTTGGACCAACAGGCGAGTTAGTCTAACCGGTCCATGGACGCATAGGCCCGTTGAACCAACCGGTCAAGTTACTGGACCAACACGCCAGTTGGTCCAACTGGTTCATTTGACCAACAGGCCAGTTGGTCCAACCTAACTGGTCCATTGGACCTGTTGGGTGCAAATTTACATTGCACGACATCCTGCCGTCTGTTTGTACGAGTATGCGTGTGCGAATGCATTTGGGTGTGAATGGAATGTTCGTGTGTTTGTTTGCTTTCGCATTTTTCGCTTGATGCATTTGCAGGTACTCGCGCAATGTGCGCTTCGGCACAACATTGTACGCGCTATGAACAGTGCAAGCAGAAAGGACGAGCTCGCAAAGGAACCCAAGATGGAAGCTTTGTAGTTCGGTTGAGTTGATTGCGCAGATTCAGTTCTATCCAACTCGAAATTGTACTGTTTTGTTTGGTTAACTATAGTGTAGCAGGGAAGGCACTATAGGGGTACAATTTAGGTGAAGGTTGGATGTTGTTTGTCTGTATCTGCATGCTACAAGGCCAGGGGAAACCAGCGGAACCAGCATTTGGCTGGTTGGGCAAAGACAAAAACAGGTTCTGTTTTTAGAACCTGAACCTGGTTGTTGTTTTCCCAGGTTGGAAAAACAGAACCAGAGGTTGTTTACCAACCTACCACCTGCTATTTTGTCCAGCCAGGTTGGTTCTGTTGCTTGGAATTATTTGGGATCATCCCTGGTTGTTCCCAGGTTGATTCCCAAGGTCCTTGCTAGCTAGAACTATTTAATCCTTCTCTGTTTGTACCTGAATATAGTCAAATTGATTCAAGCGAATTCCTTCCTCGCTGGAATTTCGTTTCTGCGCTATTCGACGGCGGAATGCTACCCGAGTCAACGCTAGTATGCTAGCACTCCAACGCTAGGCAAACGCTGTCCGAGCCATAACTTAGTAATGGCAGAACTTTTCGCGAGGCAACTTGGCTCATTTTAAAGCTCTTGGAGCGAGCTTCGATATAGCGAATTCTCAGCTTAATCCGATCGACGGTCTGCACGACACGCTGCGCGACGTTCAAGGTACTCTTGCTGTTTTGACTAAGTCCTTCTTGATCCCTCTCTCTACAAACTCGGACCCGAGGATAGGGGCTGGTCTTGTACCAGGCACCCAGGGACCCTTGGAGGTGACCCCGAGGAGAGGTTTTAAGTTTGATTAAGTCCTAATAGCTTAAGTTTATTAGGCCCTTACACCGACAAGCTGGTATCAGAGCTGCGTTATAGTGATCCTCGTTATAGGTAGCTATGGCGGGCAACACCTCGGCGGGAGCTGGTGAATCTTCAGCCCAAGATCGTAGCGGCAGCCAAGATTCTGGTCTTTCAGCGCCAAGGGGAGCGCGAACAAACCAGGGCTCGCTTGTCAAGGAGGTGCTGAAGAATTTCACCGTCGAGAAGTTCAATGGTGAGGGCTATGATGATTGGGCCTGGAAAATGCAATTATATTTCCGTCAGATCGGTTTGCTGAAACTAATGATTGGGGAGGAGCCTAGACCGAGTGACCCCACGCTGCAGGAAGATTGGGACGAGCGCTCCTCGGCTGGCTACTATTTGATGTCGCAGAGTTTGGAGCTGAACCAGCGTCACCACGTCATGCACCTGCTGCCGGAGGTTGAATGCGGTCCGAAGGCGTGGACCGTGTTGAAGGAGCTGCACGCCCCGACCTCCGTTGTCGCAACGTTGATGCTGGAGAGGGAGCTGTCCGCGTTGCGCCTGAGCGAGGGAGAGCCGGTGCAACCAGTCCTGGACAAGATGCGCGACCTCTACGCGAAGTTGGCGACCGCGGGAATCACCTACCCGGAGCAGACCAAGTGCTTGAAGATGCTCTCGCTGCTGCCAGAATCATGGCTTCAATTTACGAGCGGATTGAGCCTGCCGCAGAACCAGAGCTTGTGGACGCTCGAGTGGGTGCGGACGAAGATTCTGGAGGAGGACTTCCGTCGCCGCCAACTGAGGGGTGGAGACGACGGCAGCAGCGGCTACGGGATGCAAGGGAGCCGACGTGGCAGAGGACGTGGCTTCGGTGGTGCTGGACGCGGTGCAAAGAAAGACGACGACTCCAACGACCAACAAGGAGGTACCGGTTGGGGTCGCGGTGCGAAATCTGGACGTGGGGGCAAGTCGGGTGCTGGTGGCAAAATGAAAGGGAGTTGCTGGTATTGTGAGAAGAAAGGGCACCCCTGGTTTTTGTGCTATAAGAAACCCGATGGATGGACCCCCCAGAATCGTCACCAGGATGGCGGCGCGCGGAGGAACCAGAAAAACGGCGCCAACATGGTCGCTGATTCGTCCGACAACAACCCGAAGGGCAACGGCGGTGCGGAGAAGAAGAAGGAGCGCACCGCGGGCCAATTCTTCCATGTGGGAGACAAGGGGGAGCAAGGAGACGCCTCTGCCAAAGTTGGAGCAGAGCTGCACCCCCTAGACTATTGGGTGTTGGACACAGGCGCTGCTTGGACGATGACGCCGCGCAAGGACCTGCTGGACGAAGTACGAGCTGCACCGATCAATGAAGTGTGCTCCGCCTCTGGACACATGTTGAAGGTGGCTGGTGCGGGACGAGCTGCGTTTAAGGGAGCGGATGGCAAGCCGGTGGTGCTGCACGACGTTCTCTTCGTCCCCGACCTGAAGGCCAACCTTATCTCCCTCCGTAAGCTTGGCAAGGCTGGGGTGAACACCAACACGGATGGGGCACGCACTTATAAGGGGCAGCTGGGCAATCGGGTGCTTTGGGATCTGCACGAGAGCAAGGACGTGTACAGATCTATGTGGCAGCTGCCGGCCCTGGCGTGGCATGGTGGGGGGCAGGCTGGAGAGGGGTCTGCATCCCAGGGGGAGTGCAATGCCGTTGGAGGGGTTGGTGTGAAAGTGTCAGCCAGATCTGGGGAGACAGATTGGGCAACGGCACACCGGCGCTTAGGGCATGTGGCAATGCCTTTGCTGAAGCAGCTGGAGAAGGATGGAGCCGTTAAGGGTCTGAAGCTGAACGGACAGCCACCCGATTACAACTGTGAAATCTGTTTGCTTTCAAAGTTCACCCGTTTCCCTTTCCATAGTGTGGCTGGCAGGAGCAAGAAGCCTTTGGAGCTGGTCCACATGGACTTGGTAGGGCCGCTGCCGGTGCAAGGGCACAAGGGGGAGCGGTATTTTCTTACAATTGTGGATGACTGGAGCAGGCTGATGTGGGCGTATCCGCTGAAGCAGAAGGACCACGCCGCCTCCACGATACGGGACGATTGGCTACCATTCGTGGAGAAGCAGGCGGAGTGTGTAGTGAAGCGGATTAGGACAGACCGGGGTGGTGAGTTCCTTGGAGCTGAAATGACGGCCTGGCTCAAGAAGCAGGGCATCCAGAGAGAGCTGACCACGGCTTATACCCCACAGTCCAATGGTGTAGCAGAACGGGCAAACCGGACCATTCTGGAGACAGCTAGGGCGCTGCTCATAGAATCTGGGCTGAGCAATTCTATGTGGCCTCATGCTGTCCGGCACGCCACTGTCGCTAGGAACAGGGTGCTCACCAAGGTTGGGGATGACTCGTGGGTGCCGTTGGAGAGGTGGCTTGGGAGGAAGCCGCCGGTGGACATGCTGAGGGTGTTCGGTTGCATGGCAGTCGCCCACGTCCCCAAGACCTACCGCAGTAAGTTGGGGGCGAGTGCAATCTGGTGTGTGCATTTGGGGCTGGCTGCTGAGAGCAAGGGATGGCTGCTGTGGGAACCATCCAAGGGTGTGTTTTTTGACAGCAGGGATGTGAAATTCATTGAGGGCATGATGTATGGGAGCTGGGAGAAACAGCCGGAGGCAAGGGTGTCCCAGCAGATGGAGCAGATCACCATGCAGCTGGACCTGACTCCTAGTGTGTGGGAGGAGGGAGAGGAGGCAGCTGCTGGAAATGGTGATGGAGAGAAGGTACAGGAGGCATCTGCTGGTGGAGAAAATGGTGTGGAAACTGGCGGCAGCACTAGTGGAGCTGCTGGACCCGAGGGAGGAGAGAAGCAGCAGGGAAAAACTAAGAAGCCGAAGGGTGTCGTTATGAAGGGATGGGAGACACCCGTCTCCAGGCCAGGACGTACCCGTATGGCTACTAAGAAGCTGACTGCAGGAACTGATGCAGCAGAGCAGCAGCTAGGGACCGAAGAGGCATTGCTGATTCTACCTCATGGCTATGACCCGGATGAGGAGGATGAGCCTGCGTACTGTTTTCTTGCCCCTGCACCAGAGGAACCAGCTAGCATGGAGGAGGCATTAGCTGGACCAGATAGGGACAAGTGGCTGGCTTCTAGGGATGCTGAGTACCAGAGTCTGCTGGAGAATAGGACATGGGATCTGGTGGTGCTGCCTGATGGGAAGAAAGCGATACAATGCAAGTGGGTGCTGAGGATCAAGACCGATGACAAGGGGCAGGTCACCATCTACAAGAGTAGGCTGGTGGCGAAGGGGTTTATGCAGAAGGAGAAGCAGGACTTCAACGAGATCTTTGCTCCCACTGCCAAACCCCCTACCCTCCGTGTCTTGTTGGCAGATGCAGCTGTTAGTGGGAAATTCATCATTCAGATGGATATTTCAACGGCATTCCTGAATGGGATTTTAGAGGAGGATGTGTACATGACGCAGCCGCCTGGGTATGAGGATGGTACGGGCAGGGTGTGCAAGCTCAACAAGTCCATCTACGGCTTGAAGCAGGCGCCACGCTGCTGGTACCAGAAGTTGGCAGCTGTTTTAGAGGAAATGGGATTCAGGACCAGCAGCTGTGATGAGAGCCTCTTTCTCAAGGGCGAGGGGGAGAAGCTGGTGCTGTTTCTGGTCTATGTGGACGACATTCTTCTCTTCAGCAGCAGCATGAAGGAGATCCAGAAAGTGCAGCAGCAACTGATGGAAAACTTCAAGTGCAAGAACCTTGGGGAGGTAAAGTACTACCTCGGGATGCACGTGGAGAGGGATCCAGATCACAGGTGGTTGAAGCTGCACCAGGAGAAGTTCATCAAGGAGCTGGGGGAGAAGTATGGGATTGAGAATGAGCGCAAGGTTGCAACTCCCCTGCCAGCAGAATTCAAGCTTGTGAAGGCTGCAGAGGATGAAGGGGTTGAAGCTGAAGAGCAGCAGCAATTTCAGTCCTTGGTGGGCAGCCTCTTGTACGCAGCAGTTCACACGAGGCCCGACATCTCTTTCTCGGTTGGGCAGCTGGCTAGGGTGGTGCAGAATCCATCAGAGGAGCAGGTGGATGCAGCTGAGCGTGTGGTGAAGTACCTGAACTCTCACCCAAGCATTGGAGTTCAATACTCCGCATCTGCACAGGTGAAGCAGAAAGGGGTGGAGGTGCTGAAAGAGAAGGGGGAGAGGCTTGGAGAAGGCAAGCTATTTCTCACTTGCTTTACCGATGCTACGTGGGCTTCTGAGAAGGAGGATTCCTCATCTGTGGGAGGATACATCTGCGTAGTTGGGGGAGGACCTGTTAGTTGGAGGTCCAAGAAGCAGACGGAGACGGCACTCTCTTCCGTAGAATCAGAGTACATGGCGATGTTCCATGGGGTGAAGGAGGTGATTTGGCTGAGGAGGCTGTTAGAGGAGATTGGCCAGGAGCAGAAAGTTGCTACGCCGCTGTTTTGTGATAGCAAGGGGGCTCTTGGGATGGCCAGAAACGCTGTGCTTCATGGGCTGAACAAGCACATGCGTATCAAGTGGCACTGGCTGCGTAAGGAGGTGAAGAGGGGGACGGTGAATCCAATCTACATCAAGACTCACCAGCAGCCAGCAGACTTTCTCACCAAGAGGCTTGCGGATGAGCCTCATTGGCGTTGTGTGCGCATGAGTGGAATGAGCATGAACTAGCATGGAATGACGGGGATGCAGCCGGCAGGCTGAGGGGGAGTGTGTTGGGTGCAAATTTACATTGCACGACATCCTGCCGTCTGTTTGTACGAGTATGCGTGTGCGAATGCATTTGGGTGTGAATGGAATGTTCGTGTGTTTGTTTGCTTTCGCATTTTTCGCTTGATGCATTTGCAGGTACTCGCGCAATGTGCGCTTCGGCACAACATTGTACGCGCTATGAACAGTGCAAGCAGAAAGGACGAGCTCGCAAAGGAACCCAAGATGGAAGCTTTGCAGTTCGGTTGAGTTGATTGCGCAGATTCAGTTCTATCCAACTCGAAATTGTACTGTTTTGTTTGGTTAACTATAGTGTAGCAGGGAAGGCACTATAGGGGTACAATTTAGGTGAAGGTTGGATGTTGTTTGTCTGTATCTGCATGCTACAAGGCCAGGGGAAACCAGCGGAACCAGCATTTGGCTGGTTGGGCAAAGACAAAACAGGTTCTGTTTTTAGAACCTGAACCTGGTTGTTGTTTTCCCAGGTTGGAAAAACAGAACCAGAGGTTGTTTACCAACCTACCACCTGCTATTTTGTCCAGCCAGGTTGGTTCTGTTGCTTGGAATTATTTGGGATCATCCCTGGTTGTTCCCAGGTTGATTCCCAAGGTCCTTGCTAGCTAGAACTATTTAATCCTTCTCTGTTTGTACCTGAATATAGTCAAATTGATTCAAGCGAATTCCTTCCTCGCTGGAATTTCGTTTCTGCGCTATTCGACGGCGGAATGCTACCCGAGTCAACGCTAGTATGCTAGCACTCCAACGCTAGGCAAACGCTGTCCGAGCCATAACTTAGTAATGGCAGAACTTTTCGCGAGGCAACTTGGCTCATTTTAAAGCTCTTGGAGCGAGCTTCGATATAGCGAATTCTCAGCTTAATCCGATCGACGGTCTGCACGGCACGCTGCGCGACGTTCAAGGTACTCTTGCTGTTTTGACTAAGTCCTTCTTGATCCCTCTCTCTACAAACTCGGACCCGAGGATAGGGGCTGGTCTTGTACCAGGCACCCAGGGACCCTTGGAGGTGACCCCGAGGAGAGGTTTTAAGTTTGAATTGCGTCTTAGTAGCTTGAGTTTATTAGGCCCTTACACCAACAGTTGACTTGGTGTGTGCGCTATGCAAGTGACGGGGCACTGCACGCCAATCATCTGCGAGCACCTGCAAAGCGGGTGCGCTGCTCTCCTGTGGGAGCAACGTTGGCACGCCGCCAACCTGCAACGTTGGCACGGCGTCGACTAGCAGCATTGACAAGCTGCGACTCTGCTCTGCTGGAGCGCGGTCGACCAAGTCGTGCTGGCACGCGGTCGACCGTGCTGCTCTGGCAGTAGACTTGCTTGCATGCTAGCTCTGATGTAGTCTAGTCTTGTCAACTTGATGGTACCATTGTTGTAAACTTTTGCTAGTGAAACTCTTGCCAACTTTCCCTGTGAACCAGCAAGTAGTGTAAGCACGAGTAAACGACTAAGGAACGAACGCAGAGATCACACGAGCATCCGTGCCTAGCCCGTAGTCTAGCTCCCGTTGTAGTAGTAACCTCCGCATGGTGCGGTGAGCGTGGACGGCACACGACTTACCTTTCAGTCAGATTTACGTAGACATCACTTACCTAATTCGTGGTTGTAGGCCGGCAGCTGTGCGGTAGTCACTATGGTAGGAGCCGTAGGTGACGCAGGGGTGGTGGACACCCTGGAGGCACGGCTGGAGGACGCGAGGAGACGCCATGACGCCCAAGAGTACAAAGCAATACCCTGGGTGGTCGTCGAGGCTGGACCATGTGGGCGACGGAGCACCCTTCTCGACCTGCCTCTCCTCGACCGGTGAACGACGAAGGCGGCGTTAAAGTGGGCGTCAACACCGGTGGTGGTCAAGTCGGCAGTAGTGCGGGAGGCACGTCGAGGCAGCGTGGTGTGATTCACGCCGATGAAGTCGGCGGCGTTCAGGTGCGAGGGATGCGGTCGTCGGCGGCTGCAGGCTCCTCGCAGGGTGACGTCGGAGGTCGACGAAGTGGATCTTCGCTGATGTTGGCGACCCAGGTGACAGCACGCGGGATTGCACCGAGGTACGGCCTCTTCAAGTTTATGCCGGATAGGATCTCGGTCACTCCCCTGCTGGTTTGTCAACCCGAAATTCTCACATGGAAAGAAGCCATCGAGCCCCAGCTGGAGATGGCCGGGCTGATCAACTTTGCTCGTGGTACCATGGCGATGCAGGAGGACCCCGACTTGCGTGCAGAGTTTCGCGCCGTGCAGCTGCTGACCTTCACGGTCATATCGCGGTGCTGCTCGCCGGGCGTGCAAATCGCCCTGAAGTCGTGCATGGAACACCTCGACGCCGGCCACCGAGCGTGACACTTCATCGAGTCGACCTACCAAGTCACCGACGACTTGTTCATCGCCTAGCTTGAAGGGCAGCTAACGCACCTACGCATGGGCGACCAGGAAATGGCGACGGACTACTGCAACCGAGCTCGGCGAATTCTCGCCACCATCAGGATGGCCGGCACACAGTACTCGACGGCGTCGTACGTCACCCACGTCATGCAGGGACTCCCGAGCAGCTACAACCTGCTGAAGCGGTTGTCGATGGCGCCGAGCACGCGGGCGACACTCAACGAGGACACGTTGACCTCGTACATCCTGCAGGACGAGGCGATGCAGGAGGTCGAGCGGTCCCAGGAGCTCTTGGCGCAGGCGAACTACGTCGCTCCGGCGAAGCAAGGTAGTCGACCGGGGCAACGTGGGCAGTCTGGTGGCGGTGGTAGTAGTGGCTGGAAGCCGGCCAAGGAAGTCGACAAGAAGAAGTCGACCAAGGACAGCGGTCGAGGAGGAGGAAATCGACGTCGAGAATGCTGGCTGTGCGGTGACCCTGACCATCTCTCCTTCGAATGCCCCGACCGCAGTGACTCAGACGACGATGACAAGAGAGGTCGCGGGAGGTCTTGCAGTTGTCGTCCTCGTCGAGGAGGAAACAAGCCGTGCAAGGAGAAGCAGTCGGCTACGTCGACCTCGGCGAAGGACGCCGACTCCTCTGCTGGCGGCAAGGGGCGGGACGACAAGTACACGCCGGTGAGCAGCTACGTTACGCTGAGGATCTTCCTCAGCATCGTCGCCGTCCTCGACCTCAACCTGATGCAGCTCGACATGAAGAACGCCTTCCTGCAGAGCAAGCTCGACCGGGTGCTGTACATGTACTAGTCGGACTACTTCAACGACGGGTCCGGCCGGGTGTGCAAGCTGCTGAAGAGCCTCTACGGGCTGAAGCAGTCGCCGCTGCTGTGGTACAAGGCTCTCAACGACGTGTTGGTCGGCGCCGGGTGGAAGAAGAGCCAAGTCGACGAGGCTCTCTACTTCAAGGTCGGCGTCGACAAGGTGGCCTGCTGGGTGCTGGTCTACGTCGACGACCTGCTCGCCGCCAGCAGCAGCACCGAGATGCTGAAGGAGCTGAAGGAGCTGCTGGAGGCCGCCTTCGAGCTGCGCGAGATCTCGCCGGTGCAGAAGTACGTCGGCCTGGAGATTGTGCGAGATAGGCCGGCGAGGAAGCAGTTCGCGGCGACAACGACGAGGCCGGACATCGCCTTCGCCTGTAGCAAGCTGGGGAACGGCCTCACGGTGAGGAGCGACCAGCATTGGCGCGAGGTCGACCGCTGCCTCGCCTACCTCGCCAACACTCGTGACACCGCCCTGGAGTTCGGCGGTGGTCCGGAGTCGCTGGAGCTGGTCAGCTACGTGGACGCCGATGACATCGGTGACAAGCAGAACCGGACAAGCACGCGTGGCTACGTGTTCGTCTACGGAGGGGCCGCGGTCTCCTGGTCGAGTCAGCGCATCAAGTGCGCGACGCTGTCGTCGACCGAGTCGGGGCACGTGGCGGCCGTCGAAGTTGGCAAGGAAGGACGCCGACTTCGCTTCCTCCTGGCAAAGTTCCGGCAGCTGGACGCCGGAAGGCCGACTGTCCTGAGGGTGGACAACAAGTCGGCCATCACGGTCGCCGGGGGCATGGGGTTGACAGGCAACCTCAAGCACATGGAGCGGCGACAGGCGTGGCTACAGCACATGGTGAAGCGCGGGAAGTTCTCGCTGACGTACATCCCTACTGCTGAGCAGCCGGCCGACTTCCTCACGAAGGCGCTGCACTATCCGGCCTTCAACTGGTGCTCAGTCGCCATCGGTCAGGTGCGCTTGGCTGACGTGGGCGACAGCAACAACGACGTGCAGCAGTAGGTGCCATGCCCTCTTGCATGGCTGGTGCGGTGGACGACGTGCTGTGTGTTGGGTGCACGTCGACGAGCTTTTCTCCAAGAAGTACTGCCGTGTGGGCTGGGGGCCCAAGCGTGAACGCGGCAGGGGAGTGTCAACGGGAGTTGAGTATTGGCCCCGTCCTCGCTTCGGTGGAGCCGACTTCGTGGTTGGGTGTAGGGGTGCAGCCGACTTGCAGCAGTGGGCGAGCTGGTCGACGAGGAAGTCGACCTGCACGGGTGCCACTGCATGGGCGCCGACTTCAGGATGGCGCCGACTTCAGGGAGGTCGACCTGGGAAGTCGACCTGCGGAGGGCGTCGACTTGGTGACGCCAACTTGGGGCAGCCGACTTGGGTGGTCGGCTGACAAGACTGCTGGTCGACCTGGTGATTGGTCGACCAGGCGTGACGTCAACCTGGTGGTCGACCGAACATGGTGGTCGACGAAGGAGGGGCCGACGTCGACCTCGACAGAGGGGTTCATGACACCGAGCAGCTGGGCGTCGAGTAGCAGGGCGTCAACTTGGTGACGCCGACTTCGGGTAGCCGACTTTGGGGTCGGCTGACAACTGTGCTGGTCGACGAGGAGCTGGTCGACCAGGAGTGACGTCGACCTGGAGCTGGTCGACCAAGGGTGGTGGTCGACCTGTTGAGGTCGACTAGAGGTGGCCGTCGACTTGGGTGGTCGACGGGCACGCACAGGAGCAGCTGGTCGACGTGGTTGCCTGGTCGACCAGGTTTCCTGGGTGACGAGGTTCTGCGAAGGCACGCGACGGTCGCCCAGGCGATGTTGGCGAGGACGACCTCGGTGGTGGTATCCCGAGGTCGACGTGGCTGATCAGAAGTAGTCGTCAGCACGAAGTTGACTTGGTGTGTGCGCTGTGCAGGTGACGAGGCACTACACGCCAATCATCTGCGAGCACCTGCAAAGCGGGTGCGCTGCTGTCCTGCGGGAGCAACGTTGGCACGCCGTCAACCTGCAACGTTGGCACGCCGTCGACTTCCAGCATTGGCAAGCTGCGACTCTGCACTGCTGGAGCGCGGTCGACCAAGTCGTGCTGGCACGTGGTCGACCGTGCTGCGCTGGCAGTAGACTTGCTTGCATGCTAGCTCTGATGTAGTCTAGTCTTGCCAACTTGATGGTACCATTGTTGTGAACTTTTGCTAGTGAAACTCTTGCCAACTTTCCCTGTGAACCAGCAAGTAGTGTAAGCACGAGTAAACGACTAAGGAACGAACGCAGAGATCACACGAGCATCCGTGCCTAGCCCGTAGTCTAGCTTCCGTTGTAGTAGTAATCTCCGCAGGTCAGAGTGTCGGCAATGTTGGATGCCCGTCGCGCCCTGCCTCTGCCCGTCGCGTCGCCCGTACGGGCTGTCCCAGCTCGTCGCGTCGCCCGTCCGCCCTGTCTGCCCGTCTCGTCGCCCGTCCGCCTTGCAGCCCGCGCGTCGCGCCTCTGCTGCCCCGCGCGTCGCGCCCTACGGCAGCCCGCGCGCCGCGCTCTGCAGCCCCGCGCGTCGCGCCCTGCTGCCCTGCACGAAGCGCGCCCTGCTGCTCGCGCCGCCCAGGCCGAGCCGAGCCGCCCTACCCCCCCTGATCCGCCCTCCTGCTCGTGCTACTACTGCTGCTGGTGGAGGTGCTGCTAGGAGTGCTGGAGGTGCTGCAGCCTAGCCTCACCGGGCCGCTCTACTGCTCTTACTGCTGTTGCTGCTGCTCGTGCTGCTGTCTTCCCTCCGTACCCCCCTCCTCCTCGCGCGCCTCCTCGCTTACCAGTTATGACTTCCCTTCGTAGTAGCGGTGGGAGTGGTGGCGGCGGCGGTGGCGGCAGTGGGAGTGGTGGCGGCGACCATGGTTGCAGTCGCGGTGGAGCTGTTGAGTGCAGAGTTTCTGGCGGTGGTGAGATCCAGCTGCAGCGGCGTCTGGGTGAGACTCTTCCACCCCAGCAGCTTCATGCGTGGTACGCTCAGCGTTGTGCGTCTCGGAGAGGTGGCGGCGGCCGTAGTAGCAGTCGTGGTGGAGCTGGTCAGTGCGGAGTTTCTGGCAGTGGCCAGATGCAGCTGCAGCGGCGCCCGCGCGAGACCCTTACGCCCCGGCAGCTGCATGAGTGGTACGCTCAGAGTTGGGGGTGTAGGACTACTGCTCGCTGCCCGTACGTCATTCGCACAGGTGATCGAGCTGGTCAGACCTGCGGGACAGTTAGTCATACAGAGTCCCGCTGCTTCTCCCGTCTGAGCGACGCTTGGCGAGCACGGTTTGGCGACGAGACTGAGCTACCCCTCTGGCTAGAGCTGCTTCAGGACGGAGTAGATGTATTTGCTTTAGACTATGACACTATCCTTACTGCCATGTATGCTTTGACTGGTACTTCTGAGGGTGACTGTTACCTGTGTGTGCCCCCTGACCCTGGTATAGCGGCTGCTGCTCTAGGTGCTAGTGAGTCTGCTCTCTCTGGTACTGCGCCTGCTGAGGCCTTGCACACCTTTACACTTGACTCTGGTGCTTCCCACTGATTCTTTCGCGACAGTACCACAGTCACACCCCTCCCTGCACATGTCCCTGTCTCACTAGCTGACCCCTCTGGGGGCCCAGTGCTTGCACGGTCTACCACTGTGCTTCCGTGTCCGGCGGTCCCGTCTGGTGAGCTGTCTGGTCTCCACCTCCCCTCGTTCTCTACGAACTTGGTGAGCACCGCCGTCCTTCAGGATCACTGGGTTGACACCTTTACTCCTGGAGGACAGCGGGTGACACACTGCACGTGCTCTCGGACCGGCCGCCACCTGGCCACGTTCACACGTGCGCCTGGGTCCAGTCTGTAGACCCTCACGAAAGTGTCGCGTCACGCCACTTTGTCTCCTCAGCAGTACGCGTCTGCTCAGGTAGCTCCACAGTGTGAGTGTCGTCGCCTGTCGCACGACACTCTCCTGTGGCACCACCGCCTTGGTCACCCCTCCCTGCCCCGCCTTCGTTGCATGCACTCTCGCTCCCTTGTCTCTGGTCTTCCCAGGTCTCTGCCTGCCCTCCCTCCCTCGCCTGCGCCGCCCTGCATTCCTTGCGTCGAGGGGCGACAGCGCGCCGCTCCTCACTCCTCCTCGTTCCCTCCCACAGAGGCTCCGCTGCAGACTCTCCACCTGGACGTGTGGGGCCCAGCCCGCGTCCAGGGACAGGGCCGCGAGCGGTACTTCATGCTGGTTGTCGACGACTACACGCGTTACACCACGGTCTTCCCCTTGCAGCGCAAGGCGGATGTCCCTGCTGTCCTGATCCCTTGGATCCGCGCTGTTCGTCTCCAGCTCCGCGAGCGGTTTGAGCGGGACTTTCCTGTCTTGCGTCTGCACTCTGACAGAGGTGGTGAGTTCACCTCCGACCTCTTGCGAGCCTTCGTGAGGAACACGACATCACCCAGTCGTTCACGCTTCCGGCCTCTCCGCAGCAGAATGGGGTTGCTGAGCGCCGCATTGGCTTAGTCATAGAGGTCGCTCGTACCTCCATGATCCATGCGGCGGCTCCCTATTTTCTGTGGCCGTTTGCGGTCCGGTACGCCGCGCATCAGCTTAACCTCTGGCCCCGTGCCTCCTTGCCGGAGACCTCGCACACAATGCTGTGGACGGGGGAGGTTGGCGATGCGTCGCATTTCCGGGTCTGGCCTGCTCATGCCTTTGTCCGCGATCTCACCGCGGACAAGCTCTCTGCCCGCGCCATTCCCTGTGTCTTCCTTGGTTTTCCTCCTGACGCGCCTGGCTGGCAGTTTTATGACCCCACCTCGCGCCGCGTCTTTGCGTCTCAGGACGTCACCTTTGACGAGTCCGTCCCCTTTTACCGTCTCTTTCCCTACTGCACTGCCCCTCGCCCCCCCCGCCGCTCTTTCTCGCTCCAGGTCCTTCCCAGGTAGACCCCCTCCCCGCGCCAGGTCCTGCTCCTTCAGGTGTTTCTCAGGTAGATCCTCCTGTGCGTGCGCCTGTTGAGGTCACCAGTAACTCAGGTCCTGCTGGGGGTGGTCCTGCTCGGGGTGCTGCTCGGGGTGCTGAGCCTGGGGGTGCTGAGCCTGGGGGTACGGAGCCTGAGCGAGAGGAGCCTGGGGGTGCTGAGCCTGGGGGTGCGGAGTCTGGGGGTGCTGTGCCTGAGCGTGAGGAGCCTGGAGGTGCTGAGCCTGGGGGTGCCGAGTCTGAGGGTGCTGAGCCTGCGTGTGAGGGGCCTGAGGTTCCTGAGCCTGGAGGTACTGAGCCTGAGCGTGAGGAGCCTGGGGGTGCGGCGCCTGAGGGTACTGCAACTGCTATTGTGCGGTCTCCTTGGAGTGGCCGCCTTCGTCCGCGTACGCCTCTCACCTCACAGCAGCTGCACGAGTGGTACGGTCGCCGTCAGGGTCGCGCTGCTAGAGCTCGGAGCTCTACTACTGGAGGTACTTCTGCTGACGTCACTGGAGCTGGGAGTGGTGCTGGTTCTTTGCCTGCTGGAGGTGCTGAGCCTGGAGGTGCTGAGCCTGTGCGTGAGGAGACTGGGGGTGCTGCGCCTGGGGGTGCTGCGTCTGGGGGTGCTGAGCCTGGGGGTGCTGAGTCTGGGGGTGCGGCGCCTGCGGGTACTGAGATTGCCGGTGCGCGGTCTCCTTGGAGTAGCGCCTCTCTCCCCGCAGCAGCTGCACGAGTGGTACACTCGCTGTCCGGGTCGCGCTGCTGGAGCTCGGGGCTCTACCGCTGGAGGTGTTTCTGCTGTCGTCGCTGGAGCTGGGAGTGGTGCTGTGTCTACAGGAGGTGCTGGAGTCGCTGGTCCCGGAGGTGCTCGTACTGGAGGTGCTGGAGCTGCTGGGGCTGGAGGTGCTGCGTCTGGAGGTGCTGCTGCTGGAGACACTGAGGCTGGAGACCCTGGGACTGGAGGTGTCGGTTCTGGGGGTGCTGCTGCTGGAGACACTGAGGCTGGAGACCCTAGGACTGGAGGTGCTGGTTCTGGCGGTGCTGGTGGTGCTGGCGCTGGAGGTTCTGGAGCTGCTGGAGGTGCTGGAGCCACTGGAGCTGCTGGAGCTGCTTGTGCTGGTGCAGCTGCGCCGACTCGACTGTTCTTCGCTCCGCCGTCTCCGTCGTCTCTGCCGCCGCCTGACTCTGTTCTTCGTCAGGTTCTTACCCTTCCGTCGTCTACTGGTCTTCCGTTACTGCCTGGCTCACCGCTCCCTGCTCCTCCTCCTTACACTGAGCAGCCCGGTGGTCTTGCTGAGCGTCATGAGCCTGCGTCGCGTCCTGTCTCGCCTTTTTGTCCTGGTCGTTCCGGTCGTCGTGTTCCTCGTTCGCGTCAGCCGGCTGTCCCCGGTACACACCTCGTAGTCCGTCGTCTTTCCTCTGCTCCGCAGCCTGTTCCTCTGCCGTCTCCCCCTGCGTCCTCTCTGCCTGACGTTCCGGACCCTGAGTCTGACCGCTTTCGTGCTGCACACCCTACTGTGATGCGTCTATTAGCCACTATTGTCACTGACCCGTCGTTTGAGTCTACTGCTGCGTCTGCCTTGGTCGCTGAG
Source organism: Closterium sp. Yama58-4 (assembly GCA_947470075.1). Classification (NCBI taxonomy): domain Eukaryota; kingdom Viridiplantae; phylum Streptophyta; class Zygnematophyceae; order Desmidiales; family Closteriaceae; genus Closterium; species Closterium sp. Yama58-4. The sequence continues at coordinate 1,944,622 of CANIUD010000615.1, read as the reverse complement.
CTTGTTGACTTTGCTGCTGCCTGTCGTCTAGACTACGCCGCTAGTCTTGTTGCTGAGTCTGAGTCTGTCTGTCCTCCATCCGTCGGGGGTGAGTGTGCTCTTGGCACGGACGTCCTTGAGGACAGGCACGAGGACCTTGAGTGTCTTGCAGCCGCTGTGCCTCATCTCGTGGCCATGCTGCTTGCCCTTGAGGGAGACCCGGATGCACCAGACATCCCGACCCCACGCTCTTACGCTGAGGCGATCGCGGGTGAGTACTCCTCTCAGTGGCAGACAGCCATGGACGCAGAGATGGCTTCCTGGAAGTCTACAGGCACTTACGTCGATGAGGTTCCCCCTCCTAGGGCGAACATCGTCGATGGCATGTGGATTTTCAGGGTGAAGCGGCCGCCGGGTTCTCCGCCTATCTTCAAGGCTCGTTACGTTGCTAGAGGCTTCAGTCAGCGTGAGGGAGTTGACTTCTTCCAGACCTTTTCCCCTAACCAGAAGATGACCACTCTTCGGGTGCTGCTGCACGTTGCTGCTCAGCGTGACTACGAGCTTCACTCTCTTGACTTCAGCACAGCCTTCTTGCAGGGCAGCCTGCACGAGGAGATTTGGCTGTGCCGCCCTCCTGGATTCACTGGGTCGTTCCCTCCTGGTACCTAGTGGAGCCTCCGGCGGCCAGTCTACGGTCTCCGCCAGGCGCCCCGTGAGTGGCACGACACACTGAGGACTACAGTTGCGGCTCTTGGGTTTGCTCCTTCGACTGCCGACCCGTCGCTGTTCCTCCCAACCGACACTTCACTGCCGCCGTTCTACATCCTCGTGTATGTCGACGACTTGGTCTTTGCCACTGCTGACACTGAGGCTCTCGCTCAGGTGAAGTCACAGCTGCAGAAGAGACATACGTGCACAGATCTGGGTTCGCTGCGCAGCTATCTTGGCTTGCAGATCACTCGGGACAGAGCACGCCGCACCATCACCCTGACTCAGTCACACATGGTGCAGCAGGTCCTTCAGCGCTTCGGCTTCTCCTGGTCCTCCCCACAGGCCACTCCTCTGGCTACAGGTCACTCGCTCTCAGCTCCACCTTCGGACGAGTCCGTAGAGCCGAGTGGTCCTTACCCAGAGCTAGTTGGTTGCCTCATGTACCTGATGACCTGCACTCGACCTGACCTCGCATACCCTCTTGGCCTTTTGGCGCGTTATGTGGCTCCTGGCAGGCACCGAAAGGTGCACATGGATGCTGCCAAGAGGGTGTTGCGCTACCTGTGCAGTACATCAGGCATGGGGCTCGTGCTTGGAGGACGGAATGAGGTGGTCCTCACCGGACACTCAGATGCTTCTTGGGTTGACGACCAGGCTACGCAGCGGTCGTCACAGGGTTACACCTTCAGCCTTGGCTCTAGCTCTGTTTCTTGGCGGTCTACACGCTCGTCTTCTGTTCTCAGCTCCAGTTGTGAGGCTGAGATCTACGCCACCGCCATGGCTGCACAGGAGTTACGCTGGCTCACCTACCTGCTGACTGACTTGGGTGAGCAGCCTCGTTCTCCTCCAGTTCTGTACGTTGACAACAAGGCGGCCATTGCCTAGTGTGAGGAGCACAGACTGGAGCACAGAACGAAGCACATTGCTCAGCGTTACTTCCTGGCTCGAGAGTTGCAGCAGCGAGGTCAGCTTCGGCTTCGTCACGTGGCCATTCGGGCCAACACTGCTGATATATTCACCAAGGCACTTCCGTCTGGTGATCATCAGCGCTTTTGTTCTCTGTTAGGCCCAGTGCCTACGTTTCCACTCTTGTTGTAGACATTGCGTGGACAGTGATATATATATATATATACACATATATATATATACATATATACATACATATATGTATATATATGCCTGCATGCTTGCTCTTGCTAGGTAATCATCACTGTACTATTATTGTTGTTTATATGTCTCTGCATGTGAACTGACCTTGTGGCCCTTTGCTTGTGCTCAGAGTGTGTGGTGACGTTGTGATCCACCCTGAGCTTGCTTTGCATCTCTTGACTGGTCTTGTGACCCTCTGTTCTCCCCCAATTTGCCTATGGGGGTGTGTCAAACTATACTTGTAATGCTGGAATGTAGGCTGTAGTGGGGTAGCCTATGTGGGGTACAACACTTGTTAGGGTTTGTATTTGTACCCCAACTTCCATAGTCCAATCATTCCTGTCTCTGGTTTTTGACAGTCTGTTAGTCCAATGGACCGGTTGGACCAACTGGCCTGTGCGTTCGATGGACAGGTTGGACAAACTGGCCTGTTGGTCCAATGGACAGGTTGGACCAACTGGCCTGTTGGTCTAATGGACCGGTTGGACCAACTGGCCTGTTGGTCCAATGGACCGGTTGGACCAGCTGGCAAGTGCGTCCAATGGACCGGTTGGTCCAACTGACCTATGCGTCCAATGGACCGGTTGAACCAACTGGCCTGTTGGTCCAATGAACCGGTTGGACCAACTGGCCTATTGGTCCAAAGGACAGGTTAGACCATGTGGCCTGTTGGTCCAATGGACCGGTTGGACCAACTTTCCTGTGCGTCCAATGGACCGGTTGGACCAACTAGCCTGTTGGTCCAATGGACCGGTTGGACCAACTGGCCTGTTGGTCCAATGGACCGGTTGGACCAACTGGCCTGTTGGTCCAATAGACCGGTTGGACCAACTGGTCTGTTGGTCCAATGGACCGGTTGGACCAACTGGCCTGTACGTTCAAAGGACAGGTTGGACCAATTGGCCTGTTGGTCCAATGGACCGGCTGGACCAACTGGCCGGTTAGGTTGGACCAACTGGCCTGTTGGTCCAATGGACCAGTTGGACCAACTGGCCTGTTGGTCGAATGGACCGGTTGGACCAACTGGCCGGTTAGGTTGGACCAACTGGCCTGTTGGTACAATGGACCACTTGGACCAACTGGCCTGTTGGTCCAATGGACCCGGTTGGACCAACTGGCCTGTTGGTCCAATAGACCGGTTGGACCAACTGGTCTGTTGGTCCAATGGACCGGTTGGACCAACTGGTCTGTACGTTCAAAGGACAGGTTGGACCAACTGGCCTGTTGGTCCAATGGACCGGCTGGACCAACTGGCCTGTTGGTCCAATAGACCGGTTGGACCAACTGGCCTGTGCGTCCAATGGACCGGTTGGACCAACTCGCCTGTTGGTCCAATGGACCGGTTGGACCAACTGGCTTGTTGGTCCAATGGACCGGTTGGACCAACTGGCCTGTTGGTCAAATGGACCGGTTGGACCAACTGGCCAGTTGGTCCAATGGACCGGTTGGACCGACTGGCCTGTTGGTCCAATGGACCGGTTAGACCAACTGGCCTGTTGGTCCAATGGACAGGTTGGACCGACGGACCTGTTGGTCCAATGGACCGGTTGGACCAACTCGCCTGTTGGTCCAATGGACCGGTTGGACCGACTGGCCTGTTGGTCCAATGGACCGGTTGGACCGACTAGCCTGTTGGTCCAATGGACAGGTTGGACCGACGGACCTGTTGGTCCAATGGACCGGTTGAACCAACTGGCCTGTGCGTTCAATGCACAGGTTGGACCAACTCTCATGTTGGTCCAATGGACCGGTTGGACAAACTGGCCTGTTGGTCCAATGGACCGGTTGGACCAACTGGCCTGTTAGTCCAAAGGATGGGTTGGACCAACTGGCTTGTTGGTCCAATGGACCGGTTGGTCCAACTGGCCTGTTGGTCCAATGGACCGGTCGGACCAACTAGCCTGTTGGTCCAATGGACCGGTTGGACCAACTAGCCTGTTGGTCCAGTGGACCGGTTAGGTTGGACCAACTGGCCTGTTGGTCCAATGGACCGGTTGGACCAACTGGCATGTTGGTCCACTTGACCGGTTGGACCAACTGGCCTGTGCGTCCAATGGAGCACTTGAACCAACTGGCCTGTTTGTCCAATGGACCGGTTGGACCAACTGGCCTGTTGGTCCAATGGACCGGTTGGACCAACTGGCTTGTGCGTCGAATGGACCGGTTGGTCCAACAAGCCTGTGCGTCCAATGGACCGGTTGGACAAACTGGCCTGTTGGTCCAATGGACCGGTTGGACCAACTGGCCTGTTGGTCCAAAGGACCGGTTGGACCAACTTGCCTGTTGGTCCAATGGACCGGTCAGACCAATTGGCCTGTTGGTCCAATGGACCGGTCGGACCAACTGGCTGTGGGTCCAATAGACCGGTTGGACCAACTGGCCTGTTGGTCCAATGGACCGGTTAGACCAACTGGCCTGTTGGTCCAAACGACCGGTTGGCAACTGGCTTGTTGGTCCTTGACCGGTTGGACCAACTGGCCTGTGCGTCCAATGGACCGGTTGGACCAACTGGCCTGTGCGTCCAATGGACCGGTTGGACCAACTCGCCTGTTGGTCCAATGGACCGGTTGGTCCAACTCGCCTGTTGGTCAAATGGACCAGTTAGACCGACTCGCCTGTTGGTCCAAGAGACCGGTTGGACCAACTGGTCTCTTGGTCCAATGGACCGGTTGGGCCAACTGGTTTGTTGGTCAAATGGACCGGTTGGACCAACTGGCCTGTGCGTCCAATGGACCGGTTGGACCAACTGGCCTGTTGGTCCAATGGACCGGCTGGACCAACTGGCCTGTTGGTCCAATGGACTGGTTGGACCAACTGGCCAGTTGGTCCAATGGACCGGTTGGACCAACTGGCCTGTGCGTCCAATGGACCGGTTGGTCCAACTAGACTATGTGTCCGATGGACCGGTTGGACCAACTGGCTTGTTGGTCCAATGGACCGGTTGGACCAACTGGCCTGTTGGCCCAATGGACCGGTTGGACCAACTAACCTGTTGGTCCAATGGACCGGTTGGACCAACTGGCCTGTGCGTCCAATGGACCGGTTGGACCAACTAGCCTGTTGGTCCAATGGACCGGACCGGTTGGACCAACTGGACCAACGGGCCGTGACCCACATCACCTCCTCCACTTGCAGGTGCCTCCTGCACCTTCTCTCCATCACCACCCTCTGCAGCTGCCTCCTCTCCCTCCTCCCACACGCTAGGAGTCAGGTCCAGCTGCATGGTGATCTGCTCCATCTCCTGTGATATCTTGGCCTCTGGCTGTTGCTTCCAGCCCCCATACATCAGGCCCTCAACAAACTTCACATCCCTGCTGTCAAACAACACACCCTTGCGTGGTTCCCACAGCAACCATCCCTTGCTCTCGGCAGCCAGCCCCAAATGCACACACCAGATTGCACTCGCCCCCAACTTACTGCGGTAGGTCTTGGGGACGTGGGCGACTGCCATGCAGCCAAACACCCTCAGCATGTCCACCGGCGGCTTCCTCCCAAGCCACCTCTCCAACGGCACCCACGAATCATCCCCAACCTTAGTGAGCACCCTGTTCCTAGCGACGGTGGCGTGCCGGACAGCATGGGGCCACATCGAGTTGCCCAGCCCAGATTCTATGAGCAGCGCCCTAGCTGTCTCCAGAATTGTCCGGTTCGCCCGTTCTGCTACGCCGTTCGACTGTGGGGTGTAAGCCGTGGTCAGCTCCCTCTGGATGCCCTGCTTCTTGAGCCAAGCCGTCATCTCAGCTCCAAGGAACTCACCACCCCGGTCTGTCCTAATCCGCTTCACCACACACTCCGCTTGCTTCTCCACGAACGGCAGCCAATCGTCCCGAATCGTGGAGGCGGCGTGATCTTTCTGCTTCAGCGGATACGCCCACATTAGCCTGCTCCAGTCATCCACTATGGTTAGGAAATACCGCTCCCCCTTGTGCCCTTGCACCGGCAGTGGCCCCACCAAGTCCATGTGGACCAGCTCCAACGGCTTCTTGCTCCTGCCAGCCACACTATGGAAGGGGAAACGGGTGAACTTTGAAAGGAGGCAAATTTCACAGTTGTCATCGGGTGGTTGTCCGTTCAGCTTCAAGCCCTTAACAGCTCCATCCTTCTCCAGCTGCTTCAGCAAAGGCATTGCCACATGCCCCAAACGTCGGTGTGCCGTTGCCCAATCCGTCTCCCCAGATCTGGCCGACACTTTCACACCAACCCCTCCAACGGCGTTGCACTCCCCCTGGGATGCAGACCCCTCTCCAGCCTGCCCCCCACCGTGCCACGCCAGCGCCGGCAGCTGCCACATAGATCTGTACACGTCCTTGCTCTCGTGCAGATCCCAAAGCACCCGATTGCCCAGCTGCCCCTTGTAAGTGCGAGCCCCATCCGTGTTGGTGTTCACCCCATCTTTGCCAAGCTTACGGAGGGAGATAAGGTTGGCCTTCAGGTCGGGGACGAGGAGAACGTCGTGCAGCACCACCGGCTTGCCATCCGCTCCCTTAAACGCAGCTCGTCCCGCACCAGCCACCTTCAACATGTGTCCAGAGGCAGAGCACACCCCATTGATCGGTGCAGCGCGTACATCGTCCAGCAGGTCCTTGCGCGGCGTCATCGTCCAAGCAGCGCCTGTGTCCAACACCCAATAGTCCAGGGGGTGCAGCTCTGCTCCAACCTTAGCAGATGCGTCTCCTTGCTCCCCCTTGTCTCCCACATGGAAGAATTGGCCCGCGGTGCGCTCCTTCTTCTTCTCCGCACCGCCGTTGCCCTTCGGGTTGTTGTCGGACGAATCAGCGACCATGTTGGCGCTGTTTTTCTGGTTCCTCCGCGCGCCGCCATCCTGGTGACGATTCTGGGGGGTCCATCCATCGGGTTTCTTATAGCACAAAAACCAGGGGTGCCCTTCCTTCTCACAATACCAGCAACTCCCTTTCATTTTGCCACCAGCACCCGACTTGCCCCCACGTCCAGATTTCGCACCGCGACCCCAACCGGTACCTCCTTGTTGGTCGTTGGAGTCGTCGTCTTTCTTTGCACCGCGTCCAGCACCACCGAAGCCACGTCCTCTGCCACGTCGGCTCCCTTGCATCCCGTAGCCGCTGCTGCCGTCGTCTCCACCCCTCAGTTGGCGGCGACGGAAGTCCTCCTCCAAAATCTTCGTCCGCACCCACTCGAGCGTCCACAAGCTCTGGTTCTGCGGCAGGCTCAATCCGCTCGTGAATTGAAGCCACGATTCCGGCAGCAGCGAGAGCATCTTCAGGCACTTGGTCTGCTCCGGGTAGGTGATTCCCGCGATCGCCAGCTTCGCGTAGAGGTCGCGCATCTTGTCCAGGATAGGCTGCACCGGCTCTCCCTCGCTCAGGCGCAACGCGGACAGCTCCCTCTCCATCATGAGCGTCGCAGCGACGGAGGTAGGCGCGTGCAGCTCCTTCAACACGGTCCACGCCTTCGGACCGCAATCAACCTCTGGCAGCAGGTGCATGACGTGGTGACGCTGGTTCAGCTCCAAACTCTGCGACATCAAGTAGTAGCCAGCCGAGGCGCGCTCGTCCCAATCTTCCTGAAGGGCGGGGTCACTCGGTCTAGGCTCCTCCCCAATCATTAGTTTCAGCAAACCGATCTGACGGAAATAAAGTTGCATTTTCCAGGCCCAATCATCATAGCCCTCACCATTGAACTTCTCGACGGTGAAGTTTTTCAGCACCTCCTTGATCAGCGAGCCCTGGCTTGTTCGCGCTCCCCTTGGCGCAGAAACACCAGAATCTTGGCTGCCGCTACGATCTTGGGCTGAAGATTCACCAGCTACCGCCGAGGTGTTGCCCGCCATAGCTACCTATAACGAGGATCACTATAACGCAGCTCTGATACCAGCTTGTTGGTGTATAACTCAAGCTACTAAGACGCAATTCAAACTTAAACCTCTCCTCGGGGTCACCTTCAAGGGTCCCTGGGTGCCTGGTACAAGACCAGCCCCATCCTCGGGTCCGAGTTTGTAGAGAGAGGGATAAGAAGAACGCAATCAAAATAGCGAGAGTACCTTGAACGTCGCGCAGCGTGCCGTGCAGACTGTCGATCGGATTAAGCTGAGAATTTTCTATATCGAAGCTCTCTCCAAGAGCTTTAAAATAAGCCAAGTTGCCTCGCGAAAAGTTCTGCCATTACGAAGTTATGGCTCGGACAGCGTTTGCCTAGCGTTGGAGTGCTAGCGTACTAGCGTTGACTCGGGTAGCATTACGCCGTCGAACCGCGTAGAAACGAAATTCCAGCAAGGAAGGAATTCACATGAATCAATTGACTATATTCAGGTACAAACAGAGAAGGAATAAATAGTTCTAGCTAGCAAGGACCTTGGGAATCAACCTGGGAACAACCAGGGATGATCCCAAATAATTCCAAGCAACAGAACCAACCTGGCTGGACAAAACAGCAGGTGGTAGGTTGGAAAACAACCTCTGGTTCTGTTTTTCCAACCTAGGAAAACAACAACCAGGTTCAGGTTCATAGCGCGTACAATGTTGTGCCGAAGCGCACATTGCGCGAGTACCTGCAAATGCTTCAAGCGAAAATTGCGAAAGCAAACAAACACACAAACACACCATTCACACGCAAATGCATTCGCACACTCATACTCGTACAAACAGACGGCAGGATGTCGTGCACAGTGAATTTGCACCCAACATCAACTTCATGCTGACGACTACATCTGATCAGCCACGTCGAAGTCGTCCTCGCCAACATCGCCTGGGCGACCGCTGCGTGCCTTCACAGAGCCTCGTCACCCAGGTAACCTGGTCGACCAGGCAACCACGTCGACCAGCTGCTCCTGTGCGTGCCCGTCAACCACCCAAGTTGACGGCCACCTCTAGTCGACCTCACCAGGTCGACCACTACCCCTGGTCGACCAGCTCCAGGTCGACGTCACTCCTGGTCGACCAGCTCCTCGTCGACCAGCACGGTTGTCAGCCGACCCCAAAGTCGGCTACCCGAAGTCGGCGTCACCAAGTTGACGCCCTGCTACTCGACGCCCAGCTGCTCGGCGTCATGAACCCCTCTTTCGAGGTCGACGTCGGCCCTTCCTTCGTCGACCACCATGTTCAGTCGACCACCAGGTTGAGGTCACGCCTGGTCGACCAACCACCAGGTCGACCAGCAGTCCTGTCAGCCGACCACCCAAGTCGGCTGCCCCAAGTTGGCGTCACCAAGTCGACGCCCTCCGCAGGTCGACCTCCCTGAAGTCGGCGCCATCCTGAAGTCGGCGCCCATGCAGTGGCACCCGTGCAGGTCGACTTCCTCGTCGACCAGCTCGCCCACTGCTGCAGGTCGGCTGCACCCCTACACCCGACCACGAAGTCGGCTCCGCCCAAGCGAGGACGGGGCCAACACACAACTCCCATTGACTTGAACCGCCCCACTTCCCAAATTCATGCCATACTACTTGCCCAGACCAGCCCGCTACTGAGAGGACTATTTACCCACGGATATCAAACAGATCCGTTCTTCACAGGAGGCGATTTGCAGCAGTTCGCAGCAGCAAAGGAAGTTTATTACGTAAAAAACCGGCACCAACCGCATCTGGGTACTGTGGTATACTTTGTTAAGGGTGATGTTACTATAGGAGGCACACAACGTCGTTACCTCGGGTCATTTCGGGGTAGGGAAAACACGGCAGCAGCTGCAGCGGTATTACTACTGGCCTGAAATGTTGACCAACATATGGCGACACGTGGCATCGTGTCCCACCTGCCAACTCATGAAATCATCACGGAAGCGGCCGGCAAGGCAGTTGCAACCAATACCACCCTAGAGCGTGCTTGGCAGCAGGTGACGATGGACTTCGTCACGGGGTTACCGGCTGGGGCAAGAGGGAACGACGCGATCCTGGTCGCCGTCGATCGGTTGACGAAGATGGCGCACTTCGCAGCGTGCAAGAAATCCATCTCAGCCGACAAGACAGCCCGACTCTTCATCGCCACCGTCGTTCGGGATACCAGCATCAATCATTAGCAACAGAGATACGAAATTTACGAGCAACTCTGGCGGAACCTATGGCAGCAGTTCGGCATGCGACCACAGTTCAGTTCTTCGTACCACCTGAGACCGACAGACAAACAGAACGGACAAACCAGACCATGCAGCAGCTTATCCGAGCCACGTGCGACGACCCGGGCTCGTGGGAACAGCAACTGTCACTCATTGAGTTTGCGTACAATAACTTGCCATCCGCCACAAGCCAACAGTCAACTTTTTACCTGAACTACGGACAAGGCCCTACGGTACCCATGACCCCGAATCCCGACAACCCCGTACCACGCGCGCAACAGTTCGCCGAGATTTTACAGGCAGCACAGTCCCGGGCAGAAAACGCGAGAACAAAATCAAACGTAGTCGCTAAACGCAACGCCGACCGCCACTGCCGTCCCGTCACTTACCAACCCAACGACTTAGTACTGCTCGACACTCAAAACCTCCGCATGCCCATTTACCCCAAAACTCCGCCCTCGATATTGCGGGCCATCTTGCATCAACCACATGATCACACCCGTCACTGCCCACCTTCTCCTCCCTGCTGACTGGAACGTCGACCGGTCATTCCACGTCAGCCTTCTCCGCCCTTTCGTACCATCCACCAGCCAATTACCTCGCCACCGACCAGCCAGCATGACACGACCACCCATCGAGCCCGTAATCACGCCCTAGAAAATTCTGAGCCACCGAGTTCATGATTGTTAGAGGAGTTTTTCATTCTGAACAGTACATTCCACGTGTCACTCCTCCGTCCATACACCGATCCCAACGCCACCTTCTCACACCGATCCCAACGCCACCGGTCCTGCGTCGCCTGTTCGTCCTGCTCGCGCTGGTAGTCGTGTCCGTCGTGAGCGTCCTCCTCCTGTCCCAGGCACTCACTACATGACTCTGCGTCCCTCTACTGCTCCTCGGCGTGTCCCTCTACCGTCTCCTCCTGCGTCCTCTTTGCCTGCCGTTCCGGACCCTGAGTCTGACCGGTATCGCGCTGAGCACCCTACAGTCACGCGTCTCCTAGCTACTGTTGTCACTGACCCTACCTTTGAGTCCTCGGCTGCGTCTGCTCTGGTCGCTGAGTTGGTTGACTTTGCTGCTGCCTGTCGTCTAGACTACGCTGCTAGCCTTGTTGCTGAGCCTGAGTCTGCGTCTGTCTGTCCTCCGTCCGTCGGGGGTGAGTGTGCTCTTGGCACGGACGTCCTTGAGGACAGGCAGGAGGACCTTGACTCTCTTGCGGCTGCTGTACCTCATCTCGTGGCCTGGTTGCTTGCCCCTGAGGGAGACCCGGATGCACTAGACATCCCCACTCCGCGCACTTACGCAGAGGCGATGGCGGGTCCCTACTCCTCTCAGTGGCAGACAGCCATGGACGCAGAGATGGCATCCTGGAAGTCCACAGGCACCTATGTCGACGAGGTTCCCCCTCCTGGGGCGAACATCGTCGATGGCATGTGGATTTTCAGGGTGAAGCGGCCGCCAGGTTCTCCGCCTGTCTTCAAGGCTCGTTACGTTGCTAGAGGCTTCAGTCAGCGTCAGGGGGTCGACTTCTTCCAGACCTTCTCCCCCACCCCGAAGATGACCACTCTTCGGGTTCTGCTGCACGTTGCTGCTCAGCGTGACTACGAGCTTCACTCTCTTGACTTCAGCACAGCGTTCCTGCAGGGCAGCCTGCACGAGGAGATCTGGCTGCGCCGCCCACCTGGCTTTACTGGGTCGTTTCCTCCTGGTACCCAGTGGAGCCTCCGCCGGCCAGTCTACGGTCTCCGCCAGGCGCCACGAGAGTGGCACGACACACTGAGGACTACACTTGCGGCTCTTGGGTTCGCGCCGTCTACTGCTGACCCGTCGCTGTTTCTGCGCACAGACACGTCGCTGCCGCCGTTCTACATTCTTGTGTACGTCGACGACTTGGTCTTTGCTACTGCTGACACTGAGGCACTCGCTCGTGTGAAGTCGGAGCTGCAGAAGAGACACACCTGCACTGACCTGGGTGAACTGCGTAGCTACCTTGGCTTGCAGATCACCCGGGACAGAGCACGCCGCACCATTACCCTGACTCAGTCACACATGGTGCAGCAGGTCCTTCAGCGCTTCGGCTTCCAGTTCTCCTCACCACAGGCCACACCTCTGGCTACCAGCCACTCGCTCTCAGCTCCACCTTCGGACGAGTTCGTAGAGCCGAGTGGCCCGTACCTAGAGCTTGTAGGCTGCCTCATGTACCTGATGACTTGCACGCGACCTGACCTCGCGTACCCTCTTAGCATCCTTGCTCGTTACGTTGCGCCTGGGAGACACAGGCGAGAGCACTGGGAGGCGGCTAAGAGGGTGCTGCGTTACTTGTGCAGTACATCAGGCATGGGGCTGGTGCTTGGAGGACGCGACAGAGTTGTCCTCACTGGTCACTCGGACGCTTCTTGGGTGGACGACCTGGCTACGCAGCGGTCGTCACAGGGTTACACCTTCAGCCTTGGCTCTGGTTCTGTCTCGTGGCGGTCCACCCGCTCTTCCTCTGTTCTCGGCTCTAGTTGTGAGGCTGAGATCTACGCCACAGCCATGGCTGCACAGGAGTTACGCTGGCTCACCTACCTGCTGACTGACTTGGGAGAGCGGCCTAGTTCTCCTCCAGTTCTGTACGGTGACAACAAGGCGGCTCTTGCCTTGTGTCACGAGCACAGACTGGAGCACAGGACGAAGCACATTGCTCTTCGCTACTTTCTTGCTCGAGAGCTTCAGCAGCGCGGTCAGCTTCGGCTTGTGTACGTGGACTCGAAGGCCAACACTGCTGATATCTTCACCAAGGCGCTCCCGCCTAGTGATCATCAGCGGCACTGTACTTCTTTAGGCCTTGTGTCCACGTTTCCTCACTTGCTCACTGCTTGACATTCTTTGTACTGTACTTTATATATATCTTGTTGCTTGCTTGCTAGGTTTGATCACTGTGTTGCTTGTCTTGTACTATATCTAGCACTGCATGTGAACTGGCCTTGTGGCCTTTACTTGTGCTCGGAGTGTGGTGACGTTGTGATCCACCCTGGGCTTTGCTTTGCTTTGCTTTGCTGGACTGGTCTTGTGACCCTTTGTTCTCCCCCACTTTGCCTATGGGGGTGTGTTAAACTGTAGTATGCTTGTAGGCTGTAGTGGGGTAGCCAATATGGGGTACAACCCCAACTAGGGTTTCATATTTGTACCCAAACTTCTGCTAGTTCATTCATTCTTGGCTAGTTATTTTGAGAAGAAGGTCGGTTCTCTGCAGTTCGCTGCCACGGCAACTCGACCCGACATTGCTTTCGCGTGTAGCAAGTTGGGGTCTGGTCTGACGGTGAGGAGCGATCAGCACTGGCGCGAGGTCGATCGCTGCCTCAACTACCTCTCTGACACGCGCGATTTTGCTCTGGAGTTCGGAGGAGGACCCGAAACTCTGAAACTGGTCGGCTACGCAGACGCGGACGATGCCGGCGACAAGCAGAATCGCACTAGCACAAGTGGCTACGTTTTCACCTTCGGCGGCGCAGCTGTCTCTTGGACGAGCCAACGCATCAAGTGCGTGACTCTGTCCTCCACAGAGTCGGAGTACATCGCGGCCACCGAAGCAGGCAAGGAGGCCCGTCGACTTCGATTCCTCCTCGCCGAGTTCCAGCTCCTCGATGCTGGGACACCAACTGTTCTGAACGTGGACAACCAGTCCGCCATCGCGGTCGCTGAGGGCTTGGGGCTGAAGGGCAACCTCAAGCACATGGAGCGACGCTACGCCTGGCTGCAGCAGATGGTGAAGCGCAAGAAGATTGCGCTGGAATACATCCCGACATCCGAGCAGCCGGCGGACTTCCTCACGAAAGGGCTGCACTTTCCGGCCTTCAACCGGTGCTCTGTCGCGGTCGGCCAGGTTCGCCTTGCCGAAGTCGGCGACGACGACGACGTGCAGCAGTAGGTGCCATGTCCTCTAACATGGCTGGTGCGGTGATCGGCGTGCGGAGGTGTGCACGCCAGAGAAATGTCCCCTTGTATTCTATTACTTAGGTTCTGGGTGGACCTTGTGTGTGGGTGCCCAAGCGTGAGCTGGGCAGGGGAGTGTCGGAGTGAAAGGCCCCGCCCTCGCTTGGGCGCAGGCATTCTCTGCGACGACGTGGTGAATTCGACGAAGTGATCGTCGCATTGGATCAGCCCGTCCTCTGAAACCGCGGGTGGTTTTCGAGGAAGGTTGTCCTCTGATTCACCAGCCCGTCAACGAGCTCTGGTCGACGGGGTGCTGTTCGACGAGCTCGTCTTCTGATTTGCTTCTGGGTCGCGCGATCTCTGACGGACGGGGTGCTGTCCGAGGAGCCGCGTTCTCTGATCGAAGGGCGCTGTTCGGCGAGCGTCAGCTCGGCGAACTGGTCGGCCGAATTCGCGCGACGACGAAACTCTGCGAGGGCATGCGAAATTCGCTCAGGTGGTCCTTAGCGAAATTCGACCTCCGAAATGGCATCACGTGCTCGACGGCGGACATCTGGGGAAACCGTCGGAGCGTTTTCTACCTGGCACCTGCGCAATGTCTCTGACGGTGTAACCGTCTACCTGCACCTACTCGGCAGGTGCACACCTGCGCAGATATTCACCTGCGAATGCAGCGCTGGCAGGCCGCCCTGCTGCAGCGCTGGCATGTCGCCCTTCTGCTACGCTGGCAGACCGCTCTGTTTCAGCGTTGGCGAACCGCTCTGATGCAGTGCTGGCAATTCGCCTTGCAGAATGGTTGCTAGGGGTTGCAATGCCATTCCAGAGATATCACTTTTGCATGCTCATTCTTGTACTCTTTTCTCAATTTTCAATGTTCTTTCAATTTCCTTAGTGGAAACTCTTGCCAAATTCCTCTGTGAACACAGCAAGTAGTACGAACTCTGTTAGAACGCTACTAGAGCGCTGCGATCACCCACACAACTCCGTGCCCTCCTTCGTAGTTCACACCCGTTGTAGGGTGACTCTCCGCAGTGAGGTGTCGTTCGCGGTCGGCTGTCAGAATCTAGCAGCAGGAATGAATGAACTAGCAGCATGCAGGAGTACAAGTAGTAAACCCTAATTGGGCTGTACCCCATATGGGCTACCCCACTACAGCCTAGACAATATGTAGCATATATGTTTGACACACCCCCATAGGCAAAGTGGGGGAGAACAAGGGGTCAAACGACCAGTCAAGAGAAGCAAAGCAAGCTCAGGGTGGATCTCAACGTCACCACACATTCTGAGCACAAGCAAAGGGCCACAAGGCCAGTCCACATGCAGAGATATATATGCAACAATAACAGTACAGTGATGACTACCTAGCAAGAGCCAGCATGCATATATATATAGATCACAGTACAAGCAGAAACTACAGCAAGTGTGGAAGCGTAGGCACAAGGCCTAACAGGGTACAAAAGCGCTGATGATCACCAGACGGAAGTGCCTTGGTGAATATATCAGCAGTGTTGGCCCGAGTGGCCACGTGACGAAGACGAAGCTGGCCTCGCTGCTGCAACTCTCGAGCCAGGAAGTAACGCAGAGCAATGTGCTTCGTTCTGTGCTCCAGTCTGTGCTCCTCACACAAGGCAATGGCGGCCTTGTTGTCGACGTACAGCACTGGAGGAGAACGAGGCTGCTCTCCCAAGTCAATCAGCAGGTAGGTGAGCCAGCGTAACTCCTGTGCAGCCATGGCTGTGGCGTAGACCTCAGCCTCACAACTGGAGCTGAGAACTGAAGACGAGCGTGTAGAACGCCACGAAACTGAACCAGAGCCAAGGCTGAAGGTGTAACCCTGTGACGACCGCTGAGTAGCCAGGTCGTCAACCCAAGAAGCGTCTGAGTGCCCAGTGAGGACAACTGGGCTCGTCCCTCCAAGCACTAGCCCCATGCCTGATGTGCTGCACAAGTAGCGCAGTACCCTCTTAGCAGCAGCCATGTGCTCAGGTCGGTGCCGACCAGGAGCCACGTAGCGAGCCAGAAGACCAAGAGGGTACGCGAGGTCAGGTCGAGTGCAAGTCATCAGGTACATGAGGCAGCCGACTAGCTCTAGGTAAGGACCACTCGGCTCTACGGACTCGTCCGAAGGTGGAGCTGAGAGCGTGTGACCTGTAGCCAGAGGAGTGGCCTGTGCTGAAGACCAGGTGAAGCCGAAGCGCTGAAGGACCTGCTGCACCATGTGTGACTGAGTCAAGGTGATGGTGCGGCGTGCTCGGTCCCGGGTGATCTGCAAGCCAAGGTAGCTGCGCAGCTCACCCAAGTCTGTGCACGTGTGTCTCTTCTGCAGCTCCGACTTCACGTGGGCGAGAGCCTCAGTGTCAGCAGTGGCAAAAACCAAGTCGTCGACGTACACGAGGATGTAGAACGGCGGCAGTGAAGTGTCGGTGCGCAGAAACAGCGACGGGTCAGCAGTAGAAGGCGCAAACCCAAGAGCCGCAAGCGTAGTCCTCAGTGTGTCGTGCCACTCACGTGGTGCCTGGCGGAGACCGTAGACCGGCCACCGGAGGCTCCACTGGGTGCCAGGAGGGAACGACCCAGTGAAGCCCGGGGGGCGGCGCAGCCAGATCTCCTCGTGCAGGCTGCCCTGTAAGAAAGCTGTGCTGAAGTCAAGAGAGTGAAGCTCGTAGTCACGGTGAGCAGCAACATGCAGCAGCACCCGAAGAGTGGTCATCTTCGGGGTGGGGGAGAAGGTCTGGAAGAAGTCAACTCCCTCTCGCTGACTGAAGCCTCGAGCCACGTAACGCGCCTTGAAGACAGGCGGAGAACCCGGCGGCCGCTTCACCCTGAAAATCCACATGCCACTGACGATGTTCGCCCCAGGTGGGGGAACCTCGTCGACATAGGTGCCTGTGGACTTCCAGGAAGCCATCTCTGCATCCATGGCTGCCTGCCACTGAGAGGAGTAGGGACCCTCTATCGCCTCTGCGTAAGAGCGCGGAGTCGGGATGTCTGGTGCATCCGGGTCTCCCTCAGGGGCAAGTAGCGAGGACACAAGATGAGGTAAAGCAGCAGCGAGACACTGGAACTCCTCCTGCCTGTCCTCAAGGACGTCCGTGCCAAGAGCACACTCACCCCCGACGGACGGAGGACAGACAGACTCAGACTCAGTAACAAGACTGGCAGTGAAGTCTAGACGACAGGCAGCAGCAGCGACAAGAGCAGACGCAGCAGCAGACTCAAACGACGGGTCAGTGACAACTGTGGCTAGTAGACGCGTGACAGTAGGGTGCTCAGCACGAAACCGGTCAGACGCAGGGTCCGGAACGTCAGGCAACGAGGACGCAGGAGGAGACGGCAGAGGAACAGGCTGCGGAGCAGAGGAAGGACGACGGACTACGAGGTGTGCGCTGGGGACAGCCGGCTGACGCGAACGAGGAACACGACGACCGGTACGACTAGGACGAAGAGGCAAAACAGGACGCGACGCAGGCTCACGACGCTCAGCAGGACTACCAGTCTGCACAGTGTAAGGAGAAGGAGCAGGCAGCGGTGAGCCGGGCTGTAACGGAAGACCAGTAGACGACGGGAGAGTAAGAACCTGACGAAGAACAGAGTCAGACGGCGGCAGAGACGACGGAGACGGCGGAGCGAAGAACCGTCGTGTCGGCGCAGCTGCACCAGGAGCGGCAGCTCCAGCAGCTCGAGTGCCTCCAGCAGCTCCAGTACCTCCAGCAGCTCCAGAAGCTCCAGTCCCAGAGCCGACACCTCCAGCCCCAGGGTCTCCAACCTCTGTGTCTCCAGCAGCAGCACCCCCAGAACCAGCACCTCCAGTCCCAGGGTCTCCAGCCTCAATGTCTCCAGCAGCAGCACCCCCAGAACCAGCACCTCCAGTCCCAGGGTCTCCACCCTCTGTGTCTCCAGCAGCAGCACCCCCAGAACCAGCACCTCCAGTCCCAGGGTCTCCAGCCTCAGTGTCTCCAGCAGCAGCACCCCCAGAGCCAGCACCTCCAGTCCCAGGGTCTCCAGCCGCAGTGTCTCCAGTACGAGCACCTCCAGAACCAGCGACTCCAGCACCTCCAGTAGACAAAGGTCCAGCACCACTCCTAGCTCCAGCAGCGCGACGCGGACGGCGACCGTACCAGTCCTGCAGCTGCTGTGGGGTGAGAGGCACACGTGGACGAAGGCGGCTACTCCAAGGAGACCGCGCAACAGCAGACTCAGAACCCTCAGCGCCCGCACCCCCAACGGCTCTTGAACCTCCGGTGTCAGTACCCTCAGCACCTGCACCTCCAGCGGCTCCAGAACCTCCAGCGCCAGCACCCTCAGTAGCTCCAGAACCTCCAGCGTCAGCACCGCCAAGCTCAGCACCCCCAGACCCCTCACACTCAGGCTCAGCACCACCAGGCTCCACACCCTCAAGCTCCGCACCCTCAGGCTCAGCACCCCCAGGCTCAGCACCCCCAGGCTCCGCACCCCCAGGCTCAGCACCCCTAGAAGTAGCACCCCGAGAAGGACCACCCTCAGTAGGACCTGAGTCACCAGTGACCTCAACCGGCGCAGTCAAGGGAGGAGGGTCTACCTGAGAAACACCTGAAGGAGCAGGACCAGGAGTGGGGAGGGGGTCTACCTGGGGAGCACCTGGAGCGAGGAAGAGCGGCGGGGGGGGGAGCGGGGCAGTGCGGTAGGGGAAGAGACGGTAAAAGGGAACCGACTCGTCGAACGTGACGTCCTGAGACGCAAAGACACGGCGCGAGGTGGGATGGTAAAACTGCCAACCAGGCGCGTCAGGGACAAAGCCAAGGAAGACACAGGGAACAGCGCGGGCAGAGAGCTTGTCCGCGGTGGTATCGCGGACAAAGGCACGAGCACCCCAGACCCGGAAACGCGACGCATCACCAACCTTCCCCGTCCACAGCAGTGTGGGCGAGGTCTCCGGCAAGGAGACACGGGGCCAGAGGTTGAGCTGATGCGCGGCGTACCGGACCGCAAACGGCCACAGGAAATGGGGGGCAGCCGCATGGATCATGGAGGTACGAGCGACCTCCATGACTAAGCCAATGCGACGCTCAGCAACCCCATTCTGCTGTGGAGAGGCCGGAAGCGTGAACGACTGGGTGATGCCGTGCTCCGCACAGTAGGCTGCCAAGAGGTCAGAGGAGAACTCACCACCTCTGTCAGAGTGCAGACGCAGGACAGGAAAATCCCGCCGGAACTGCTCGCGGAGCTGGAGACGAACAGCGCGGATCCAAGGGATCAAAACATCAGGGACGTCCCCCTTGCTCTGCAAGGGGAAGACCGTGGTGTAACGCGTGTAGTCGTCGACGACCAGCAGGAAGTACCGCTCGCGGCCCTGTCCCTGGACGCGGGCTGGGCCCCACACGTCCAGGTGGAGCGTCTGCAGGGGAGCCTCTGTGGGAGGAAACGAGGAGGAGTGAGGAGCGGCGCGCTGCCGCCCCTCGACGCAAGGAATGTAGGGCGGCGCAGGCGAGGGAGGGAGGGCAGGCAGAGACCTGGGAAGACCAGAGACCAGGGAGCGAGAGTGCATGCGACGCAGGCGAGGCAAGGAGGGGTGACCAAGACGGTGGTGCCACAGGAGAGTGTCGTGCGACAAAGCGCGACACTCACAGGGGGCCGCCAGCTGACCAGACGTAGACGCAGACGCAGCTACCTGAGGGGACTCAGTGGTCAGTGTGTACAGACTCGAGCCAGGTGCACGGGTGAACGTGGCCAAGTGCCGGCCCATCCTAGCACACGTACAGTGAGTCACTCGCTGACTCGCAGGAGTGAACTGGTCAACCTCCCGATCCTGGAGGTCAGCTCCACTCACCAAGTTCGTAGAGAACGAGGGGAGGTAAAGACCTGACAGCGAGCCGGACGGGACGGCCGGACACGGCAGAACCGTGGAGTAGTGGGCAAGGACTGGACCCCCGGAGGGGTCCGCCAGGGAGACTGGAACTGGCCGACTAAGCGGCGTGAGTGTGGTGCAGTCGCGAAAGAAGGAGCGAGAAGCTCCTGAGTCAAGGGTGAAGGTGTGCGAGACCGTAGGTGGCGCAGTACCAGAGAGAGCAGACTCACCAGCACCTGAAGCCACGGCCTCACCAGTACCTAGAGCAGTAGACGTACTAGCACCGAGAGCAGCAGCCTCACCAGCACCTAGAGCAGGAGACGCACTAGCACCTAGAGCAGCAGCCTCACCAGGGTCAGGCGGTACGCACAGAGAACAGGCACGATCAGCACTAGTAGGCAATGCATACATGGCAGTGAGAATAGCATCATAATCACGTGCAAAGATATCTACCCTCTGTCCATGCAGCTCCAGCCAGGTGGGGAGCTCAGCCTCGTCGCCAAACACTGTGCGCCAGTCGTCGCTCAGACGAGCGAAGCAGCGGGACTGTGTGTGACCAAGCGTCCCACAAGGCTGACCAGTCCTAGCACCTGTGCGAATGACGTACGGGCAGCGAACTGTACGCGTAGACCTGCTACACTGAGCGTACCACTCCTGGAGCTGCCGGGGCGTAAGTGTCTCACGTGGACGCCCCTGCAGCTGTAGCGGGCCACTGCCAGACGCTCCCAACTGACCAGCTCCAGGGCGACAGCTACGACGGCTACTGCGACAACCCCAGCTAGTATACCACTCACTAAGCTGCTGGGGCGTCAGAGGCTCGCGTGAACGTCGCTGGAGCTGCATCTGGCCACCTGCAGGCGCGGCAAGCAGGCGCGGGCAAGGCAGGCGCGGCAGGCAGGCAGGCAAGCAGGCAGGCAGGCAGGCCGGCAGGCAGGCAGGTGTCAGAATGAACAGGCAGGAATGAGGAACTAGAAAGGATGGTGAGTACAAATATGAAACCCTAATGTTGTGACCCCCTTATAGGCTAACCCACTACAGCCTACACAAACACAACATATATAATGTTTGACACACCCCCATAGGCAAAGTGGGGGAGACCTAGGGGTCACAAGACCAGTCAAGGCAAAGCAAGGCAACAACAAGCTCAGGGTGGATCTCAAGGATACCACACAAATTCCGAGCACAAGCTAGTGGTCACAAGACCAGTTCACATGCAAGTTTATAACAGAGCATGAGATACAGTGATCACAACCTAGCAACAGTAAACATGCAGGTAGATATATATAGTGATCACAGTACAAGCAAGGTCAAGAGGTAAGTAAGTGAGGTCCAGTAGGCACAAGGCCTAGCAGAGTGCAGAAGCGCTGATGGTCACAAGGCGGAAGCGCCTTGGTGAACACATCAGCAAGGTTGGCCTCAGTGGCCACGTAACGCAGACAAAGCTGACCGCGCTGCTGCAGCTCTCGAGCAAGGAAGTACCGCAGGGCGATGTGCTTCGTTCTGTGCTCCAGTCTGTGCTCCTCACACAAGGCAATGGCAGCCTGGTTGTCGATGTACAGCACTGGAGGAGAACGAGGCTGCTCACCCAAGTCGGTCAGCAGGTAAGTGAGCCAGCGTAGCTCCTGGGCAGCCATGGCTGTGGCGTAGATCTCAGCCTCACAACTGGAGCTGAGAACAGAAGAAGAGCGTGTAGAACGCCAAGAAACTGAGCCGGAGCCAAGGCTGAAGGTGTAACCCTGAGACGACCGCTGAGTAGCCTGGTCGTCCGCCCAAGAAGCGTCTGAGTGTCCAGTAAGTACAACTCGGTCTCGCCCTCCAAGCACTAGCCCCATGCCCGACGTACTGCACAAGTAGCGCAACACCCTCTTAGCGGCATCCATGTGCTCCTTCCTGTGACGGCCAGGAGCGACATAGCGTGCAAGGATGCTAAGGAGTGGACTGAGGCGAGGAGTACGTGAAGCGGAAGCGCTGAAGGATCTGCTGCACCATGTGTGACTGAGTCAAGGTGATGGTGCGCCGTGCTCTGTCCCGGGTGATCCGCAAGCCAAGATAGCTTGTCAGTTCACCCAAGTCTGTGCACGTGTGTCTCCTCTGCAGCTCCGACTTCACGTGGGCGAGTGCCGCGGTGTCAGCAGTGGCAAAGACCAAGTCGTCGACGTACACGAGGATGTAGAAGGGCGGCAGTGAGGTGTCTGTGCGTAGAAACAGTGACGGGTCAGCAGTAGAGGGAGCGAACCCAAGAGCCGCAAGTGTCGTCCTCAGTGTGTCGTGCCACTCACGCGGTGCCTGGCGGAGACCGTAGACCGGCCGCTGAAGCCTCCACTGGGTACCAGGAGGAACCGACCCAGTGAAGCCAGGAGGGCGGCGCAGCCAGATCTCCTCGTGCAGGCTACCCTGCAAGAAAGCAGTGCTGAAGTCAAGTGAGTGAAGCTCGTAGTCGCGCTGAGCGGCTATGTGCAGCAGCACCCGAAGAGTGGTCATCTTCGGGGTGGGGGAGAAGGTCTGAAAGAAGTCAACTCCCTCTCGCTGTGACTGCGACTGGACAGGCGGAGGACACTCTACGGAGGGAGGAGGACAAGGAGGAGGAGCCTGACCAAGAACCTGCTGAAGAAGTGGTACGAAGTACGGTCGCGGCTGCGCAGCGTCTCCAGAACCAGCAGAGACACCAGCGGCAGGGTCCTCAGTACCAGCAGCAGCTCCAACTCCCGGGTCCTCAGCTCCAGCAGTAGCTCCAACGCCCGGGTCCTCAGCACCAGCAGCAGCGCCACCGCTCGGCTCCGCAGCACCAGCAGCAGCTCCACCGTCCGGGTCCTCAGCTCCAGCAGTAGCTCCAACGCCCGAGTCCTCAGCACCAGCAGCAGCCCCAACGCCCGGATCCTCAGCACCAGCAGCAGCTCCAAAGCCCGGGTCCTCAGCACCAGCAGCAGTGCCACCCCCAGGGTCCGCAGCACCCGGAGCACCACTCCGAAGACTGCAGCGTCGCGTGTACCACTCTCGGATCTGCTGAATGGGGGGGAGCTCCTGGGTAGGAGGGGAAGTACCGGGACGAGCTCCAGCAGCACCTCTCCGGAGGCGGCAGTACTCGAGGTACCTCTCCTGCAGCTGCTGGGAGGAGAGGGCTCCTCCAGGTGTAGCACGCTCAGTCTCAGTACCCCCAGACTCCGCACCCCCAGGCTCAGCACCTCCAGGCTCCACACCTCCAGGCTCAACACCCCCAGGCTCCGCACCTCCAGGCTCAACACCCCCAGGCTCAGCACCCCCAGACTCAGCACCCCCAGGCTCAGCACCCCTAGACGCAGGACGAGAGTCAACAGCTACCTCGACAGGCTCACCCGGGTCTACCTGGGACACACCTGAGGGAGCGGCACCCTGAGGGGGGAGGGGGTCTGGTACCTCAGCACCTGGAGCGAGGAAGAGAGGCGGGGGGGGGAGCGGGGCAGTGCGGTAGGGGAAGAGGCGGTAGTAGGGGACGGACTCGTCAAAAGTGACGTCCTGAGAGGCCAGGACACGCCGCGAGGTGGGGTGGTAGAACTGCCAACCAGGGGCGTCCGGGACAAAGCCAAGGAAGACGCAGGGGACAGCGCGACGGGAGAGCTTGTCCGCGGACGTGTCGCGGACAAAAGCTCGGGATCCCCAGACCCGAAAACGCGACGCATCGCCAGCCTCTCCCGTCCAACGCAGTGTCGGAGAAGTCTCGGGCAAGGAGACACGGGGCCAGAAGTTGAGCTGATGCGCAGCGTATCGGACTGCAAACGGCCACAGAAAGTGGGGGGCAGCCGCATGAACCAAGGAGGTACGAGCGACCTCCATGACCAAGCCAATGCGGCGCTCAGCAACCCCATTCTGCTGTGGAGAGGCCGGAAGCGTGAACGACTGCTCAATGCCCTCCTGCTGACAGAAGGCCTCCAAGAGGCCAGAGGAAAACTCTCCACCTCTGTCAGAGTGCAGACGGAGGACAGGGAAGTCGGAGCGGAAACGCTCACTAAGCTGGAGACGAGATCTGCGGATCCAAGGGATCAAGACATCAGGGACGTCACCCTTGGTGCGCAAGGGGAAGACCGTGGTGTAGCGCGAGAAGTCGTCAACAACAATCAGGAAGTACCTCTCCTGACCCTGACCACGGACGCGGGCTGGGCCCCACACGTCCATGTGGAGTGTCTGCAAAGGAGCAGTCGTCGGGGGAAAGGAGGAGGAGTGAGGAGTGGCGCGCTGCCGCCCCTCGACACAGGGAAGACAGGGAGGAGCAGGTGAGTCGGGAAGGGGAGGGAGCACCCTGGGAAGACCAGCAACAAGGTCCCGTTTGTGCATGGCCCGAAGGCGCTGCACAGACGGGTGACCAAGGCGGTGGTGCCAAAGGACAGTCTCATGCGCCAGAGAGCGACACGAGTAGGGGGCGGACAGCTGACCTGACGCAGACGCAGACGTAGACGCAGACGCAGCTACCTGAGGGGACTCAGTGGTCAGTGTGTACAGGTCCGACCCCGGCTCTCGAGTGAAAGTAGCCAGGTGGCGACCCGTCCGAGCACACGTGCAGTGTGTCACGCGCTCGTAGGCAGGGGTGAACTGGTGAACACCCGAGTCCTGGAGCGCACAACCCGCCACCAAGTTCGTAGAGAACGAGGGGAGGTAGAGACCTGACAGCGTGCCGGACGGGACCGCAGGACAAGGAAGGACAGTGGAGGAGGTCGCAATGACCGGACCCCCAGAGGGGTCAGCAAGGGAGACAGCAACTGGCCGAGCGAGTGGCTCAAGGACAGTGCGGTCACGAAAGAAAGAGCGAGAAGCACCTGAGTCCAGGGTGAAGGTGTGCAGTGCTGCAGTCGACTCAGTACCAGGGGGCACAGACGCACTAGCACCTAGGGCAGCAGCCTCACCATCACCTGGGGTAGCAGACACGCGAGCACCTGGAGCAGCAGACGCACTAGCACCTAGAGCAGTAGGCTCACCAGCACCTGGAGTAGCAGACACGCGAGTACCGGGAGTGGTAGCCTCACCTGCACCGAGGGCAACAGACGTACTGGCACCGAGAGCGGCTGCCTCACTCACAGAGCGACTACCACTACGGCCACCCCGACTGCTCAAACCTGCGTACCACTCACGAGCCTGCTGGAGCAGAAGAGGGCACGGCTGCTGCACCTGTCCACTACCTGAGGCTCCCGAACGACGGACGCCAGAGCGACTACCACTACGGCCACCCCGACTGCTCAAACCGGCGTACCACTCACGAGCCTGCTGGACCAGAAGAGGGCACGGCTGCTGCACCTGTCCACTACCAGGGGCTCCCGAACGACGCACGCCAGAGCGACTACCACGCCGGCCACCCCGACTGCCCAAACCGGCGTACCACTCACGAGCCTGCTGGAGCAGAAGAGGGCACGTCTGCTGCACCGGTCTACTACCAGAGGCTCCCGAACGACGCACTCCAGAGCGACTACCACTACGGCCACCCCGACTGCCCAAGCCGGCGTACCACTCACGAGCCTGCTGGAGCTGCATCTGGCCACGTCAGGAGCAGCAGCAGTAGCGGCAGCAACAGCAGGAGCAGTAAAGGCAGTAGCAGCAGCAGTAACGGTAGCAGTGCTAGCACGGCAAAGCTCACCAGTGGTTGGTGCGGCGGGCGCAAGACAGTGGCGACAGCGTGGCCGCTGCAACAGCGGGGCGGGGCCAGGTCGTAGCAGGGAGCTCCGCGGCAGCTGCTGCAGGGTCGGCGGCGGCCGCTGCTGTAGGCTCGGCGGCGGCTGCTGCTGCAGGGTCGGTGGCGGCTGCAGCTGCAGGCGCGGCGGCGGCAGCTGCTGCAGGTCGAGCGGCGGCTGCTGCTGCAAGCTCGGCGGCGGCAGCTGCTGCAGGTCGAGCGGCGGCTGCTGCTGCAGGCTCGGCGGCGGCAGCTGCTGCAGGTCGGCGGCGGCTGCTGCTGCAGGCTCGGCGGCGGCAGCTGCTGCAGGGTCGGTGGCGGCTGCAGCTGCAGGCGCGGCGGCGGCAGCTGCTGCAGGTCGAGCGGCGGCTGCTGCTGCAGGCTCGGCGGCGGCAGCTGCTGCAGGTCGAGCGGCGGCTGCTGCTGCAGGCTCGGCGGCGGCAGCTGCTGCAGGTCGGCGGCGGCTGCTGCTGCAGGCTCGGCGGCGGCAGCTGCTGCAGGTCGGCGGCGGCTGCTGCTGCAGGTTCGGTAGCGGCAGCTGCTGCAGACGAAGTCGAAGCCGCGAAGGGGCGGCTGAGGGATTGCGACGGGCGGCTAAGGGGCCGCGATGCGTGGGTAAGGAGCCGCGACGGCGGCTGAAAGGGCCGCCACGAGCGGGTAGGGAGGTGACGACGCCACGGGAAAGGCGACGCGGCGGGCGGCGAGAGCCTGCAGCGGCGGGCAGCTCGCGGGCAGTGCGCGGAGCCGCACAAGGCTGCGACGGGTCGCGTGACAAACCCTAAGCCGCGCGCGGGCGGCTAGCTGGTCGCGCGCACGAAGAATCGGCCGCGCGCGGGCGGCTAGCGAGGCGCGCGCGCGAAAAATCGGCCGCGCACGGGCGGCTAGCGAGTCGCGCGCGTTAAAAACGAGCCGCGCGCGGGTGGCTAGCGGGCTGCGTGCGCGCGGTAGGTAGAGGCGCACGAGGGCGCGCGGTAGGTAGAGGCGCACGAGGGCGCTAAGGCGCACGAGGGCGTGCGGTAGGTAGAGGCGCACAAGGGCGCTAAGGCGCACAAGGGCGCTCGGTAGTGAGAGGCGCACGAGGGCGCACGAGGGCGCACGATAGGTAGGTAGGTAGGTAGGTAGCGGTGGGCCCTAGGAGCGGTCCTAGCAAAGGACCTGCTCTGATACCATGTCAGAATGAACAGGCAGGAATGAGGAACTAGAAAGGATGGTGAGTACAAATATGAAACCCTAATGTTGTGACCCCCTTATAGGCTAACCCACTACAGCCTACACAAACACAACATATATAATGTTTGACAGCAGGCAGGCAGGCAGGCAGGCAGGCAAGCAGACAGGCAGGCAGGCAGGCAGGCAAGCAGACAGACAGGCAGGCCGGCAGGCAAGCAGGCAGGCCGGCAGGCAGGCAGGCAGGCAGGCAGGCAGGCCGGCAGGCAGGCAGGCAGCCAGGCCGGCAGGCAGGCAGGCAGACAGGTAGGTCGTCAGGCAGGCAGGCAGGTGCTCACCAGGCGAGCAGGGCCGGCGCTCGACGGGCGGCGGCCGAGTAGGCGCACGACAGCGGCGGCGTCGGGGCCGCAAAACCGGCTGCAGAGCAGGGCCGAAGCAGCTGCAGGGCGGGGCCGTCTCAGCGGCAGTAGCAGGGTGGGGCCGCGTCAGCGGCAGGTCGGGGCCGTGGCAGCTGCAGAGCGGGGCCGCATCAGCGGCAGGTCGGGGCCGTGGTAGCTGCAGGGCGGGGCCGCATCAGCGGCAGGTCGTGGCCGAGGCAGAGGGCCACGTGCGGCTCGGCGCGGGCTGCGCGGACAGCGCGCGGAGCTGCTGCAGGCCGCGCGCGGCCGCGCTAGGGAGTAGCGGGCCGCGCGCGGCTCGGCGCGGGCTGCTGCGGGCCGCGCGCGGGCCTCGCGAGGCCGTAGCAGGCCGCGCGCGGCTCGACGCGGGCTGCGCGCGGCAGCTGCGGGCTGCGCGCGGCTGCAGCGGGCTGTGCGCGGCTCGGTGCGGGCTGCGCGCGGCTGCAGCGGGCTGTGCGCGGCTCGGCGCGGGCTGCGTGGGCTCTGTGCGGGCTGCGCGCGGCTGCAGCGGGCTGCGCGCGGCTCGGCGCGGGCTGCGCGGGCTCTGTGCGGGCTGCGCGCGGCTGCAGCAGGCTGCGCGGGCCTTACGGGCCTCTAGGGGCGGCGCGTGGGCCTTACGGGCCTCTAGGGGCAGTGCGCTGGCCTAGGGCAGTAGGAGGCAGCGCTAGGGCTGCTGGACGGCGCACATAGTGCAGCACGTCACAAGGCAAGGCAAGGCAGGCAGGTACGTGGGGTAGCGCGGTAACCGCAGCGGTAGGTGGGCCCGAAAAAAAAACGGTCCTACGGACCTTAGTGCTCTGAAACCATGTCAGAAACTAGAAGCAGGAATGAATGAACTAGCAGCATGCAGGAGTACAAGTAGTAAACCCTAATTGGGCTGTACCCCATATGGGCTACCCCACTACAGCCTAGACAATATCCAGCATATATGTTTGACATCGGCGACCGTGTCCTTCTCGATAGCCGCAACCTCCGACTGCCACAGGACGGCAAGCTTCGCCCACGCTTCATTGGTCCATTTGTCATTGAGCGCGCACTTGGTCCAGTCGCATACCGCCTTCGTCTTCCCGCTCATTTCCGCATGCATCCGTCATTCCACGTGTCTCTCCTCCGTCCATACACCGATCCCAACGCCACCTTCTCGGGCCGTGATCGCACTCCACTGCCGGTAGCTGTTGATACCGACAAGCCCGACTACCAGATCCAGCGCTTCCGCAGGCACCGTCGCCGTCTCCAGGGGGGTGTCTCTTTCATCGACTTCTTGGTTCGTTGGCGTGGTTACGATGCAGCCGACGACAGCTGGGTCCCTTCGTCCTCGCTGTCTCCTGACAACGCTTGCCTCCAAGCGTACCTTCAGTCTGCAGGCGCCGCGGACGTCGCCTCCTTGGGAGGGGGGTAGTGTTAGAGGGGTGTTTACTGTTCATTCCGAACAGTACATTCCAAGTCACCCTTATCCTTATCTTCTCAGATTCTCTAGTGCCACGTGGCACTCTACTTTTCTTGCACTCCAATTCTTGGTCCCACAATCCAATTTCCAACCTTTTTTCTTGCATGCTATATAAACCTAGCTTATACTTGGCATTATCAACCAATTCTCATTCAACTCTTCTTCAATTACTCAGTTATTTCTTGCCTATTTCGCCAACACTCTCTTTCGCCAAAGTCTTCCGCCGCGTTTATTCTCGACTTAGTCGACCCTGCTATTTCTTTAGCGGACTTAGGCCGTCGGGCCTATCAGTGACCCACATGGGGCTCACAGGATCAAGTTCCTGATTCGATGGAAAGACCGCACGCACACCAATTGAAGACAGCTGGGTTCCCTTTGACAAGATTGAAAACCACCCCGTCCTCAGTGACTATCTGTGCAGCCGCAATTTCCAGGATGTACACGCACTCTCGTAAGGAGGGCCTCCTTAGGGAGGGGGAGGGGGTAGTGTAAGGAATTTCTATTTCCTTAGGCCGCACATCACTCTACATCACATCACATCACTATATTTTCGTACATCACTGTACTCGCCACACTCGCCACCGTTACCACTCGCGACTTTCTTCTCGACCATTTCCCACCACCTCGCCCGTCGCACCCCAACTCACGGCTCGGCTGGTAACCCGCGCTCCAGGCCTCCGCTTCGACACTTCTCGACGTTAGTCCCAACCTCAGTCCTAGGCCCGTAGCGCACCACCCACAGTTCGTTACCGTTAGCGCTGTGGCCTTCGCTATTTAGTTCTCGCTCATTCCTTCGCTCATTGTAATGTTTTGCTTAGATAGTGCTATTCGCGCTCGCTCGCTCAATTGCACTAGTAACATAGACACAAATATCGACGCAGGAATGTACCCTTAGTGCAATCCTCGCTAGCTCGAATACAACTCTACGCAACCCTTCCCACGCAAACGTCGAGTCTTGTTCTACATGCGTGTGCATGGCGCTCGCCACGCTAGTTGGGGATCGAGTTCTGCGGCAAGGAGTGTTCACGTCGCTGAATGTCGTTGCACTCGAACG
Source organism: Closterium sp. Yama58-4 (assembly GCA_947470075.1). NCBI lineage: Eukaryota > Viridiplantae > Streptophyta > Zygnematophyceae > Desmidiales > Closteriaceae > Closterium > Closterium sp. Yama58-4. Next base: position 1,915,324 of record CANIUD010000615.1, on the reverse strand, counting down.
CGCAAGTACTAGCAGCGCGTGTCGTTCCGTCGGTACCCGCGCGCTCGCCGCTGTAGCAGCCGCCTCGGGAGCTGACTCCAGGGGGGTGGCCGCTGAGTCCAGGGGGGTGGAGCAGGGAGGCGCTCGTCTCTCCGTGCGTGCGGCAAGCCGTGCAGCGCCAGGAGGCCCGCTTCACGCGAAAAGCGGCGGCGATAGCGAGGGTGCGGGGCGCATAGCGGGGTGGGCGTGCATCGAGCGTTGCGGCGCGTGCTGCCAGCTGGATAAGGGCGAACTGGCGCCGCCCATCGAGACGATTCTGCGCGACCCGAGCGAGCTGGCGGTGAGGAGCTCGTGGCTGGATGATAGCGCCGTGTCCGCTTCTCCTGCCCACCCGTGTGTTCGCGCCCCTCAATCTGCCCGCTTCCCATCTCCTTCCATTCCGTCCATTCCGCCCCCGCTTACGTGCGGTGCGCGTTGGATTGGCCGTGCATGGCAGGTATACCGCAGCATGGTGGGGGCGGACGGGTGGTGCCGGCACTACGACAAGGACACTCGAGCATGCCGCATATACCACTGTGAGATGGGCGCCCTGCATGCACCGCGGGCACCACGCACCATGCAGCAAGCAGCAAGCACAGACTGCACGGCACCGACACTCAAACGCACGCAGGCATTCTTGAGTGGCACGGCGTGCATAGCATGTGGTGTGCCAGCACGCTTCCACTGTGTCAATCTTCATGCGGGCACCCGCTGCCTTCCCCCATGCTTGCCTCCCACGTGCATCCATCTCCCCTTCCCCCATGCTTGCCTCCCACGTGCATCCATCTCCCCTTCCCCCATGCTTGCCTCCCACGTGCATCCATCTCCCCTTCCCCCATGCTTGCCTCCCACGTGCATCCATCTCCCCTTCCCCCATGCTTGCCTCCCACGTGCATCCATCTCCCCTTCCCCCATGCTTGCCTCCCACGTGCATCCATCTCCCCTTCCCCCATGCTTGCCTCCCACGTGCATCCATCTCCCCTTCCCCCATTCTTGCCTCCCACGTGCATCCATCTCCCCTTCCCCTATTCTTGCCTCCCACGTGCATCCATCTCCCCTTCCCCCATTCTTGCCTCCCACGTGCATCCATCTCCCCTTCCCCCATTCTTGCCTCCCACGTGCATCCATCTCCCCTTCCCCCATTCTTGCCTCCCACGTGCATCCATCTCCCCTTCCCCCATTCTTGCCTCCCACGTGCATCCATCTCCCCTTCCCCCATTCTTGCCTCCCACGTGCATCCATCTCCCCTTCCCCCATGCTTGCCTCCCACGTGCATCCATCTCCCCTTCCCCCATTCTTGCCTCCCACGTGCATCCATCTCCCCTTCCCCCATTCTTGCCTCCCACGTGCATCCATCTCCCCTTCCCCCATTCTTGCCTCACACGTGCATCCATCTCCCCTTCCCCCATTCTTGCCTCCCACGTGCATCCATCTCCCCTTCCCCCATGCTTGCCTCCTACGTGCATCCATCTCCCCTTCCCCCATTCTTGCCTCCCACGTGCATCCATCTTTCCTGCCTCCAGCCCGCCCTCGCTTCTGCCGAGTGGAAGCGGATGTTTTTTGGGACCTGTACCGTATTGCACCGCATCAACTGGCAGCCATGGCGAGAAGGTGTGCTGGGAGCACGGGTGGTGTGTGGGGTGGTCCCTGTGTGGACACAGGGGACGTGAAGCTCTCATCTCGCTATCTGCACACACACCCCCTTGCTCATGCCCCTCCTCACTATCCTTTGCTTCACGCTCACCCATTCTGCAACTTTGTACTGCTCCTGAATCACTCTTCTCTGCTTTGCTCACACCGCCACTCCAACCCCCCCCCCCCCCCCCCCCCCCCCCTCCCCCCCCCCCGGCCTCCCTCGATCGGCTCCCCCACCCCTTCCAGCTTCTGCCGTGTGTCCATCGCTGATGTGTATGGGCCTCGCTCTGACGAAATGAAGCGATTCAAAGCAGCCAACCGAAAGAGGCCAGGGGATGAACAGCCGAGATGAGCCGGGTGGGTGATGTGGCCGCATGGGGTGGAGGGTGCACGGAAAGTGTAGCCTAGGGTCGCCTTATAAAAAGGAAGGAGGGTGCTTGACAGTACCGCACGTAGCCTCTCGATGGTGGCCATCGTTGACTGTCGCAAATAATAGTCATCTACTGATAGAAACTGATTGAATGCACACAGAGAATCTTGATGTAGCTGTAAATACTGTCGCACAATAGTGCTGTTGGGGGGGGGGAACAGGGGATATTAAGGTGAGAAATAGCGTGCTCAAGTCTTGTCTTTCTCTTGGGGGGCGAACAGTGGATATTCACCAACACAGTCCAGACACACTCAGTCCCCCAATAGGTTACCGCCCTCGCTTCATTAGATAACGCGAGATGGATCACACACATTCATGTTGCGCATGCAAGTACGGTACAGTTCAGCTTTGCAAGGCCCTTTGTTCTATCCGCCTTTTGGCAACCCATACAAACACAGGAGAAGCTGTGGACATTATTCTACACAATGGAGACATGGCGGTGCTGCTGCCACCCCTTGCGTGACTTGCCACACAGGCACATGCTCCGCTGGAAAACAGCTGCTCTCCTTTCTCATCCTACTCTCAACGCCTCCGCTGCTACCCCCTCGCCTCGCCGCTCCATTGCCTTCCCTTCTTGTCTCTGCTGAGTCCACCAAACACGAAACAGAAAACCCGCGTCTCTGTGCAATGTTCAGCTGCGTGTGCAGCATCTGGATCTGCTTTGCAGCTTTCCCCGCCGCATCGCCATCAAATCCGCACTGGGAAGCCGCATCGGAACACCTCGCACATGCCATGTCAGCTGCATCATCCGTTGTGCTGCAGATGGCACTCCCACAGAAAAGGACATGTTCCTTCCTCAAGCAGCATGTCTGCTCCTGCTCTCCCATGCTCATAACCGATTCAGTCACTTGGAGAGCAGCGGTTGAAGAGCATTCCGAGGAGGGGCTTGAGGCTGTACACTGGTGGTCCAGAGGCGAGCACGGCGACCACGGATCGCTGCCAGCACCTGCTAAGTCTGGGAGTGACTTTCTGCGGGGGAAGTAGTGCAATCGATCCTCGACGCTGAGCTTATCGAGTGTGGAAACTCGCCGTGAGACACTCGAATCTGTTGCTTGGTCCGTGGGATTGGGCGGCACTTCGTAGCTGCGGCGCTGCGACGGACCCTTTCATCGCGGAAAAGGAAAATTGCGATTTGGGGGGTCCGAAGGTTTTTCTGCGAAAAACCTGCGACTTAGTTGCGCGAAGTGTACAAAAAACAACGCACGCAAAATGCAACAATCCGCACACCAGTGTCGAGGGTTTTGACTGAAACAACACAGTCACGCAAAAGTGTCCATTCCGTCAACATTTTCGCGTCGTGCGGTGACGCACGGTCAACATAGATTACAAGCGGTTTAGCACTGTGACAATGTTTGACAAATGTAACAACAGAACAAACGAAACAATGCGAATCAACGAAACCAAGCGAGTTTGTACAGCTGGAAACCCGCTTTCGCTTTTTCCAAATCTGAACCCAAACCAACCAACTCCAAACCTCAGACGGTCGATGTCTTCTTCAGAAGTGTGACGTGTGAGGCTAAAAATCATTTTCACCCAATCCGCACACGCCGAAATATACACGTCAGCCACCCAACCAAACATCCACCGAATATGCTCTCACCTTCTCCCAGAGAATCCATCTCCCACAATTCACACAACCAACTTCGTTCTCCCCTCCCCTTCTTCATTGTTCCCTTTGGTGACGGCACGGCAGGTTTGAATGAGCCGGTCGCACGATTCCACGCTTCCAGTCGGCGATTCACATTGGAAAACCGAGATTTCTCAGCAGCCACGTTAGCGCCAGGATCCATAGCTCCGATGTTCTAGTACCCGTTACTAGAACCACAGTGTGGATAGTCAGTGAGCCTTGCGGCACACAACGATGCGGGTTTCGTCTCTCCCTCCTCCTGGAACCTCGCAATGCGCTATCTGCAGCTGCCAGGCCGACTAACCACGAGTTTGGAGCGGTAGAAGGAACTCTGCAGAGCGCCGGTGAGAAAGTAGTGGAATGGATAAAGAGTGTCCACAAGGGCTGCTGAAATAGATCGAAAGCCTGGCCATGGCTGCTCAACTTGCAAGTGGATGGGTGGGACTTGCGGTACACGTGTGGTAAGCCGGGTCAGGCAGACAGCTGCACTACATGAGTGAGCTCGCGTTGCGCCACTTGAAGTTCCGGTGGGGATAAGCTCTGCCAATCATGCGAATTCCAGGTTGCGCACTTCTGTACACAGCCATGTGGCCTACAGCGCAGGTGGAGTTACGAACGGAAGTGACCTCAAGAAAATAAAATCCACGGATTGTCCAATTCGGCGCTCTGTCGCACCCGACATAGCTCCTCCACTTCTCGTTCAGGAAAGAGACCTTTTTCTGCTCACCAGATGTCGTGAGGCTCTCCAATTGTAACAGTGCAGCAGCCGAATGCTGCCAACTGCAATGCAGGTGGGCGGAAGTCACTCGTAACAGTGCAGCAACACACTTCCAAGAACAGTGCAGGTGGGCGGAAGTCAAGCGCCACCTCACCTACAGTTCGGATTGGTCAAACGCCTCAACCTGCAGCTGGGCGACCAGATTCCGACACGCAGCCCAAGTCAATCCCACGCACGAAAATTACGAAACGCAGGACACCAAAGTTCCGACCGCTCGCCGACTTCGCCAACAACACCGACGAAATTACAGCCCCGTAACCAAGCTCGCCGGCCAATCCCGTACCGCAATAATTCTCTGAATTTCACGGCAGGTTCATTTCAAAGGGTTGGGTTACCATTGAGAAATTCAGAGAAAGTCGCGACTTGGGAGTGCGACTCGATGTTTGAATGTGCTCTATAAAATTGTACTCTGAAATTTGTGAAGTCATAATGCAATTTCCAGAAAATTCCAGAGAGCACTCTATACTCATTCTCCAAGCCTACTAAGGCTACTATCTCCCTGCCAGCAACGTTTCACTGGTAATCAGAGCCTGGTTTGTTATTTCGCACGCTCCTGCCATATTCTAGACCCTATGGCTGGGCCGTCGGATATGACGCCGGAACTCTGGAACGAGTTTGTTGCTAATATGCGCCGAGAGATTGAACGCGAGGTGCGTGACCGGATTCTCGGCGAACTCCAGGAACGTGGACTCCTGGGCACACAGGTGCCGGCGCCAGCACCTGCTGTGGTGTCTGCATGACCGAAGGCACCCGAACCTGAACCGTTCATCCCTGGAAAACGTCACTTACCGGTGCGACGGTGGCTTTTCCAAGTGGAGGAATACCTCTCCCTTTGTCATGTCAACCGGGCGGAGTGGGCTCGGCACGCCGGCATGATGCTGCGGGGAGCTGCTGCTACTTGGTGGCAGAGCTGCCACGCTACAATTTCAACATGGGAAGAATTTTCTGCATCGCTCCTAATGAACTTCGAACCGGTCAACGCCATCGAGCGCGCGCGTGACAACCTTGCTGATTTACGCCAACACCGCTCGGTCGCTGAGTACATCAATCGCTTCCGCGAGCTCGTGCTTGAGATTCCTGACATCCCTGCTGCTGAACAGATGGACAAATTCAAGCGTGGGCTAAAGCCCAAAATCCGCACCGAGGTTGAACTTCGTGGCGCTGCGACGCTGGATGAGATGATTCGTGTCGCCGAGCGTTTTGACACCATCAACTTCGCAGCGTACCAGCGATTCCAAGGGCGAACCGGGCAGCACGCAGTAGCTGGACCTACTATCCGCACCAACGGTCCTACTCCCATGGAGCTCGGTGTGGTGGACCAGCGCACACGCAACCAATCCACGCTCACGTGCTACTCGTGCGGGAAAGTCGGCCACATCAAGCGACACTGCCCGAACCGCCGCAACTTCGAAAGGTCTCCGGGAAACGGACAGCGCCAGTAGCAGTGGGGCAGACCTCTGGCGCATCGCATGCCCCGCTTCTCCCGACCCCATTATCCATCGGCACCTCCGAACTCTACACCACATCAAACGCCCCATTCCCCGCTATCATTCTATGGGCAAAAATAAAGGATCGCTATGTTGACTTTCTACTCGATACCGGCGCTTCAGCAAACTTTCTCTCTCCCTCTATTGTGGCTGAACTTTCTCTTCCCGAAGATCCCAACAGGACGTCATCATGGCAGATGGTACTCGGCGGCGCTGCGGACCTACTCTCCTCCCCGTGCACTGCATGTTCGGAAGTCTGGAGGCGACGGTCACGTTCGAGCAAATGCACCTCGGCGGCTATGAAGGCGTGCTCGGACGACCGTGGTTGTACCAGCTTGGACCGCGAATTTATTGGCGTAACGCAACGGTCACCGTCGGCAACTACGACCTCCCATCGCGCTCCTACCGCCGCCCATGGTCATCCCCAACAACTTCAGCCTCATCAACCCATCCACCCCAACCTGCCCCACCTCCAGCCTCCCATATCCCCCCTCTTCCTCCTCCTCTCATAGCCCCCGCGCAGCAGCCAACACCACCCGGCTCCTCCGAAGTCATCAACACACCTCCTCCTTCCCCACCCCACCCAACCCAGCAGCCACGCCGTTACCTCTTCCGCCCTTTCTCTGAAGTTATCAACCCACCAGCCCCCACCCCTCCTTCACCACCTCCTCCTCATCATCTCCTAGTCATCTTCACGGCTCCCGAATCTGAAGCATCAGCTACCCCTCTGCCACCAACAATTCAGAATCTTCTAAACGGTTATAAGGACGTTTTCCCGATAATCTACCCGCCGAACTTCCACCCGAACGTGCTATTGACCATAGCATCCGCCTCATTCCAGGTTCTACACCGCCCGTGCGCCCAACCTATCGCATGAGCACGGCTGAACTTTTGGAGCTACGCCGACAACTTGATGGCCTTCTTGAGAAGGATTTCATCCGCCCAAGCACCTCGCCATACGCTGCCCCCGTACTTTTCACTCGCAAGAAGGAAGGTGACCTGCGTCTTTGCATCGACTACCGCGCCCTCAACGCCATCACGATCAAGAACAAGTACCCGCTGCCCCGTGTCGAGGAGTTGTTTGACATGCTTGGGGAAGCAACGGTTTTCAGCAAGCTTGACCTACGCTCCGGCTACCACCAGATCCGCCTCGCCGAAGACGACATCAACAAGACGGCGTTTCGAACCCGCTACGGCCACTTCGAGTTCCGAGTACTTCCGTTCGGTCTCACCAACGCACCAGCCACGTTCATGGGACTCATGAACGATATTTTTCGGCCCTTCCTCGACCGCTTTGTCATCGTGTTCCTCGATGACATCCTCATCTTCAGCAAGTCACTCGAGGAACACGCTCAGCACCTACGCATCGTCCTCGACACGCTCCGCCAACACCGCCTCTACGCCAAGCTCTCCAAGTGCACCTTCGCCCGTTCAAGCATCGGCTTTCTTGGCCACGTCATCAGCTCCAAAGGCATTGCTATGGACCCCACAAAGGTCCAGTGCCTTGCTGATTGGCCAGCACCACGCACGGTAGCGGAGCTGCAAAGTTTCATCGGCCTCGCCAAGTATTACCGAAAGTTCATCTTCAACTTCTCTCACATCTGCGCTCCGTTGACCGATCTCTTCCGCCAAGGAGCTGTTTTTCAGTGGGGAATACTGCAGCAGACCGCTTTCACCGCAATCAAATCGGCACTCACCTCTGCACCGGTCCTAACCGTTGCTGATCCATCACGGCCATACTTCATATGGACCGACGCCTCCGATGTCGCTGTTGGTGCCATTCTTTGCCAAGACCACGGACATGGGATGCAGCCACTCGCATTCGAGTCACGCAAGCTTCAACCGGCAGAGCGCAACTACGCAACACACGATCGGGAGCTCCTTGCCATTGTCCATGCAATCAAGACATGGCGCTGCTACGTGGAGCTGCAGCCCGTCACCGTCTACACCGACCATCGCCCACTTCAACACTTGAAAACGCAGCCCGTGCTCAGCCGCCGCCAAGCCCGATGGGTTGAGTTCTTGGAGCAGTTTGTCCCATCGCTTCAGATCATCTACCACCCCGGGAAGCTCAATCCAGCCGACATCTTGTCCTGGCCACCACCACCAGCCCCACCAGCCACCAACCAGCCCCACCCACCCACCAACCAGCCCCAACACTCCCCAACCAGCCACCTCATCTCCTCCACCTCAAACTCCCAACCCACCCTTGCAACTCCATGGAACCAGCAGCATCACATGGGATGATACCTTCATCACAAAGTTTCAGCGCGCCTACAAACGTGACCTGTTTTTTGTCAAGCAAGCACCTGAGGACCCGGCCTACTCATTTGAAGACCCATTTTGGTACAACGCCGTTACAAAGACCATTTGTGTCCCTGCTGATCGCTCCTTACGGCAGCTGCTACTTTCCGAATACCACGACACCGGCAGCCACTTTGGTGTTGAGAAGACCTACGCACGCCTTTCCAACGACTACCATTGGCCACGCATGCACGCTGATGTGCGTAACATCATACGCACATGCCGAACCTGTCAACAACTCAAAGCACGCACCACCAACCGCTACGGACTCCTTCAACCTATCCCTCCACCTACCAAGGTGTGGGATGAAGTCACCATGGACTTTATCATGGACCTGCCCCGCACACCCCGCAACTACAACGCCATCCTAGTCGTCGTTGACCGACTCTCCAAAATGAGCCATTTCATCCCCACGCACACAACCGTCACCGCACCCGAAACAGCCCGGCTTTTCTTCGATCACATAGTCCGTTTACACGGCCTCCCATCCGCCATCATTTCAGACCGTGACCCTCGCTTCTTGAGCAACTTTTGGCAAAGCCTCTTTAAGCTTCACGGCACCCGGCTGAAATTTTCTACCGCATATCACCCTGAAACGGACGGACAAACTGAACGGATGAACCGCACGCTTGAAGACGCCCTTCGTGCACAAGTTAACGCTCGCCAAACCGATTGGGACCTCCACCTCACCGCCATCGAACTCGCATACAACAGCACACCCCATCTTTCCACCGGCCAGCCACCCTTCTACCTCGCAACCGGACAGCACCCACGCCTCCCAACGACCCCACCCTCCCACCTCTCCCACGCACCAGCAGCCTTTGAGTTCCTCACCTCACTCGAATCAGCCATTGATGCCGCTCGCACCTCCATCCTTAAAGCACAAGCCAAACAGACCCACTATGCCAACTCCCACCGCAAAGATATCCGCTTCAAGGTTGGCGATCAAGTGCTTCTCTCCACGGACCACTTACCTCTCCTACGCAAAGGCACAACCAGAAAACTCGCCCCTCGCTTCATTGGCCCGTTCACTATCACCCGAGTCCTCTCACCAGTCAACTACCGGCTCCAACTGCCCAGCTATATGAAGATTCACCCCGTCTTCCATGTCCAGCGCCTCCGCCCTTATTGTGCACCTTCACACGACCGTCCAGCCACACGCCACCTGCCACCGATGTTCGAAGGCAGCCCCGGCCTGTTTGAGGTTGCATCTATCACTGCTCACCGCGACACACCTCATGGTCGTGAGTTTCTTGTTCATTGGAAGGATCAGCCTGCTAGTGAGGACTCATGGGAACCTGAGAGCCACCTTGACCGTGCTGCAACTGCCGTGAACCGTTACTTGACCAGCCATGGTTTGGCGCCGTGGACGACGCCACTTGGAGGGGGAAGTAATGTAACAGTGCAGCAGCCGAATGCTGCCAACTGCAATGCAGGTGGGCGGAAGTCACTCGTAACAGTGCAGCAACACACTTCCAAGAACAGTGCAGGTGGGCGGAAGTCAAGCGCCACCTCACCTACAGTTCGGATTGGTCAAACGCCTCAACCTGCAGCTGGGCGACCAGATTCCGACACGCAGCCCAAGTCAATCCCACGCACGAAAATTACGAAACGCAGGACACCAAAGTTCCGACCGCTCGCCGACTTCGCCAACAACACCGACGAAATTACAGCCCCGTAACCAAGCTCGCCGGCCAATCCCGTACCGCAATAATTCTCTGAATTTCACGGCAGGTTCATTTCAAAGGGTTGGGTTACCATTGAGAAATTCAGAGAAAGTCGCGACTTGGGAGTGCGACTCGATGTTTGAATGTGCTCTATAAAATTGTACTCTGAAATTTGTGAAGTCATAATGCAATTTCCAGAAAATTCCAGAGAGCACTCTATACTCATTCTCCAAGCCTACTAAGGCTACTATCTCCCTGCCAGCAACGTTTCACCAATGGTATTTCCAAAAAGCCCCACAAGATGTCGTGAGGCTCTCCGAAAGAACGGACGAAAGACAGCCATACCAGCCCCTCTTGCATCCTCGCATACACCCACTCCCATCCTCGCTTGTATCGTATGTCCGATTTGACCTAATACACCTCACCACCATCCGATGGTAGGACTGGAGAAGAGAAGAGATTTTATACAAGTGCCGATGGTACTTGTTCTGTAGATGAAGCTCTGGTTGTACTGAAATACACGTGGACGGTGGAAGAACAAGCAGATCTGGAGCTTATCTGAACTGTGCAGCAGAAATCTGGTAGGTTATTCGGAACGCCGTCAATTCAACAGATGGCTCCACGACCCTTGAGGAGGCAGACGCAAGGTTAAGGCCTCCATAAGAGCTGGAGCATCTCTATTCAAGCGTTCACTTATGTGCATTCAGCAGAAGTTGGTACTTACGTATGAGAACAATATTACATTACTATAGGAAGGTTTTTATATTTTAAAGCTCTAGGAAAGTGCATACATGATTATGAATACATATTAAAGCTATTTTTGACCTTCACCGAGCCAAAATTCTATGATTCACTTCTATCAGAGCATCACACGAATAATGTCAACTTATACTTATGCATGGTGATTTGTTAGGATACAGTTATGTGCTCTTTGTTACGATCGGAGAATGATCGACCCTAGGATCACCTCGGGAAGGTTCGCACACAACTGAGTAGTGGTGGTGGGCCCTTGACCTCAATAGCAGAGTGAATGTAAAATGCTTGAGATAATAACATGCAAATACATAAAGTATAAATATGAGTACAGGGGAATTCGAATCGACCTAGCTAGCCATGTACTCTAAGACGTACATTTACTCATTCAAATTCATTCCCAACCGTGCGGCGCGTACAGTTACGAAACTGATCCCGCCAAATCCCTCTTTCCTGCAGCTGCCCAATGCTGCCTGCCCCGACGGTCCAGATCCATTCTAACCGTCTGCGTTGCTTCGAGTCAATGCTGACTCCTTGCATTTATTCTTGATACTGCGTGCTTCACTTAGCTGCGGTTAGGAGTGCACAATAGTATTTTACTATTCGTAACACCCCCCTTCACTCCTGACCGTAGCTCGACTTTACCTGCTTAACTACTCCGCTGAGTTCGGAGCTGTGCAAGTACTTCTAACATGACAGTCGCTTCGTAAGAAAGTCTGCTGCCATATCACCTATTGGGCAGTACGTCAAACCAACCTTCTCCTTGTCCACCTCATCTTTGATTAAGAAATACCGTAGCGCGATGTGTTTTGTGCGCTTGACGAATCCAGGCTTGTTCGCGATGCGGATCGCGCCAAAGTTGTCGCAGTGCAGGCGAAAGGTGGGCGAAACTAGGATTTTCACCTCTTGCAGTAGCTCCTGCAAGTAGCTGCTGCTGTTGCTATGAAGAAATCCGCTTCGGCCGATGACAGGGCAACCAGCTCCTGTTTCTGCGAGTTCCATGAGATTGGTCCCGTCGGCTCAAGGCAGAACAGGAAGCCTGTCCTGAACCGTCGATTGTCGGGGTCTGCTGCGTGATGAGCGTCCACGTAACCGATGAGGTTGAAGGATGGAGTCGGCACTGTTGAGTAGGAGAGCCCAATTTTTGGGCGTTGAAACGAAGAACTATAGATCCAGAAGGTTCTCAGCCGTTGGTTTGCGAGAGTACTGAGCCAGTTGGCTCGCGATGTAGGAAAGGTTGGGCCTGCAAGTAACAGAAGCGAAGAGCAGGCATCCCGGTTGCTGCTGGTAAGTCCGAACATCAGCGGGGGATAGGGCTTTGTTGTGAGGATTGTGATTCGGTCCGGGAGTGCAGTAGGGAGTGGAGAGTGGTGCAGGCGATATGTTGAAGCGTTTCCCAAGCTCCTATGCGTACTTAGCCGCTGGAAGGTGGATAGCATCTAGCGCGTAGGAGACATTAAGTCCTAAGAACTGCTTCACCTTGTAGTTGCAGGTGATATCGACGCGCCCCGCCAGACTCCTCTCGAACTTCTCGAGCAGTTCATTGCTAGACCCTGTGTAAAGGAGGTCGTCGACGTAGACCGTGAGTAGGATGTATTCGCCGCGGAAATCACGGCGGTACATTCCTGGGTGGTGAGGCATCTGCTTGAACCCAATTTCAAGCAGAATGTTTTGCAGGCACTGCTGCCAGAGCCTTGGTGCCTGTTTTATTCTGTAAAGGGAATTGCGCAGCTGGCACACACGCGAGTCTCCTTTGCTGTACGTGTGCGGTTGTTCCACGTAGATCACAGCACCTACTAACGCGTACAAGAACACGTTCTTTACGTCGATCTGGCGTAGAGGCAGGTGCCTTGCGGCGGCGATGGCGAGCAGGATTCTGACGGAGGTGTGACGGCTGACCGGCGCGAATGTCTGGTCGAAGTCGATGCCGTGCCTTTGGTCATAGCCGCGCACCACCCAGCGCGCCTTGAAGCGCTCAATTATATCGTCTGCTGCGGTCTTCACGCGGAAGACCCACTTGCCAGAGAGGACCCTTGCGCCCTTGATTGCTGCGCGGTCAACGAACACCAAGGTGTCTCGGGATTCGAGCGCTTTAATCTCCTGCTCCAGGATTGCTGCAGCGGCTTCGTCCTTGGGTGTAGCGTAGCTGTGCCCGTCATTGCGTAAACGCGATTCGCGTTTTGTCTGCTCGTCGTTGCGGAACTACTCGAGGAAGAGGCGTTCGTAGATAATGATGTCATGCGCGTGGGTGGTCTTCTGGCTGAGCAGGTTTAGAATAATCCACACCTTGTGTTCATGGCCGATGCCGAGGTGCATACCCCATCGCGCGAGGCTGGCGAACTTGCCAATGGTTGATGTTGGCGGGCAGTATTGCACCATGGAGCCCCACACGCGGAGCATGGTTGTGTCGCCCTTGGTCCCGGTCCACTTCACATGCGGCGTCGAGTTGCCGGTGATGGCTATTGTTGAGAGTGTTGGAGTAGGCTAGAGCTCGCTCTGGCATTTATCATGGTGCTCCTTTATTTTTTCGCCAACTTTAGAGCGAGTTACACTTCCGGTTCAGTTTAGGTTCACTTCTTAGTTTAAGTTCAATTAGGGTTTCCTACTTTTGTCTCTCGACACTTTTTCCTAATCAATCTTTCAACCTATCTTGCTAGCCATGGCTACCACACTCATATTAACATGGTATCTAGAGCCTAATCCTTGGCGTTTTCTGCTTATCCACATCTCTTAGGACGCTTTAGACCTTAGGCATCCGGGGCGCCACTTCACACTTAGTGTAGATTTTTCGTTTCCTACCATCTCGACCTTCGATTTTCTTGTTCTTTCCCTAATTTTCAACTCGCGGACCCCCTTATCCATCCCCCGCGGCCTCCCCACCCGCGCCTCATCGCCTAGTCGCACGACATTTCCCTTCGTCGCGCGCGCCCTAGCCTGCCTAATCGTGCGTCCTGCCCCCGTAGCGCGCAAGCGCCCTGCATCTGCCGTCGCGCGCGCGTTCTGTCCGCCGACGTCGCACGTGCGTGTGCCTTGTCTGTCGCCGTCGCGCGCGCACGGCCTCCCCGCCGCCATCACTCTCTCCGCCGCCCATTCTCTCCTTTCCGCGACCGCCCTCCCTTCCCCCCTTTTTCGCGGGCATCTTCCTCTCCTCTCGTGGAGCGCCGAACCCCTCCTCCCCCACCCCTTTTTCTCCTGCCTCCTTCGAACCACCTCCTCCTTCTCCGCTCATCACATCCGCCTCTTACACTTTTCCCCCTCTTCTCTGTTCTCCCTACACTTCGTGCTCCTCCTCCCTTCCTCCACTCTCCTTTGTGCGTCAAGCACCACCTCCTATTTCCTCTTCTTCCTCCTATTTTCTCTCCTTATCTACTACCCTTCCACACCATCCGCCCCTTCACCCTCCTCCTCCTCTCCTCTCTCCTTTCATTCCCCTCCCCATCTCACTATCTCCTCCGCCTCTCTCCTCTCGTCTACTGCTACAGCCGGTTGCCGGCTTTGCTTCGTACTCTTGCTCATCAAGACCTACCCCTCCTCACCATCCGCCCCTTCACCCTCCTCCTCCTCTCTTCTCTCCCTTCATTCCCCTCCCCATCTCATTCTCTCCTCCGCCTCTCTCTCCTCTACTGCTGCGGCTGGTTGCCGGCCTTGCTTCGTTGATGTGCTCCTTCCCCACTGTGTTCCACCTCCTCTATTTTCTCCCCTCAGCAGCAGCAGACTACTCCACCGTTATCCCTCCTCCCTCTATTTTCTCCCCTCAGCGGCACAGTGGCAGACTACTCTGCCGTTATCCCTCCACCTCTCTTTTCTCCCCTCAGCGGCGCAGCGGCAGACTACTCCGCCGTTATCCCTCCACCTCTATTTTCTCCCCTCAGCGGTGCAGCAGCAGACTACTCCGCCGTTATCCCTCCTCTTATTTCTCCCCTCAGCGGCGCAGCAGCAGACTACTCCGCCGCTATCCCTCCTCCTCTTATGTCTCCCCTCAACGGCTCAGCAGCTGTCTCTCTCGCCCCTATTCCTCCTCCTCCTCTTCTATCTCCCCACATCTGCTCCATTGCTATCCCCTTCCTCCGAAGAGGCCTATTCTCGCTCTTCCCTCTCCTCCTCTGCGCTTCCGCCCTCACCCGTCTCCTGCGGTACCTCCTCTCCTACCCTTGCCTTCCCTACTCTCCGCTCCTTTCGCTGCCCCTTCCTCCCCTTCCATCTCTCCTACTTGCCGCTGGACCTCCCCTCTTCTTCGCCCCTCTGCTTGGATTTCACTGTCCCATCAAAGTTGCCGCTCTTGTGTCGTTGTCACTTCGGGTATTGGTTCTCTGGCCTCTGTCTTCAGTGTGACCCTGCCATCTCAGGATAGCATCCTTGGTGCTTCTCCTCTTAAGAACCCTCGTTTTGTCGTTCCACTTTCTTCACCCGTTCAAAGCACTCTCCTTCACTCTTCCAGCCCTACGGCTGCCGCTCTCTCACTTCCCCGCACCTTGGATTTTGTCCTTGACAGTGCTGCCACTGACTCTGTCTTTCGTGATGCTGGTGTCCTTCGCAAGTTTCCTCGTCCCCTCTCTATTCATGGGGCTGGGGAGACCATGAGCATGATCTGTACTGACACTTCCTCTCTTCCTTGTCCTGCCTCTCCCTCTGGCGCTGTCACTGGCCTTTACGTTCCCTCTTGCCGTCATAACCTCCTATCCCTCCCTGCCCTCCAACGCCTGAGTGTGCGAGCACTCTTTCCCGAAGGTGAACTCTATTGCGATCTTCATTACCACGGTCGGCACCTTGCTCGTTTCACCCTTTCTCCTATTACTCGCCACCTCTACACCCTTCGTGTTCCCCTCCCCTCATCTGTCCATCAAACTTCTTCCTCTGCCCCTCCCGTCTCCACTTGCGACTGTCGCTCTCTCACCCAACCTACCCTTCTTCTTCATCATCGTCTTGGCCACCCCAAATTCCCTTTCCTTCGCAGCATAATCACTTCGAAGTTGCTTCACGATCTCCCTCCCCCCCTCTCGCCCCTTCCCCCTTCTCCCGCTCCTCCATGCACCCCTTGCGTTCAAGCCAAACTCTCTCAATCTCCTCATCATTCATCCCCTTCTGCCTCTCTCAAACCCCTTGATCTTGTGCATATGGACCTCTGGGTCCCCCACCCATTGCCTCCCGTCAAGGTCATCGTTAATTTCTCTTTCTTGTCGATGGCCACTCTTGCTTTGCCACTGTCTATCCCCTTCGTGCCAAATCTGACGCCCCCTCCCTCATCATTCGCTGGGCTGAGCAGGCGCGCCTTCGCTTTGGTCGTCCTGTCGCCCGCTTCCACTCTGATGGTGGTGGCGAGTTCTTTAACCACTCTCTCCTTTCTTACTGCTCCTCTCATGGCATTCGCCAGACCTCCACCCTTCCACATTCTCCTGAACAGAATGGTGTTGCCGAGCGTCGTATTCGCACTCTCATGGAGATCACCCGTTGTCTCCTTACTCATGCTTCTGCTCCACACTCCCTTTGGAGCTACGCTCTTGTTCATGCCACTCTTCTTTCCAACCTTCGCCCCCATCCTCTTCGCCCTTCCATTACTCCCTTCCAGCTCTGGACTGGCCGCCAGCCCTCCGCCCTCCCTCTTCGAGTGTGGGGCTGTGTCCTGCATGTCCTTATCAATCCCGCCGATCGAGCACGTCAGGGTGGGAAGCTCGCTCCCAAGACGCAGCTCTGTGCGTTCATTGGCATCAACGCTAACTGTCCTGGCTATCTTTTCTATGCTACCTCCTCTCAGCAGCTCATTTGCAGCCAGGATGTTATCTTTGATGAGACTCGTTCTCCATTCCTCACCCCCCCTCCCACCCTTCCTCCTCCCTCTCTTCATTGGTCTGACTTTGATCCGCTGCCCTATGCTGCTCCCTCTCCTTCTCCACTTCCTCCTCCCACTGCTCCGACTCCCCTCCCTGCCCCCTCCACTCCCCCCTCTACCTTCATCTCCGGCACCTCTCCTCCTCCCTCTTCCTCTTCTGCTCCCATGCCCTCTTCTTCCCAACATCCTTCTCCTCTCCCTCCCTCTGCTCTTGCTTCCCCGCCCTCTCTTTCACCACCTCCTTCTGCTGCTCTTCCTTCTGCTCCTGCTCCTCCACCTTCACCGCGTCTCACCCACTCCATTACCCTTGCAATGTCCTTTTTTCAGCGCTCTGCTATCTTTACTCGTCTCTCTCCCTCTCCAAACGTCGATCTTCTCGAGGATCAATTTGAAGAGTTGTTCTCTGTTCATCCTGTTTCACCCCTCCTCTGTGTCACCATTGGAGATTTCTTCAATTCTCCCACTCTTCTCTTCGTTGACACTGTCACTATTCCCACCCCTCAGACCTACTCCGAGGCCGTGTCTGGCTTTCATGCAACTGAGTGGATGGCTGCCATCATTGCCGAATGTGAGGCATTCACCAGAACTCAATCTTGCGTTGACTCTGTCCCCCCCCCTGGCGCCACCATTGTCAAGGGCAAATGGGTCTTTCGTGTCAAGCAGCTGCCTGGGGAGCTCCCTGTCTTCAAAGCTCGTTACTGCGCCAAAGGTTTCACCCAACGTGAAGGCATTGACTACTTTGCCACTTACTCTCCCACTGCCCGTCTCCCCACTCTTCGCCTCCTTCTTGATCTAGGCGCCCGTTGGGATTGGGAGATTCACTTCATGGATGTCTCCAATGCATTTCTCCAGGGCAAGCTTCATGAACGCATTATTCTTGAGCGCCCCGCTGGCTTTCCTCACCCTTCCCTCCAGGCACTGTCTGGGAGCTGAAGCGACCTGTGTATGGCCTTAAACAGGCCCCGCGCGAGTGGCACGCTAAGCTCGCCTCCACTCTTCACTCTCTTGGCTTCTCTACCTCTTCTTCCGACCCCAGTCTCTTCATTCGCACCTCCCCCCACAGGCTTTACATTCTTGCATACGTCGATGACTTGGTGCTCCTCGCTGAAGATTCTGCCGACCTTGCCGCTGTCAAGCAGGCTCTTCAGGTGCGTCTCCTGTGCAAGGATCTTGGCGAGCTTCGTCATTACCTCGGCATGGATATCCGTCGTAATCGTGCTGCCTGCACCATCTCTCTCTCTCTCAATCCTTCTACGTCGACTCCATTCTTGAGCGTTTTGAAATGTCGCACGCCAAGCCTGTTTCACCTCCTCTTCCCGCAAACCATCAGCTTACTGCACTTGCCGTTCCCGCTCCCTCCTAAGAACCGCGACCTTATCCTGAGCTCGTTGGGTCCCTCATGTATGCTATGATGTGCACTCGCCCCGATCTTGCTTACCCCCTCAGTGTCCTCTCTCGTTTTGTTGGCCTTGATTGCTACACTGACGTGCACTGGGCGGCTGCCAAGCGTGTTCTCCGCTATCTCCGCGCTACCTCTGATCTTGCACTCACTCTTGGTGGCTCTTCTCCCCCTGTTCTCTCCGGTTACAATGATTCCTCCTACGCTAATTCTCGCCCTGATCGCCGCTCCTCCCAGGGTTATGGTTTCACTCTTGGCAGTGGCCTCATCAGCTGGCGCTCTACTCGTTCATCCTCTGTCTGTCTTTCCACCTGCGAGGCTGAATTGTATGCAGGCACATTGGCGGCTCAGGAGGCTCGCTGGCTCTCGTTTCTCCTTGCTGAACTTGGTCACTCTCAGCCCTCTGTAACACTCTCCTGTGACAGTGCGAGCATGATTCACCTCACTGAAAATCCTGTCTATCACGCTCGCAGCAAACACATCGAGGTCCGCTACTTCTTCGTGCGCGAGCTGGTGCAGTCTGGCTTCTTACGCCTTCGCAAGGTGGACGCTACTGCCAACCTTGCTGATATTTTCACCAAGGCCCTCCTACATGCGCCACACCATTTCTACGTGCGCGAGCTTGGGCTCACGCGTCTCTCAGCTTCTGGGGGTGTGCCGGTTCGCTAGGTGTTTTGCTCCAGAGCTTCACCTAGCCTGGGGGTGTGTTGGAGTAGGCTAGAGCTCGCTCTGGCATTTATCATGGTGTTTCTTTATTCTTTCGCCATGTTTAGAGCGAGTTATACTTCCGGTTCAGTTTAGGTTCACTTCTTAGTTTCTAGCACAAACTGAACACACCCTAAGTTCAATTAGGGTTTCCTACTTTTGTCTCTCAACACTTTTTCCTAATCAATCTTTCAACCTATCTTGCTAGCCATGGCTACCACACTCATATTAACAGACAGCAGGTTGTGCACCTGTACAGCGTGGTGCATCGCGTAAGTCCAATAGATCGGCGGTAGCTTCGTTTGCTCATCAGCGCCCGCACCTTCGTCATCAGCGTGCGGTTCGTTCGCTCAGCTGTGCCCTGCTGCTGGTGCGCGTAGGGGAGAGAAATGTGATGCTCGATCCCCTTGTGCGCCAGGAAATCTTGCAGTTCCTTGCTCGTGAACTCCGCTGCGTCGTCAGATTGCCAGATTTTCAGCTTCTCCCCAGATTGCCGCTGCGCGTGCGCTGGCCAGAGGCGAAATACTTCATACGCTCTGCTGCGCTCTTCCACGTTCACGACCCACACATAGCATGTCCCAGCGTCGATGAAGGTGAGTGTGTATAGCTCGTCATTGATTCCGCAGTGCCCTACGTTTAGGAAGTCACTGTACACATTGTACAACTTGGGGTAGCGATTGGTTCCTGGCTCGAGAAGTGAGAACGACTGGTGGCTTAGTGCAGCTTCGGGGCACACAGTGTAGTTGCGCGGATGTGTCGCGCCCCTTACTTCAGTGCCGTCTGGGCGCAGGAGTGCGCCAGGAGCGAAGACGCGCGCTTCAATGCAATTTTTCAGCGTCGCGCATGAGGGGTGTCCGAGGCGCTAGAGCCAGAGCGCATCATCGGCGCGAAAACCGGAGGAGCGCGCGCGAGCTTCTTCGGGGTCTTCGTCAGGTACTGGGGCAGTTTTGCTGCTGCTTCTTCTGCTGCTTCGTCTTCGTCGTTGGCCGTAGTTTACATTAGCGCCAAGAATTCTCTGTCGCAAATTTCGAAAAGGGAGATGTTGGTCCTAGTGATGGTTTCAGAGACGAAGGTGGGTTCACGCGGTTTGGGGGCAGGCCCGTAGATGGTGCGGTGGCTCATTGCCCCAGTGGATGGTGTCCCATGGGTCGCGGTGCGGCTGGATGTCAGGTGGAGGTAGCGCAGGTGCAGTGCAACGCGAGGGACGACCGAGGGGAACAATAACAGGTTCAGCTTTTGTTTCTTCTCCCACCTTCTGTTCTTCGTGGGAAGTCCCCCAGCTGCTGCCTTCGACTTCAGATACAACACCCCAGCCGCCGCTTTTGGTTGCCCAGGTACCGCCAGTATTGCCCAATCCGCCGGTGTCGCTCGTTCCTCATCCACCAACGCTTCCCCACCCCCCTTCATTGGAGGCGCTTTCTTCCTCTTCGGCGCCCCATGTAGCGCATGCGAATGTTCCGCGTGCCTCGGCAAGGCTTTGTCGGTGAAGTTCTTCGGCTTCGTGGCGTGCCAAATCTTCTTCTTCTACCACTGTTAGTTTCTTCGTGGGGTCGCGCCAGTGGGGGTAAACCTTCAGAAATTCTTCATGTGTGTAGGGGCGCGCGACTCCGTGCGCATCGAAGGTTCCACGACGTTGTCCGCGCAGAAGGCCCTCGAGCCGCTGAGAAGGGGGTCCGGCGTGAGGGCTTTGGTTGGTGCCAAAAACGCCCTGCGTAGTTACCGCCAGCTCCAGCGCGGACATGCCTTCTTCTGGTGGCGCGTGTCGCTCAGCTTCGGCGATGGCGGCAAGGCCGCGGCCGGCAATTGTGCTGGTTGAAGCTGTTGGCGTGTGGCAGTCCCTGCAGATGCCGTCTGGGTCAGGGTCGTGCAGCGCCGGTTTGCGTAGGTGTGGGTGATGCGGCACCCACGGACTTCCGTCAGGGTGTTTCCAATCCCTGCGGTCGAAGCGCAGTGGAACGAGTTCGATTAACTCGTTCAAATCTCTGCTGCAGTCGGTAATGTCGAAGTCCAGGATGTACACTCCATTTTTGGAGTGCGCTCTTCCGATCTGCCTGCGAGAGATTGTCAGCGGTTCATAGTGCAGCAAGATGTCGCGTATATCGCGATCCGCGCTGAGGTCAACGCCACAGTCCATGAGCCGAGCGGCGGAAAGCAGGTTGAAGCGCAGGTTCTGGACGATAAGCACGCCATTGAGGGAGATGGCGGCTTCCCCGTGCCTTGAGCACGACGATGCCTTGCGCGCTTGCACGCAGGAGCGTATTGTTGGCCACGGTGACATAGGTGACTGTGGGGGTGGGGACGGCATTGGATATGTAATGCTTGGAGCCCATCATGTGCTGGGGAAGGAGGAAATTGAATGATAACATAACAAGCGCTTTAATCATGTTAATATCATGAATGTATATACATCGCGCAACTAGGCAAGGAAATATTCCCTGCCAACACATAGTCGAAGGATTACATATATATTCCAATGTAAATAAATCTCCAGGTAGAGTATGCCAATTATATGCTTTTTTAGTAATCCAGTACACAAAGGATCCTCCAGCGCGGACGGGCTGGATATTCACCGCACCCCGTCTATCTTCTTTTCTTCTGACGAATGATGACTTGAGCGACTGAGACACCAAATCTGTGCCTCCCAATCCTGTGCAAGTTTCACATTTTCCATGGCGAATCGTAAGGATGTTGGGAGATTTGTTCGTGATAGTAGTTCTGCAGAGCAACACCAACATCAGTTGACGGTATTCGTGGTTTCACGTTTTCCGAGTGACCTTCGCGAAGCAGCACATGGCGGAACAGAAGTCCTGCGGACCCGGAGGTGCTTCTGCGCGAGCCATGGCGTGCTTCCCCCCCGCGGTGCCAGCAGCGCCGCGCCTGCCCCTTGTGCTACTACTAGCTCTACTCCTTCCGACCGTGCTCCTGCCGCGCGACCAACTGCAGCGTGCCACAGCACAAGTACGCGCATCGTCATGAGATCGCCACAGGCTATGCGTCTCTGCGGCTGCTTTAAATCACCTGCGCGCGCACTTTGCGCTTGAGGCGCAAGCACATCGTGTACATTCTCTGTTGCCTCGCCTTCCTCCGCCATCCTTTCTCTCCTCCTCTCTCCCCCTTCCCTCCCTTTCCCATCGCATCTTCTCTGTTCCCTCGCATCGTCCTCGCACGACGCGGCAGTTTCCTGGTGGCGGCAACGATCCTATTTTGCTGGCGTGCAGCTCGGCCGCCACGATGTGCTCCAGTAGCGAGTACAACTGCTACATCTACAACACCTCCTCCGTCTACAACTGCTCCTGCAGCTCCAACTTGCCTGAATGCACCAAATGGAATGGTACGACCCCTGACTGTATTGGTCGTACTGAGATGGCACTGAAGTTCCTGCCCCCCACGCTCCTCCCTCCCTCCCTCCCTCCCTCCCTCCCTCCCTCCCTCCCTCCCTCCCTCCCTCCCTCCCTCTCTCCCGCTCTCCCTCGCACTCACTCCACCACTCCGTCCCCATCCGCCCTCTCCCCGCGTATGTGCAAGGCAGCGCCGGTGCCCCAGTCATGCACGGACCCGACAACCATTCCGTGTGTGCCGGGCGTCTGCCTCTACAGTGGCGCGTCTTTCCAGGGCTGCATCTGCCCCAAAGGCTTCTTCCAAACTGCCTCTGATTTTGGCTCGCCCTACTGCGCTCCCGGTAAACACCCACCCCCACCACTCTTGGGACGCTTGGATGAAAAAAAAGGGTTGATAATTTATTGTTAATATTACTACTATTACTATTATAAATATTATTATTATTATTTCTAGGTCACTAAATTTCAACCCCCCCCCAACCACATTCGACCACTGAAAACACCCCCTCAATCAAATGTCTATCACCCCCAACCAAATTTGCAACCCCAACGCACTCCACCATACGGTATCATCAAGATATTCCAACCAATGGTGACTATCATCACATGCATTAAAGAGCACAATGCTTTCATTTATGTTCCCCCATTCTAGGTACTCACATTCCTCCTTTAGACCCTGGTGATTTAACCTAGCTTGGACAACAAATTATGATTTCTACTCCGTCTACCTCCTCCAATTACGATCTTCATGTTACATCGCCGAGGGCTGTACCACATACGCATATACGGAGGAAGGGATGGAGAGTACAAATTACCTTAGTAGCTTAATTTAAAAGTGTTAATTTTTTGTTAATGATCCCAAAAAGGAGGTGAAACAAGCGAAGTGTCTCTATTGGAAGAATACATTTAGATTTAGTAGTAGTCGTTGCGATGCTTTCCTTGCCGAATGGAACGGCCCGAACACTCGCCGCGAGATAGGGCAGCTTTGCCTGAAGGTACCGAAACACGTAATTAACGGCATTCGCGACATAGAGGGAAAGCTTGCAGCGCGCAAGAGCACGGCACGATGCGGCGATCACTGCAGTGTGCGACAATAGCACGGCAGGGCTGAAAGCGGAACGCGGGAGGATGGAAAACTTTAATGGAGACGAGGGACTCTCGGTGAAGTGTGCGGCCGACGAGGCGATTCAACTCTATTTTGTAGGGATGCGCGTGGCGGAGCGTCTGTGCGAGCACCATTTCTTCCTCAACATGTTTCGAGCCGTCGTTGCCGCCAGGAGCAGCTACGCCCCCGCCAAACGGGACTACGTCAAAGTCGTCGGACTGTTGAAGTGCAAGAAGCGGATCGAAAAAGGGTTGGGGCTTGCTATCAAGACATTGAAGGAAACGGGCGTAACGATCGCCAGTGATACGATGACAGATACGAGCGGACGTGCCCTGATCAACATTTTGTGCATGAACGACACCGATGCTGTCGTCTTTGAGGCGATTGACTGCTGTATGGAGATGAAGAGTGACGCGTACGTTGCCGGCATCATGTGGACGATTGTCAGAGCACGTCGTCGTACTTTGCATGGACGTCGGCAGCAACTAGGCGTCTATCTGCAAACTGCTGCAGCTCGAGTCATCGCATTTCGGAGTTGTCCCTGTTCCCCCCATGTGCTGGACTTGCTGATGGAAGACATCGAGAAGATGGAGTGGGCGCAGGCAGTAGTTAAGCGAGCGAACGATATGATCATGTTCCTCTGCTTCCATCAGTGGACGCGTACCTTCCTAAAAAGCCCCGAACTACACGACGGGAAAGACGTTGCAGGCATTGCGACCGGCATGCACGCGCTCTGGGTTGCAGTACATCGCAGTGTCTCGTGTTTGCGAGCTTTGCCCGCAGTTGATGCAGGTGGTGGTGCATGGCGATTGGAAAGTGAGGGGGAAGAAGAGGACAGCGGAGCATTTCGTGGGGTGGGTGATGGATGGAGCGTGATTGAAGAATGCAGATTTCTTTGTGAACGTCATGGAGCTGCCGTTCATGATGATGAAGAAGAGAGACTCTGCATCTAAAGAGACATTGGGCGTATAATACGACATCATGCTGCATATGACAAAAGAGTTGACAATGTTGCTGGAGGGCGCGGAATGTCGCCTTAGCGAGGAGGAGGTGGAGGTGTAGAATCACTTGAGGACTTGATGGGACAATAGTATGCAATGCCCCATTCTTTTGACCGGCTAGACTTTGAATCTCGAAAACCAAGTAGAGGGGACTTACGTTAGGGATGCCGAGAGTGCACCAGGTTGATGAAGGCGTGGCTGGCCCGCTCGAAAGCCTTCGTCCACAAGCACTGGAAGAAGTTTAAGAAGGGGCTGTCCAAGAGTTTGCAAGAGGGGATTTTGGCTTACATCAACTGTGGGGTGAGGTTCGAGATGGAGGAGGCGATAGCTGGGCGTGAGGAGATACAGGAGGGGAAGGGGGATATGATGGCATTGTGGCAGTATCACGGCTGGAAGTATGCCAATCTGAGTGACCTTGCGTGCCATGTGCTATCGCAGCCCGTTTCTGCCGCCTCGTGCGAGCAGAATTGGGCTGTTTGGGAATGCGTGCACACGGCGCGTAGGAACATGCTCGGGTTGGAGAATGTGCGCGACCTTGTGTGCGCGGCGCTCAAGGAATGTTGTGCACAACCATCACAAGGGTGCGGCTGTTGCAGGGTGGGAAAGGAGGGGGGGGGGGGAGGGAGTGGGTGGATTGCGAAGGGGAACATTCCCACCCCCCTCTTTTCCCCTAGGAGTACAAGTTGGAGGAGGACGTGGAGGTGGAGGTGGTTGAGAACGACGTGTGCGTGGATAAGTACGAGAAGGAGGGCGAGAAGGCATGATTGCTATAGTATACTTCATTTGACCGATTGTGACTTCTGGGGAACTTATATTATGGTGAAAAAAACTTTGTAGGGATTTAATTTGCTCAAATGTGTGGGTGGGGTACATGCCGTGATGACATTAAGGCAAAAGGCGAAAGCAAGAACCATACGGCCTCACCGATGGAGAGGCGTACATGAGAGATTGCGAGCGCATGGCTTAAGAGTTCCATGAAGCTTGAAACCTGGTGCTTCTTCCATTAGCCAGCCAGCTCCCATTCCCCCATGTTATCGTGTCATTGTCTCTTCCTTGTGCAGGCAATTCGTCTGTCAACGGGTCATCACCACCATCCACCCCTTCCCCTCCACCACCACGACCACCATCACGACCACCATCACATTCACCGTTGCCACAAACACCATCATCAGCACCACCACGACCACCACCACGACCACCATCACACTCACCGTCGCCACCACCACCACCATCACATTCACCGTCGCCACCGGCACCACCATCAGCACCACCATCAGCACCACCATCAGCACCAGCACCATCATCAGCACCACCACCAGCACCATCATCAGCACCACCACCAGCACCATCAGCAGCAAGTTCAAAGCCAGACACCTCCTCAGAATCACCTCCGACAGGCCAGCCGTCCTCTGCAGGTGAGTGCCCCAGCCTCGTGCAACACCACCTTGAGGCTCTCTCTTTCCTTGCAGCCCGAGCTCCACGAGCCACGCATGTCCTCACGCCAGTGCTTTCAGGATGGTGCACCACATGCCGATCGTTCGTGGCCTCTTAGCAATAAGCTGTGTGCTGGCACCGCTTCGTGCACGGCATGGCATCCCCTTTCGCTCGACTCCATCCTGTTCCACTGGCCCCTGATTTTCCTTCACCTTCCCAGATCAATCACCAGGCATGTCGACGGGGGTTATAGCAGGGATTGTGGTCGGCATCGTTTGTCTTGTGCTGCTCGTTGGCCTGGTTGGTTTCTTTGTGTGGCGACGTCAGCAGCGCAAGGAGCATCACGAGAGTGCTGCGATGCAAGAGGCTCTGAAGGCAGGAACAGGAGACAATGATGGGGAGGGTGGTCGACCAGGTATGGAGACAGAGGAGGTTCTGGTTGACAAAACTGGAGCCGGCATTGTCACTGAATTTCGAGTATGCTAACAATATTAGCAGCATGGCTTGGAGGTCAAGTCTGGTATTTCCAGATCCA
Source organism: Closterium sp. Yama58-4 (assembly GCA_947470075.1). Lineage (NCBI taxonomy): Eukaryota > Viridiplantae > Streptophyta > Zygnematophyceae > Desmidiales > Closteriaceae > Closterium > Closterium sp. Yama58-4. Next base: position 1,889,281 of record CANIUD010000615.1, on the reverse strand, counting down.
ATAGCGTTGATTTAACTTGTTGGATGTCTTCATAGCATCTCTTCCCCCACCCTCCCGTTTTTCCGTTCCTCTCCACCTACCTTGCGCAGCCCCAGCAGCATTATCAGCAGCAGCAGTCCCAGCAGCAGTCCCATCAGCAGCACGTGGCCCGGTGGTGTGTCGGGAGCTGGCGTACTGGGAGGTGGTGGAGGCAACGAGGGAGTGGTGGGCAGGCAACCTGATCGGGCACGGGGGCTACGGTGACGTGTACCGGGGAGTGGCACCGTCGGATGGCACCGTGTGGGCTGTGAAGCGTGCCCGCGTCATCACCAAGGACTTCCGCCGAGAGGTGCGTGCGTGCATGCAGAGGGCAAAGGCTGGGAATTCAATCACCAAGGACTTCCGCCGAGAGGTGCGTGCGTGCATGCAGAGGGCAAAGGCTGGGAATTCAATCACCAAGGACTTCCGCCGAGAGGTGCGTTCGTGCATGCAGAGGGCAAAGGCTGGGAATTCAATCACCAAGGACTTCCGCCGAGAGGTGCGTGCGTGCATGCAGAGGGCAAAGGCTGGGAATTCAATCACCAAGGACTTCCGCCGAGAGGTGCGTGCGTGCATGCAGAGGGCAAAGGCTGGGAATTCAATCACCAAGGACTTCCGCCGAGAGGTGCGTGCGTGCATGCAGAGGGCAAAGGCTGGGAATTCAATCATGGTGGAATGTCGCTGCTGTGATGAGGATGTGTGCTTGTGCAGGTGGGAATTCAATCACCAAGGACTTCTGCCCAGAGGTGCGTGCAGTGCAGGTGGTGTGGTGTACAGAGTGCAAGCGCAAACACTGGGAGTTCAATTATGGTGTAATGGTGCTGCTGTGAAGGATGTGTGCTTGAGCTTATGGGAGGAAGCGTTCAGATCTTTGGACGAATCTATGTGCACTTGGGTGTACTAGTGCATTCACCACTCACACCACCTGGCGTGCTTGCTGTCCAACCCACCCCGCATGGTGGTGCATGACGTGGCATGGTGCATCGCGTGGCATGGTGCATGACGTGCCATGATGCATGGCGTGGCATGGTGCATGACGTGGCATGGTGCATGACGTGCCATGATGCATGGCGTGGCATGGTGCATGACGTGGCATGGTGCATGACGTGGCATGGTGCATGACGTGCCATGATGCATGGCGTGGCATGGTGCATGACGTGGCATGGTGCATGACGTGGCATGGTGCATGACGTGGCATGGTGCATGGCGTGGCATGGGCAGGTGGAGCAGATGGCATCGAAGCACCACCCGCACCTGGTGCGGCTGCTGGGGTACTGTGTGCACATGGATGCGCGCACGGAGCAGCACGAGCAGATCGTCGTCTACGAGTTCATGCCCGGGGGCGACCTGCAATCCTGCATGCCCGCCTACCTCGCTGACGCCGCTCACAAGGGTGGGGAGTGCGGGATGGGCGGGGAGTGTAAGAAGGGTGAGGAGTGTGGGAAGGGTGTGGAGTGAGGGATGGGTGGGGAGTGCAGGAAGGGGGAGTGAGCGAGGGAAGGGTGGGGAGTGAGGGAAGGGTGGGGAGTGTAAGAAGGGTGGGGAGCGTGGGAAGGGTGGGGAGCGTGGGAAGGGTGGGGAGCGTGGGAAGGGTGGTGAGCGAGGGAAGGGTGGGGAGTGTTGGGAGGGTGGGCTGTGTGGGGAGAGTGGGCAGTGTGGAAAGGGTGGGGAGTGTAGGGAGGTTGGGAAACTGGACAGAGATAGCTTGCTGTGCTGATTGAAGGTTGGTGTGCACATACGGTGAATCTAAGGGTGCAAGTGCAAGTGTGCAGGTACAGGCGCAAGTGCAACTGCAGACGGCCAGAACCCTCATACGCCTGCATTATCAACCCCCTTCCTCAGCGCCCTCAACAAGCACCCTCCCACCGCTAACCCCACAGCCATTTCCATCGTGTCTCTCCCTTCCCCTCCTCCCATCGCACACACACTCACTCACAGGCGTCACACGGGCGCCTCTGTCGCTGCAGCAGCGCGTGCAGGTGCTGGTGGGAGTGGCGCGTGGGCTGCAGTACCTGCACAGCTTTGGCATCGTGCATCGCGACATCAAACCCGCCAACATCCTGCTCGATGACCACATGACGGTCACCACACACACAGGGATGCACGCACTCTGGCACGTACGCCATGCGTAGTGCACGCAATGACAAATCACCCAGGCAATGTTCACTATGACTCGTTGTCCTGTTCTACCAGTGATGATTATCTCTTGCATGTACGTTAATCTTCTGTAGACTTGGTTTCTATTGTGGCGTGAGTAGCCTTCCATCTGCCTCATCTTCCTTTTCTTTCCACGCTGTATTCTGCCAATACGCCTCTGGCCTCCATCGCGGCAGGCCAAGGTGGCGGACTTTGGGCTGGTGAGGATGGGCGATGAGAGCACGGGGGACACAACGCGCATTCTGGGAACACCGGGCTATGTGGACCCCGCATACTCCAAGTCGCGCAAAGCCGCCCCCTCCAACGACGTCTACAGGTGGGTCGCGCCTGCTGCTACGGTGCTATGAGTGACAGCCGGTGGTACAGTGCGGTGTGCTTGGTGGAATGATGGTGGGTGGTGTGTGCTCTCCTCGTACCAGCAAGGGTGCGAATCTTGAAGATTCCTCAAGTCATGTGCCACTTAAGTGGTGGTTCTTAGGTAGTGCAGGCTGGTGTGCACTGTGGGTCTTTCTGGTGCATGGATATTAACCCATGCCGCACCACTGTCCACTCCTACTATTTGCCCTTTCTCCAATTTTTATTTGACCGTGTCTCCACCTCATTCCTTTCCATGCTTCCATCATGCATCACCAGGCAATGGAACCCATGTTGCGCCTTCCATTTGCTTTGTAACATCGTGCCCAACGACGTTGGTGTAACGTGCTGCAACCCCTGGCATGTGGCATTGTATGCATGCTGTGTGTGGCATTGGTGGGAATGGTGTGTGCACATGGCATGAGCAGCTATGGCATAGTCATGCTAGAACTCTTCACATCCCAGAGAGCAATTGTGCAGGAGGGCGATCACAACATCAACATCAGGCAATGGGTAATCTCAGCACTTTGCACTATTTCAATACGCCATTTTGAGTCTCGTTTTGCCCATTTATCCAACCAATCCTCCCCCCCCTCCCCCCTCCCCCCCCCCTCCCCTTTTCTCTCCTGCCCCTCCCTCAGCAATAGCCCATAGCCTGAAATTGTCTAAACTGGTTGTTGCCTTTTGCAATGCATGCCCTTGCAGGCGGAGCCGCTGCTGGCGGCGGGGGATGCTGAAACCCTCAAAGACCCATGCCTTGATGCTCCGCCTGAGATCATTCTTCAACTAACCCAGCTGGCCCTGCAGTGCACAAGCATGCCTGTATCAAGCCGACCTCACATGGACCAGATTGTTGTCAGACTATCTGAATTGTACACAAAGCTATTCAGGTCTGACGTGGGTGCAAATGGGGAGTCCGTTGACTCGATTCTTGAGCGGATTCAGCATCCAAATTACTCGTTAGATGAGGCGATTGCAATGGCTGGTGCTGCTGGTAACCAAGGTTCCGACTAGCACTATTCTATATCTTCTGGGCACTGGCATTCCTACAGTTGTAAGTTTAATAAGCCTCACGAAGTACACCATAATCCCCCATATGGTAGACCCGCCCGTATGAAGCACTTGGGTCCGTTATACAGTATTCGGGATGTTTTTCTATACAGGGACCTCGATAGCAACGCTCTCCTTTTTATGTATGCTTAGGTTCAGCTTTGCACTTGGTGAAAATATCAGCCACCTAATGTTGGGTCTTGAATCTTGATTATCTTCAGCCGCACGTCCTTCTCGAGGAGCCTCCTCACCTAATGCCACTTAGGCCTGATTTGTTTCGTTCAGATCTCCTCTAACGAATGTCTCACTCATACCACCTCCTTTGCCCCATGACGAAGGGCCGTACTTTTGCTCGAGTAGAGAAGCATCTTGCTAATGATGAGACTATTGCTGCTGCTGCTGCTGCTCCACCTCAACTGCTCCCCCATCCCCAGTCGCCCCAAATATCTCATCCTCGAAGACAGAAACCTCTACCTGTCTCGAAAGCTGCTGCACCTCATCGGCATTAATAATGTGCGGTGTAGTAGGAAGCTTCTCCTGCTGGTGCTTCCGCTCAATACAGGATTTAAGGAACTTTTCATCCCTTGACACAGTCAACCTCTGGCTGGTCAAGTCCCATAGCATCCAGCCTTTATGATCCTTGACAATGCCCAAATGCACACCCCATTTTCCAAAAGCTTCTAGTTTTCATCTCTTCTCCTTAGAAATATGAAACACCACCATAATGGAACATGAAACACCACCATGCACCCACTAGTTCCCAGCATGTTCACATCATGCCACTCCCATACCACTTGATGTAGGTGTTGGGCTGAGAAAAGCCCTTAGGATCTTTGCGGGGGTAAAACTCCGGTAGGACTATGTAATAGCGGAAGCGTATTAGTGGAGAATTTGTGAACCACCTTGCGCTGGTATGTGAGGGCAAAGTAAGTTGATTATAGCAAAGGGATACAAGAATATATAGAAGATTACAAGGAATACGAAAGGATATAGTTGTAACTACTTTTGCTGTTGCGGTTCGATACAGTGACGACTCGGGCAACTGCTCTGTAACGAGTCAGTTGTGTGTCCTTGCTGTCGCGCTGCACTTGTCAGGTCAAAGGTCGCTTGACCTTTGACTTTCGCGTAACCTCCAGCAACCTCTTTTAACCTCCGAGGGTTGACTCGCGGGTGCTTCGATGTGGCGTGCTTCGCTTCTGGTGTGGTGTTTCGACACGACAGAGGCGTTTACAATTTATTGTTTCCAACAGTAGGGAACCCACTACTTGTCCTTGATAATTGCCAGCACTCGGTTCTTCACAAGAGCAATCTTTCAAACTATATATGTAATGTTAGGGTGTAGGCTGTAGTGGGGTAGCCCATGTGGGGTACAACACTTGTTAGGGTTTGTATTTGTACCCAAACTTCCCAATAGTCAATCATTCCTGCCTGTAGTTTCTGACATGGTTTCAGAGCAGTAGGTCTGTAGGACCGTCCTTTTTTTTTTCTGGCCCACCTACCGCTACTCCACGCCTGTGACTGTGACTGTGCCTGTGACGTGCTGCTTCGCGCATAGACCTAAGCCCTGCGCGCGCTGCCCGCTTTTGCCCCGCGCGTCGCCCTCACTGCTCGCGCCGCGCCTTGGCAGCCCGCGCGCGGCTCGCTACTGCCCCGCGCTCCGCCCTAGCTGCTTGCGCCACGCTTCGGCAGCTCGCGCGCGGCCCGCTGCTACCCCGCGCACCGCCTGCGCAGCTCGCGCCGAGCCTCGGTAGCCTGCACGCGGCCTGCTGCTGCCGCGCGCACCGTCTGCGCAGCCCGCGATGCGCCTTGGCAGCCTACGCGCGGCCCGCTGCAGCCCCGCACGCCGCCCTACCTGCTCGCGCCGCGCCTCTGCAGCCTGCACGCGGCCTGGTGCTGCCCCGCGCGCTGCCTGCGCTGCCAGCACATTGCCGAGACAGCCCACGAGCAGCCTGCGGCTGCTTTGCGCGACGCCCTTGTCGCTCGCGCGCTTACTCTGCGGCCCCGCGCACAGCCTCTCTGTGCCTGCTGCCTTTGCCTGCTGCCTTTGCCTGCTGCCTTCGCCTGCGCTGCGATTATGGCGACGCTTAATGTTCTCGCGTTTGAGCCTGACGGTCGCCCGATAGAGTTTGCCACGTGGCTCGACGATCTCCAACTGTTTCTTATTACTGGTGCCAAAGACGGCATTTCAGTGTTCAATCACGCATCTGGCACTACCGTTGCTCTTGCTGACGATGCTCCCGCTCTCGACCGTTCACAGTGGTAGACTCGCGATGCTGCCACGCGCCTCGCTATTCGCAATCATCTGCCGATCACTGAGCGCGCGCATTTTAGCCAGCACAAGACTGCTAAGGCACTGTATGACGCTGTAGTTGCGCGCTACTCCTCCCCGGCCACTGCAGCCCTAGGTCGTCTCATGCTACCCTACCTGTTTCCAGACCTGTCCTCGTTTACCACCGCTGAGGACCTCATCTCTCACCTTCGCGCTAGTGACGCTCGCTTTCGTGCCGCCCTTCCAGCCGAGTTCCGCGTTGAGAACCCCCCCCCCCCCCCCCCCCCCCATGTACTTCACTCTCTATTTCCTCGTCACCCGCCTCCTTGACACTCTTAGCTCCGTTAAGGACCACTTCCTCTCCCTAGACCCTACCACTCTCACTGTCGCCGACTTCGAGAAGCACCTCCTAGCAGCCAAGAAGAACATCCTCGCTGTAGGTGCTGCTCGTGGCACTCCTCGCACTCCCCTCTTTGAGGGGTGCTCCCCCTCCCCTCTTGCCCCCTCCTACGCCTCTGCTGCTGCTGCTATCGACTTCCTTGGTGCTGAGAAGGTCGCAGCTGCTTCCGCTCCTAGGGGGAAGCGCAGCGGCTCCAGGGGAGGCAGGGGCGGCAGGGGGCGTCTGGGGGTCCTGGTCGCTGCCCCTATGTCATTCCGCAGGTCCCAGCGCTAGTCGCCCATGCAACGGCTTTCACACTGAGTCCCGCTGCTTCGCTCGGCTTAGTGACACCTGGCGCGCCAAGTTTCCTGATGCTACTGAGTTCCCCAACTGGGCAGACCTGCTTAGGCGTGATGTTCCTATCTTTGATCTTGACTATGATGCAATTCTTGCTGCCATGTATGCATTGACTGTTAGTGCTGAGGGTGATTGCTACTTGTGTGTGCCGCCTGACCCCAATATAGACCCAGGTATAGCGCCTGCAGCCCTAGGTGCTAGTGAGTCTGCCCTCTCTGGTACTGCGTCAGCTCAGGCCTGGCACACATTTATACTTTACTCTGGTGCTTCCCGCTGTTTCTTTCGCGACAGCACCACAGTCACACCCCTCCCTGCATCTGTCCCTATCTCACTGGCTGACCCCTCTGGGGCCCTAGTGCTTGCATGGTCCACTACTGTGCAACCATGTCCGACGGTCCCGTCCGGTGAGCTGTCAGGTCTCCACCTCCCCTCGTTCTCTACGAACCTGGTGAGCACCGCCGTCCTTCAGGATTACTGGGTTGACACTTATACACCTGGAGGACAGCGGGTAACACACTGCACGTGCTCTCGGACCGGCCGCCACCTGGCCACGTTCACACGTGCGCCTGGGTCCAGTCTGTACACCCTCACCGCTGTGTCGCGTCACGCCCCTTTGTCTCCTCAGCTGTACGCGTCTGCTCAGGTAGCTACCCAGTGTGAGTGTCGCCGCCTGTCACACCAGACTCTCCTTTGGCACCACCGCCTTGGTCACCCCTCCCTGCCTCGCCTTCGTGGCATGCACTCTCGCTCCCTGGTCTCTGGTCTTCCCAGGTCTCTGCCTGCCCTCCCTCCCTCGCCTGCGCCGCCCTGCATTCCTTGCGTCGAGGGGTGGCAGCGCGCCGCTCCTCACTCCTCCTCGTTTCCTCCCACAGAGGCTCCACTTGTGACTCTCCACCAGGACGTGTGGGGCCCAGCCCGCGTCCAGGGACAGGGCCGCGAGCGGTACTTCCTGCTGGTTGTCGACGACTACACGCGTTACACCACGGTCTTCCCCTTGCAGCGCAAGGCGGATGTCCCTGCTGTTCTGATCCCTTGGATCTGCGCTGTTCGTCTCCAGCTCCGCGAGCGGTTCGAGTTGGACTTTCCTGTCCTGCGTCTGCAGTCTAACAGAGATGGTGAGTTCATCTCCGACCTCGAGCCTACTGTGCGGAGCACGGCATCCGCCAGTCGTTCACGCTTCCGACCTCTCCGCAGCAGAACGAGGTTGCTGAGCACCGCATTGGCTTAGTCATGGAGGTCGCTCGTACCTCCATGATCCATGCGGCGGCTCCCCATTTCCTGTGGCCGTTTGCGGTCCGGTACACCGCGCATCAGCTCAACCTCTGGCCTCGTGTCTCCTTGCCAGAGACCTCGCCCACACTGCTGTGGACGGGGAAGGTTGGCGATGCGTCGCGTTTCCGGGTCTGGGGTGCTCGTGCCTTTGTCCGCGATACCACCGCGGACAAGCTCTCCCCTCGCGCCATTCCCTGCGTCTTCCTTGGCTTTGTCCCTGACGCACCTGGCTGGCAGTTTTACGACCCCACCTCGCGCCGTGTCTTTGCATCTCAGGACGTCACCTTTGACGAGTCAGTCCCCTTTTACCGTCTCTTTCCCTACCGCACTGCCCCCCCCCCCCCCCCCCCCCCCCCCCCGCGGCCCTTTCTCGCTCCAGGTCCTCCCCAGGTAGACCCCCTCCCCGCGCCAGGTCCTGCTCCTTCAAGTGTTTCTCAGGTAGACCCTCCCGTGCCTACGCTTGTTGAGGTCACTGGTGACTCAGGTCCTGCTGGGGGTGGTCCTACTCGGGGTGCTATCTGAGTCTGGGGGTGCGGAGTCTGGGGGTGCTGAGCCTGGGGGTGCGGAGTCTGGGGGTACTGAGCCTGATCGTGAGGAGCCTGAGGGTGCTAGGCCTAGAGGTGCTGAGCCTGAGCGTGAGGAGACTGGAGGTACTGCGCCTGGAGGTGCTACGTCTGGGGGTGCTGAGCCTGAGCGTCAGGAGCCTGGGGGTCTTGAGTCTGGGGGTGCGGCGCCTGAGGGTACTGAGACTGCTGGTGCGCGGTCTCCTTGGAGTGGTCATCTTCGTCCGCGTGCGCCTCTCTCCCCACAGCAGCTGCACGAGTGGTACGCTCGCCGTCAGGGTCGCGCTGCTGGAGCTCGGGGCTCTGCCGCTGGAGGTGCTTCTGCTGACGTCGCTGGAGCTGGTAGTGGTGCTGGTACTTTGTCTACAGGAGGTGCTGGAGTCACTGGTCCCGAAGGTGCTCGTACTGGAGGTACTGGAGCTGCTGGGGCTGGAGGTGCTGCGTCTGGGGGTGCTGCTGCTGGAGACACTGAGGCTGGAGACCCTGGGACTGGAGGTACCGGTTCTGGGGGTGCTGCTGCTGGAGACACTAAGGCTGGAGACCCTGGGACTGGAGGTGCCGGTTCTGGGGGTGCTGCTGCTGGTGGCGCTGGTACTGGAGGTGCTGGCGCTAGAGGCTCAGGAGATGCTGGTGGTGCTGGCACTGGAGGTGCTGGCGCTGGAGGTTCAGGAGCTGCTGGTGGTGCTGGCGCTCGAGGAGCTGGAGCTGGAGGTTCTGGAGCTGCTGGAGGTGCTGGAGCTGCTGGAGGTGCTGGAGCTGCTGGTGCTGGTGGCCCTGTGCAGCCACGACTGTTCTTCGCTCCGCCGTCTCCGTCGTCTCTGCCACCGCCTGACTCTGTTCTTTGTCAGGTTCTTACTCTCCCGTCGTCTACTGGTCTTCTGTTACAGCCTGGCTCACCGCTGCCTACTCCTTCTCCTTACACTGAGCAGCCAGGCAGTCTTGCTGAGCGTCGTGAGCCTGCGTCGCGTCCTGTCTCGCCTGTTCGCACTGTCCGCACTGGTCGCACTGGTAGTCATGTTCCTCGTCTACATCCGCCCGCTGTCACCGGCACACACCTCATGGCTCTGCGTCCTTCCTCTGCTCCGCAGCGTGTTCCTCTGCCGTCTCCTCCTGCGTCTTCTCTGCCTGACGTTGCGGACCCTGAGTCTGACCGGTTTCGTGCTGCACACCCTATTCTCACGCGTCTATTAGCCACTGTTGTCACTGACCCGTCGTTTGAGTCTGCTGCTGCGTCTGCCTTAGTCGCTGAGCTTGTTGACTTTGCTGCTGCCTGTCGTCTAGACTACGCCGTTAGTCTTGTTGCTGAGTCTGAGTCTGTCTGTCCTCCGTCCGTCGGGGGTGAGTGTGCTTTTGGCACGGACGTCCTTGAGGACAGGCAGGAGGACCTTGAGTGTCTTGCAGCCGCTGCGCCTCATCTCGTGGCCATGCTGCTTGCCCCTGAGGAAGACCCGGATGCACCAGACATTCCGAGCCCACTCTTACGCAGAGGCGATTTCGGGTCCCTACTCCTCTCAGTGGCAGACAGCCATGGACGTAGAGATGGCATCCTGGAAGTCCACAGGCACCTACGTCGATGAGGTTCCCCCTCTTGGGGCGAACATCGTCGATGGCATGTGGATTTTCAGGGTGAAGTGGCCGCCGGGTTCTCCGCCTATCTTTAAGGCTCGTTACGTTGCTCGAGGCTTCAGTCAGCGGGAGGGAGTTGACTTCTTCCAGACCTTCTCCCCCACCCCGAAGATGACCACTCTTCGGGTGCTGCTGCACGTTGCCGCTTAGCGTGACTACAAGCTTCACTCTCTTGACTTCAGCACAGCCTTCTTGCAGGGCAGCCTGCACGAGGAGATCTGGCTGCGCCGCCCACTTGGCTTCACTGGGTCGTTCCCTCCTGGTACCCAGTGGAGCCTCCGCCGGCCAGTCTACGGCCTCCGCCAGGCGCCGCGTAAGTGGCACGACACACTGAGAAATAAACTTGTGGCTCTTGGGTTTGCTGACCCGTCGCTGTTTCTGCGCACCGACACTTCGCTGCCGCCGTTCTACATCCTCGTGTATGTCGACGACTTGGTCTTTGCCACTGCTGACACTGAGGCTCTCGCCCTGGTGAAGTCGGAGCTGCAGAAGAGACACACGTGCACAGACCTGGGTGAGCTGCGCAGTTACCTTGGCTTGCAGATCACTCGGGACAGAGCACGCCACACCATCACACTGACTCAGTCACACATGGTGCAGCAGGTCCTTCAGCGCTTCGGCTTCACCTGGTCCTCGCCACAGTCCACTCCTCTAGCTACAGGTCACTCGCTCTCAGCTCCACCTTCGGACGAGTCCGTAGAGCCGAGTGGGCCTTACCCAGAGCTAGTGGGCTGCCTCATGTACCTGATGACCTGCACTCGTCCTGACCTTGCGTACCCTCTTGGCCTTTTGGCTCGCTACGTGGCTCCTGCACATGGATGCTGCTAAGAGGGTACTGCGCTACTTGTGCAGCACATCGGGCATGGGGCTCGTGCTTGGAGGACGGAGCGACGTTGTCCTCACTAGGCACTCAGACGCTTCTTGGGTTGACGACCTGGCTACGCAGCGGTCGTCACAGGGTTACACCTTCGGCCTTGACTCCAGTTCAGTTTCTTGGCGTTCTACACGCTCGTCTTCTGTTCTCAGCTTCAGTTGTGAGGCTGAGATCTACGCCACAGCCATGGCTGCACAAGAGTTACGCTGGCTCACCTACCTGCTGACCGACTTGGGAGAGCGGCCTCGTTCTCCTCCAGTGTTGTACATCGACAACAAGGCCGCCATTGCCTTGTGTGAGGAGCGCAGACTAGAGCACAGAACGAAACACATCGCTCTGCGTTACTTCCTTGCTCGAGAGTTGCAGCAGCGTGGTCAGCTTCGTCTTGCTCACGTGGCCACTCAGGCCAACACTGCTGATATATTCACCAAGGCACTTCCGTCTGGTGATCATCAGCGTTTTTGCACTTTGTTGGGCCTTCTACCTACGTTTCCTCACTTGCTGTAGGCTTTGCTTGTACTGTGATATATATATATATATATTTTTTTATATATATATATATACATGTTTGTTCTTGTTAGGTAGAGATCACTGTGCTGTTGTTGTTGCATATATACCTCTGCATGTGAACTGGCCTTGTGGCCCTTTGCTTGTGCTCGGAGTGTGTGGTGACGTCGTGATCCACCCTGAGCTTGCTTTGCTTCTCTTGACTGGTCTTGTGACCCCTTGTTCTTCCCCACTTTGCCTATGGGGGTGTGTCAAACTATATATGTAATGTTAGGATGTAGGCTGTAGTGGGGTAGCCCATATATGGTACAACACATTGTTACGGTTTGTATTTGTACCCAAACTTCCCAATAGTCAATCATTCATGCCTGTAGTTTCTGACACAATCTGCCGTAATGCAGTCACCCAAAACAGATCTGGTAGCCCTGGTCGCCCAAAGAAGGATCTGGTAGCCCTGGTCGCCCAAAGAAGTGCGTGCACCTTTTTGCAAGGGGGTCTGATTAAATCACTCAACCACGCCGTTCTGTTAAGGGTTGTAAGGCACAACTCTATCCCCTTCCACTTCAGCTCCCCCTCAAAACCAGCGCCAATGAAGTTGCCTCTGTTGTCAGTGCAGATCACCTTCACCTTGTGTCCGTTCTCCCTTCGTTCTCTCGGCATCCATTCCTTAACAACAGCCACTGCCACCTCTCCCTTTGTCTTGAGAGGGTTTTCCCAAACAGCACGCATATGGTCATCCATAATGGTCAAGAGGTAGTGGCTGCCTAGGAGGGAAGTGCCTTCGTAAGGCCTTGGCTGGTCCTGTGTTGCTGCTGAAGGGGAACTTGGAGAACCTTTTTTCAAGGCATGTAGGGCAGATCTCAATCTCCTTTGCTGCCCCCTTCACCTCCAACCTTTTCAAGCTCTCATCCTTCATCAATTTTTGTAGCATAGAATGTTCACATGGCATACCATCTTATGCCATGTCTTTCAATCGGCCTCACCACTTTTGAATCAAGCCTTTCCTAACGCAGCTATTTCATCATGTGGCAGTTGTGGCTGTTGTACCTTCATGACTGCATCCGTGGCCCCAATAGTTGGTGCAATTTATTCTCCTCCCGTAGTTGATTTAGCCGCCGCTGGTACTGATGTTGTTGCTGGTGATTTCACATTCCAAGGGATGATGGGCAGCTGCCACAATTCCTTGATGCAACAGCCATACTCCTCTAAATGCAACCTTCGAAGCTAGTTGAGCCAAATGTAACTTCAGCTCTGCTCTTCTGCAGCCAGCACACATATAAGAGGTTAGCGAATAGCCCCTAAACCAGTAGCACGTTCCCAAGCTTTACAAGGTCCTCATTGGCTCCCATCACCTTGGCATCCACAAATACCAATCACAGGAAGCAAAAGCACCTGAAGCAGCAGCCACAAACTTTAACTTCCTAGCGAGCCTTACCTCATCAAGCAAATCTTCTCTTGGGGTCATGTGCCTTGTGCAACCATAATATGTCACTCACTAAATGAGGGGGTGCATCAGAACCTTCTTTACTGAACCTACATCACCCTCAATCCCCTGTCCATCTTCAACTATAAGAAACATTCCAAGGGAGGTTTTACCATGTGCACCATCACTTTGTGCATTTGAACCTTGCACAGCACCACCTTGTACACATTCACCACTTGGCGGCACTTAGGGCGCGTCACCTCGCTGCTCGAACAACACTGTCATTGGAACAAGGGAAATGTTAAATCATTCACAACGCCTCGCATTGGCTTCTACGACATTGCATGACAGAATTGACGCCCATCCGAACAATGCAGTCGCATTGGCCGGATGGCGATTCATGCTGCACATTTAAATAGAGCTGATCAAACGCCCAGACCTTGGTGACAGAGATTCCGTAGGGGCGACGCATGCGATTGGTCAGACATGTGCCACGTCGCCTACAAATGGGTTTTTGGCTTGCAAGTGTCGCACTGAACGTGAAATCATCTTTGGCATGTTCGTAGAGGATTACAAGCCCTCAAACGGTGGATTCGTCACCTCGTGACGTCGTCCAATTTTGGGCGACATCGCATGTTCGAACAAGGCGCTTGTTCGAACAAGGGGGGCGTCACCTGGAAGACACGCTGTCACAATTGTTATTTTGTTAAAATTTGATTTCAAAAATACATGGGGCAGTGTTTGTGTAGTAAAAACCATACACATGTTCGGATTTGGGGTTTCGAGCCCAGAGGTGACACACTCTTATCAGTCCGGACGGCTGAAACTCATGAACCATGGATGTCCAACCTTGGAATATGGGCAAACACCTTCTAATCTGGTGCTCCCCTTGCCACCAGCGCTCCCATACCCCTCATTGGAGTCATCGCAACCTTTTCCTCTGCCAAAGCCCCTCCCACAGCCTCGGCCTCTCCCTCTGCTGTCTTTTCCAGCTCCATACCCCTCAGTAGTCTTGCTAGCAGCACCACCTCCCATATGGCGCTTGCGAAAATCCCTTTGCAAAATCTGCTAACTTAGCCACTTGGGTTTTCACTGTTCCTGCTGATTTATGAGGATGGGAATTAGGTTGTCCAATGGGTTGTGAAAAACTGAGATAATCTTGGTGCACTGCTGCATATGTGACACTTTGCTGTTCGCCACTGCCATCCTCGCATAGGTATCATTGATATAGTCAAGGATTAGTTTCATCGAGTTCACATAGTCATGACCACCAGTTCCTTCTCCAACATGGTCAGCATGTGCAGTGTGTTGGGCCAAATCATGTCACGTAGAAGCTTCCACACTTTCAATCTTGAGTCATCAAATTCCACAAAGTCCTTGATGTCGTTGACCGATAGAAGGATGATGTCGAACAATACTGCGCTTCGCTGAATCCACCAATCTCGAGCATTACTGTCCTCAAGCATCTTATCTTCCCTCGTCTCCGATTTTGTAGCTTGTAGCGCATGAAGGCGCTCTCCAAAAGCATCCAACGTTTCAATCTTGGAGAGTGGAGGTTCGAGGGCCTCCTCAGCTCCCATTCCTCTTCCAAAAGCATCACCTTTTTGCTCATTCATCTACTTCTCCACAAATAGTATCTTCAGCTCCCTCCTTATTGTCCACATTGAAGCTCTACAAATTTTCCAAAAGTGTCGGCGTCAACAAGCTTTCAGTAGAGTTTCACCTAAGCGGAAGTCACATCCAAGACACACACACACACATGCCATGGTGGATCTAGAAAGGTCTTCGCACGTCAGTAGACTCCCCAAAAAATCCAAAATCGTTCTGATACTATTTGTTAAGATCAAAGATAGTGTCTATATCATTTAGGGGACCGAAATAAGACAGATTACGGAGTAGGTTTCTGGACACGAAATGTCCACTTTACAAGAATCGTTGTCGACTATATTGTGGCCCATCAGTATGCTACCCCTCAAGAAGTTATATTTTTTTAATCTTAAACAAATAATTATTAAGGAGTTTAGTTCATATTCTATGTTTTCTGTTCAAAATAAAGAATATCTAGTGCAAAATCTTACACATCACATTTGTTAACTGCGTGTATTTGTTGGGCTGAGAAAAAGCCCTTAGGATCTTTGCAGGAGTGAATTCTATGTAGGAACAATGTAATAGCGGAAGCGTTTTAATGAGATAGTTGACCACCTTGCGCGGGTATGTGAGGGCAAAGTGAATTGATTAAAGCAAAGAGATACAAGATTATATAGGAATACAAGGAATATGAAGAGATACAGTTATAACTACTTTACTGTTGCTGTTGCGGTTCGATATAATGACGAATCGGGCAACTGCTCTGTAACGAGTCAGTTGTGTGTCCTTGCTGTCGCGCTGTACTTGTCAGGTCAAAGGTCGCTGACCTTTGACTTTCGCGTAACCTCCAGCAACTGCTCAACCTCCGAGGGTTGACTCGCTGGTGCTTCGATATGCTTTGCTTCGCTTCTGACTTGGTGTTTCTGTTACGATATGAAGTTTTATGAGAAGGCATTCCTGTATGCTGCAGGAGCCGACTCTACCGAGTACGAAGTCGAGGAGTCAGAAGAGTCGAAGCGACACAGCAACCGTCTGATCAAGACCGATGCATTTGAACTGAAAAGAGCGAGAACAGGTTTTTAACTGATTCCCGCGCCGCACGGTTTGAATCTCGCTGCAATAAGGGAATGTACCCCTTAGAGTACATGGCTAGTCTAGGTCGTTTCGCATTCCTTTGTTTTTTTATATAAACCCTATGTATGCATGCTATAATCAATCTTAGTCATTTACATTCACTCTGACCTGAGTTCAGTACTTCTGCTGCGACACTACCTGCGATCAACCCTGAACGATCCTTTTGCTAAGTCTCACTTCAGATTGTAACATGGTATGAGAGCTGCTCAGGGATTCTTCGCAACGTCAACTCCGTAAAATTCGCCAAACCAAGATCTGGCGAGCGGCACACGATCCAAGACCAAGATGGCCGGAGGATCCGGAGGCCAAACGAATCTAACGGCCGAAGGACAAACCAACCCGGCTGCGACAAATGAGGCGACAACTACTGTCAACGGGAGTGTTGTTTGGCCCCGTCCTCGCTTGGGCGGAGCCGACTTTGTGGTCGGGTGCGCGGGGGATGCAGCCGACCTGCAGCAGTGGGCACGGGGGCCACTGCAAGGGCGTGGTGTTGGGAGGCGCCTGGCTGGAGGGCGCCGAGCAGGTGGACGCCGTCCTTGGCGTCTGGACGGCGTCCTGGGCGTCTGCTCGGCGTCCTGGGCGCCTGGACGCCGTCCTGGGCGCCTGGACGCCGTCCTGGGCGTCTGCTCGGCGTCCTGGGCGCCTGGACGCCGTCCTGGGCGCCTGGACGCCGTCCTGGGCGTCTGCTCGGCGTCCTGGGCGTCTGCTCGGCGTCCTGGGCGCCTGGGCACCAACTGGAGCCTCTGCTAGGCGTCCTGGGAGGTGGGACGCCGACCTGGGGGTCTGCTCGGCGTCCCGGGCGCCTGGACGCCGACTTGGACGTCTGGACGACGTCCTAGACGAGTGGACGCCGACCTGGACGCCAGGACGCTGACCTAGGACGCCGGGATTGATGTAGCCGGCGTCCGACTGGGCTGGACGACCAGGCGGGGTTGCCCGGTCGACCGGGATACCCGGGCGACATGCGCGAAGGTCGCCGGGGGCGGATTCTGCGAGGACGACCTCGGGGGTGGTATCCCGAGGTCGACGTGGCTGGTGGGCACAGTCGCTGGCGTGGAGTCTGCCAGGCGTCTGCGCTGTGCTCGTGACAAGGAGTGGAGCACCAACCAGCAGCGCGCATCTGCGAAGCAGGTGCACCGTTGTCCTGCGGGTGCAACGCTGTGCAGCCGACTTGTTGCAGCATTGGCACACCACAAACATGCAACGTTGGCGCGCCGCATCTCTGCAGCGCTGGAGCGGTGCGAGCACTGCTGCGCTGGAACGCGGTCGACCGTGCTACGCTGGAGGTCGACCAGCAGCTGTGCTAGCTCTGATGTAGTGATGCATGCCAATGTTGTTGCAATCATTCTGAACCTTTGTTGTCAATCTTTGCTAGTGAAACTCTTGCAAAATCTCCCCGTGAATGTGCAAGCAGAGAACACACGAGCAAACGACTAAGGAACGAACGCAGAGATCCCTCTCACACAACGTGCCTTCCCCGTAGTCAAGCTCCTGTTGCTAGAGTTATCTCCGCAACTACGATCGGCACTGCCGCGCTCGAGCAGTTATTCGCTCGACTATCAACAATGGAGAAAGAACTCCAAGAACTGCGCAAAGGCGATGCGGGAACCACTTCCCAACCAGTTCAACCTGGACAACCGGCTGCGAAAAGCCGCGATACCGCCGCGCACGGCTTCTCCCTCGACTCAGACAAATCTGCAACAACTGCCCCTCGTCCAAGCGACGAAACCATCAACTCTGCGCAAGCACGTTTCCTCAGCGTGTCAAAAATCAAGACTACTGCCGCGTTTGACGGCAAGGATTTTTATACATGGAGTTTTGAGCTTGAGCTCCTCCTACAGACAGCGCAGATCTACCACTACTTCGACGGCTCCTATCCTAAACCGGTGGAAGACACCGAAGACGCCCGGGCTCAATACTACAGTGAGTCACTTATGGCGTATAGCGTCCTGCTGCGCAACATGTCGCCGGCAGAACAGCTCGGCATCCGCTCCTACAAAGAGAGCGCCGCTCCGGCTCTTGAAGCTTGGAAGCACCTCGTGGAGGTATATCAGCCGAAGGATTCCGTCACTGCAAGCCGTCTCCTGCAACAACTCATGGAGACGAAGATGGGGCACGGGGAGAAAGCAAACAGCTACATCAACCGTTGTCGGAACATCCGTGATCAAATCATCAAGAACGGAAGTTCGATCTCGGAGGAGATATTCGTCAACATCATCCTCCAGGGACTTGGGCCCGAGTGGAAGCCCTGCAAGGCGCTACTCCGACAACGAGGACAGCTCTCCGAAGCCGCGCTATGCGCTGCCTTGCTGACTGAGCAGCAGGACATGGACTCGAGCAGAACGAGTTCCGCGCCGCGCCGAGAGCGACTTGCCTTCTACACGGACAACCGTGAAGAGTGACGACAACCAAGGCGCCACTACTGCAAAATATACAAAGCCTTCGGGCACTCAACGGATCGATGCAAATCCCGATCCAACTATCGGCACCCGAATTCCACTCACCACAACAACTGGGTCGGCCGACAAGACTCTCGTCATTCTCAACCCCAACAAACAGCTTCTCAAGGAGGAGCTCCAAGAAACGTGACAGCAAACATGGCGACGCGACGCCGCCGCACCGCCGAGCCAAACGAAGAAGATGAACTCCAGGGAAT
Source organism: Closterium sp. Yama58-4 (assembly GCA_947470075.1). Lineage (NCBI taxonomy): Eukaryota > Viridiplantae > Streptophyta > Zygnematophyceae > Desmidiales > Closteriaceae > Closterium > Closterium sp. Yama58-4. The sequence goes on along the minus strand of CANIUD010000615.1, from coordinate 1,871,055 downwards.
ACTGCCGCAACCAGAAGAAGGGTGGAATAACCCCCTTACAGAAGATCACTATTACCTGTACGACGAAGACGAGCAGGATTGGAATCAGCCAATCACACTACGGGAAAGCCCGCCACACGACAGCCAACACTACGTACCTGTCGGCTTGAAGGAAGACGAAGACCCATCCTTCCACAGACGCTACAAGGCGATGCTAGTGACTCCGCGACTCGCGCTGCTGCTCCGCAATAACAACCAAGACAACCACAACACCTGGTACCTGGACAGCTGCTGCGGACAACACATGGTGGGCTCGACTCGCTACGTATCGAACCTCAACCGCGCCCCCGCAACTTACGTCACCGTTGCTAATAGTCACCAGCTGCGCGCCAACTCCCAAGGCATCGTCGTCCTGCAAGCACAAGATAGCAACACCCACATCTCGTTCAACGACGTGCTCTACGTCCCGGACCTGTGCTTCAATCTACTCTCGGCAGAACAGCTTCACGACTGCGGCGTCATACTCACCACCGACCTGGCCACGCGCGACCTCATCCTCACGTACGCCCCTCCAGACACACCTCCCGAGTCATTGAAATACCTCGGTCGAGCCCGCTCCATAAACGGGATCTACGTTCTGGACTTCGACATACCAAGCTGTGAAGCCTCATCCGACGAGCTCGTGGACCTTGTTCCCTTCGAATTCGCCTTCATGAACCAGGAGTCATGGCAACGCCCCGATGGGCGACCATGGATCCGTCGCAGCCCTCATCCGCGCAAAATCAACCTGCATAATCACGACATCAACGGCCTCTGCACCACCTGCCACACACCCGCGGCAAGCCGTACGGAACAAACCGAGAGGGAGTACGTAGCGATCCAAGAAGCAGAAAGCGCTGAACAAGAACCCACTGGCATGACCGAGGAAGAACTCGCAGTATCAACTTACCGCATCTTCGGAGAAGAAAACAAGCAGTTCGGTCATCGACCTGATCCGCGTCCCACACCGCGCTCCGACACCCTCCGATTCATCCTCGAGGCCAACGCCACCACCATAGACGAGGAAGGACGCCCGCGCCCGTACACCCGCGAAGTCTACCGCCGCGAAATTGACCCCGCCTGGAAAGACCCTGACGAAGCAGAGGAGTTAAGCGTCAAGGAGGAACAAGACAAGGCCAAGGCAGAGAAGAAACAAAAACTGTACGAAGAGCGCATCGCAACAGGCTGGAGCGAGGAATCCGCACGACACGGCGGATGGGGAAACGACGACTACGAGCCCGAGGCCGGTAACACCTGGGCATCAGCCACTGGAGCATGGGGAGCCAGCGGCAGCGGCATGGTCACCACTGGAGGCTGGGGCACGGAAGAAACAGCTGAGACGGGCCTAACACAAAAGGAGTTGGAGGAAGCAGAACGGGAGATGCGCGCCGAACGCGGAGAAGTTTCACCCCGCGTCGCCATACCCCTCGGACGACCACCACCTGCACGCTCACCACCCCGCTCACCATGGCGCTGGGACAGTACCTGGACGGAGCTTGAGGAGGGGAACGTACCTCCAACACCAGTCCGAGACTCCCTTGGTCCAATCTCCCGTCCAGATCCATTCGCCCGCTTCATCGAAGGCACAACAACACCGCTCACCATCATCCCCGACCGTGAATTTCTCGCGCTCTACCTCTCGACCGCACCTGCAGAGGGGGAAACAACTGCAGAGGAAGAAGCAGAAGGAGCAGAAGACGAAGCAGAACCAGGAGAGGAGGAAGAACCGCCGCTCCAAATCCCGCAAGAGACAGAGGAAGAAGCAGCGGAGCATCGCGCACGCTACATGCGCAGCAGCGGCATTCGCGCCGAAGACGACCTCTGGCACCAGCGACTCGGGCATCCCTCACGCCAGACCCTCGCCAACTGCCTCCGCGCCAAGGTTTTTCTCCCAGGAGCACTCCTCCGCCCCGACGGCACCAAACCTCACAACACCCCAGACCCACTCACCTGCACCGTCTGTCCCACTGCAGCTCTTTCTCACAGCGCATATCCTTCACTGGAGCCAAGCACCAACCGCTACAAGAAACTGCAGAAGGTGTACAGCGACTTCATTGTACTCACCTGCGACGGACTCAACGGCGAAAAATACACGCTGACCTTCATCGACGCCTACTCACGCCACGTCTGGATCGCCAACGTCGACGCACGGTCCAAGGCTCCAGAAGTCTTCCGCATCTGGCTCGCACACGCACAGCGACAGTCAGGGAGGAAGCTGAAAATCTGGCAAAGTCATGGCGCCAAGGAGTTCCGCAGCCACGAGCTGGAAAGCGTCCTCACCGAAAAGGGGATCAAGCATGAAATCTCCCTCCCCTACGCTCATCAGCAGCAAGGAGTCGCAGAGAGAGTGAACCGCACCCTCATGACGAAAGTGCGCGCCCTCATGAACCAGTCCGGCCTCCCCAAGAAGTTTTGGCCTTGCACCATGAACCACGCGGTGCGCCTATACAACCTCCTCTCCACCACAGCCAACAGGGACAACCTTTCCCCGCACATGAAATGGACCGGCTCAAGGGGAGATCCCTCCATGCTGAGGGTTTGGGGGTGCATGGTGCAGTATCGGCCAACTTCAGCAAACATTGGCAAGTTTGCTCAGCGCGCACGCTGGGGAGTTCATCTGGGGCTCAGCAACGAGCACAAAGGCTGGCTCATTCTTGACGTCGACAGCAAGGAGATCGTCCCCGCACGTGATGTTCTCTTCTACGAACGACTCACCTTGAAGCAGTGGATCGAGGACGAACAACGCAACCAAGCTCGCGGCTATGTCACTCCACTTCAACAGGGACTACATCCTCCTCACCGTCTACGTCGACGACCTGCTCTACACCGGCACCTGCAACACGCTCCTTAACCAGTTTGAAGAAAACCTGGCGAAGCGCGTCGACATCACCATCAACCACAAGGTCAACCAATTTCTGGGCCTGAACATCACCTACGCGCCAGAAGCAATTCATCTGTCAGCTTCGAAGTACGCAGAGCAGCTGGGAGAACGGTTCAACATCTCACGCGCACCACTCTCAACTCCCTACCGCAGCCCCAGCACCAACTACAAACCGGACAACAAGCCTCTGTCCCCCGCGGGGCTCCAACTGTACCAGCAGCAACTGGGCTGCCTGCTGTTCGCATCTGTCACATGCCGACCCGACCTTTCGTACATCGCCAGCCAACTGGCACAGTACTCCCGCAAGCCAGTAGCCGAGAACCAGCTGGACCTGGAGCGCGCCCTGCAGTATTTCATCTCCACACCTGACATCGGGCTCTCCTACTCCACGCTGTCAACAACATCCTTCAACCTCAACGGCTACGTGGACGCTGATCACGCCGCTGACCCAGCGAATCGATGGTCTCGAACCGGGTTCGTCTTCCGCCTGGAGCCAACTGGCCCCATCTCCTGGAATTCGCAGAAGCAGGAACTGGTTGCCCTGTCATCAGCCGAAGCAGAATACATCGCCGCGACAGCAGCAGTTCGCGAAGGCCTGTACCTGCAAGAGCTGCTACAGGAGGCGAAAATCCCAACCTCGCCCACCTTTCGCCTGCACTGCGACAACCAGAGCGCGATCAAAATCGCGAACAAGCCGGGGTTCGTGAACCGCACGAAGCACATCGCCCTGCGATACTTCTTCGTCAAGGACGAAATCGACCAGGGCAAAGTTGACCTCGCTTACTGCCCGACCACTGAGATGGCAGCCGACTTTCTCACTAAGCGTCTGCCACGTCAGCAGTTCAAGCACTGCTCCGACCTCACCAGAGTGGTCAAAGCGAGTCAGCACCCTTCGTGTCCAGGAATGAAAGGGAGTGTTACGATATGAAGTTTTATGAGAAGGCATTCCTGTATGCTGTAGGAGCCGACTCTACCGAGTACGAAGTCGAGGAGTCAGAAGAGTCGAAGCGACACAGCAACCGTCTGATCAAGACTGATGCATTTGAAGTGAAAAGAGCGGGAACAGGTTTGAAACTGATTCCCGCGCCGCACGGTTTGAATCTCGCTGCAATAAGGGAATGTACCCCTTAGAGTACATGGCTAGTCTAGGTCGTTTCGCATTCCTTAGCATTTCTATATAAACCCTATGTATGCATGCTATAATCAATCTTAGTCATTTACATTCACTCTGACCTGAGTTCACTACTTCCGCTGCGACACTACCCGCGATCAACCCTGAACGATCCTTTCGCTGAGTCTCACTTCAGATTGTAACAGTTTCGACACGACAGAGGCGCTTAGAATTAATTGTTTCCAACAGTATTTACTTAAAAGTGAATATTTTATAGCATAATTTCCACAAATGACAAGTTTAACCTATTCGAAATAAATCGGCATTTTGTACATCCTTTTTAGGGTCATAAATTGGGTATCAATTTTCATACCCTAGTTAAGAGGAAGTGACTAACCGTGATATTTTTTTCACAGCAAGTGAAGACTCGTGATATCATCCGTTAAATATAGTTGGAATAGATTATAATCTGTGATGAAACATTGAAATTTTGTGATAATACTGATGTTTGTGACACTGTTCATAAATGCCCGGAAACTTACCTGTTTCGCGCTGACACATGATCTCGCGCTGTATAAAAATGTGCTTGAAGGAGCAGGACAAGTTGATTACGGAGGTTGATTCGAAGGTCAGCTCATCGTGTTGTTCGAGGCCTATCGCGTGCGCCGCCACTCCAACAAGTAATCACCACGCTCTGCTTTTGTTCACGACCTCACTCGCCTCCCGCGCTGCACGCCTCCCCCACACACGCCGTACTGCGCGAGGGGCGGCGAGGCAAGTGTGAGCAGTAGCGAGGAGGAGGCGGGGCGGCACGGCGGGCGCGGCGATGATGCGATGGGTGGAGCACGCGTCCACCATGGCCTCGGGCGACCCGCCCTCCGCTAGAAGGTGTTTGCCGCTCCCTCCCCGCCGCACTCGCCCCGCCGCCCTACCCCTGCTGCCTCGTCCCTACAGCTTCTACCGCTCCCCGATTGTCCCCCGCGAGTGCGCCTGAGGGTCTGCGCGCACGCGCGGCGGCGGAGAGGCGTGCAGCCATTCGCATGGCGTCCGCTCGTTGTCCCGCCCGCCACGCGCCTCCTCGCTTGCGTGCATGCCCGCTGCGCCTGCTTTTTCCCTCACCTTTCCCATAACCCTTCCCCTCGCCCTTCCCATCGCTCTCACTCCTTGACTCGCCATGCGCATACTGCCATTCCCGCGCTTTTATAACCATTAAACAAGCGCCCGCCCTCTTGCCTCCTTCCACGTGCCCTGTCCTTCTCTGCGCGCCCCTGTGCGCATTATTGCTCCACCACCGCCGCTGCTGCTGCTGCTGCCGCCGCTGCTGCTGTGTGCAGTGGGCACGTGGCGGTGCTGGTGAAGCGGTGCAAGCTGGTGCTGTTCGGTGGGCTGCGCGACAAGGACTTCCTGGACGATGTCATCGTGCTCGACACAGGTGCGCGCCCTGCCCTCATGCGCTTCACAGCGCGCACACATGCACTCTACGACACGGTGGGTAGGGGAGCCAAGGGAAGGGAGAGGCGGGGACGGGCGAGGCAGGGTGGGTGTGGTGGGAAGCAATGGTAAGTGGGTGTTGTTGTGGGGGGCACGCGCTTTTGCTCTGCGCCCTACCCGTTGCTTGCCTGCCCACTCCTTCCCTCCAACCTTCCTCTCCGCCACCTCTAACCCGCACGCACCCCAGCATCGCCATGCTTCAGTCACTCGTTACCCCATGAACCCGCTGTTGTGACCCTCGTTTGCACTTCAAAGACGACCAGCCTTAATAGGTTTGTAATCCTCATTTCTTCTCGTGCCATCACCCACCCCTGGTGCAGTGACGAACGAATGGACTCGGCCTGTGCAGGCGGGGCACGGCGACCAAGCAAAGCACGGCGCAGCGGAGGAGGCAGCTGGGCAGGCAGACGCTGGTGCTGGGGGGGCAGGAGGCGGGGAGGAAGGGGACGGGCTGAGGGAGGGGGAGGAGGAGTGGGAGGGTGGGGCGCGGCCGTGTGCGCGGGCGTTCCATGCAGCTGCTGCCATCGAGGGCGGCAACATGTTCGTGTTCGGTGGTCGCTGCGGCAAGAAGAGGTGCGCTCTCTCCACCTCTGGATGCTCTTTGCACAACGGCTCCTGCTTCTGATTCGTAGGGGGTGGTGTGGTGGGTTGAGCATAGCAGAGAGTGAGCATGGCAAGGGGAGGTGGTTGCGTTGGCCCAGCACACAGGGCAGTCGTGGTGAGAGCATGATGAGAGTCGACCAGCAGTGTCGTGGTTCATGCTGCAAACCTGCATTACTGTGTCGCACCCATTGTGGCCTTTGTCTTATTAGCCCCCTGTCTCATGCCCTGTGCCTCCATGCAGGCTTGGTGACTTCTGGATGCTAGACACAGGTAAGTGCTCTCCCGCGCCCCCATGTCGCTCCATGCTCCACCGCCCTCACTGCCCGCACTGCGTCTCCTTCATCATGCATGCCGTTGCAACGCACCCTCCTTCCTTCCCCTGTGCGCACACCTTGCTGCCACTGCTCCTCACACCCGCCTGGCCGCCTACCCCCCCTGCCCATCAGACACATGGCAGTGGGCGCAGCTGCCGTGTGGCGGCATCCCTCCCTGCGCGCGTGACTTTGCATCGCTCGTGGCCTTTGGCTCATCACGCCTCATTCTGTACGCTTCATTCGCCTCCCCCCATTCTTCCCTTCCCCCCTCCTCGCCCCCACCTCTCTCCGCACCCTGCCCGTCCCATATCTACTATTACCTCCCACTTTCATTGCACCTCTTCTCTGCTTGCTCCTCCGCTCTCCCACCTCACCTTTCTCAACTAGCTGCCCAAAAGGTTCGGGAAAAACGCCGTTCTTAAGTTCATTGCACCCTCTGCCCGCCCATCAATGCGGTGCGCCTTGCCTGGGCTGCTGTGCACCGTGCAGGCATGGCGGGTGGGATGGCACGCGCTTTCTCAACGACACATACATCCTCGACACCAGTGCGTGCACCCACCCACCCACTGCGCATGCGCCCCATGTACCACCACCTTCTCACCTCTTTCTCCCACCTCCCCGTATCCTCTCCCTGCCCCCTCATTGTCTTCTGCCCGTGCTTACATGTGACCTCTCCCCCATGCCATCAATCATGAGCTCTGCCCGTGTCACCATGCATCTGCTCACCTATTCGTCCCTGTTTTCATTCACCTCCACTGCACGTGTTCCGCTCTCGCTTCTCCACCCCCCTTCACATGCTCTCCCCTTCCCCTCCCCATCCCTCTTCCAACCCCCTCCACTTCTCCTTTCCTCCCCCCCCTCCCCTATCCCTGTCTCCCCGTCTCCCTCCCCCTCCCCCCACTTCTCTCTTTGCCACCTCCCCCGCCCCTCTCCTGCACCCGCACTCCTCCCACGGTGTGCAGTGTCGCTGGAGTGGCAGCAGGTGCTGGTGCCGCTGCCGGCCAGCCTGCCCCCCCCGCGCTGTGGCCACACGGCGTCCGTCTTCAACAACCGCCTCCTCATCTTTGCTGGCCGCGGTCAGCCATGGGGGGAGGGAACGGGCGGTGCAAGGGGTGGGGGGAGGGGTGGGAGAGGGGCGAAGGGAGGGGTGGGGGGAGGGGTGGGGGGAGGGGCGAACGGAGGGGTGGGGGGAGGGGCGAAGGGAGGGGTGAGGGGAGGGGTGGGGGGAGGGGTGGGGGGAGGGGCGAAGGGAGGGGTGAGGGGAGGGGTGGGGGGAGGGATGGGAGGGGTGAGGGGAGGGGTGGGGGGAGGGGTGGGGGGAGGCGTGGGGGGAGGGGTGGAGGGAGGGGTGGGGGGAAGGGGTTGAGAAGGGTGGGGTGAGGAATGGAGTGAGGGGTTGGGAGGGATGGGGGGAGGGGAGAGGTGAAGGGTGGGGTCAGGGGGGGGTCGGGCAAGCACATGTGGGATGGATGAGTGCTGTGGGTTCCGAAGGGTTGTGGCGGTTGGGTGGTTGGGGCAGCAGCATGTGGCAGTGTGCGGAAACTGACTGCTATGCTGTGTTGCTGCAACCATTTGTGTTCATGCGTGTGTGTTTCTTGTGCATGTGTATGTGTTTGTGCATGTGCATGTGCCTGCATGGCCCTGTTTGTGTGTGGATGTGTGGGTGTGTTGGTGTGGGTGTGTGGGTGTGTGGGTGTGTTAGTGTGGGTGTGTGGGTGTGTGGGTGTGTTGGTGTGGGTGTGTGGGTGTGTGGGTGTGTTGGTGTGGGTGTGTGGGTGTGTGGGTGTGTTGGTGTGGGTGTGGGTGTGTGGGTGTGTTGGTGTGGGTGTGTGGGTGTGTGGGTGTGTGGGTGTGTGGGTGTGTGGGTGTGTGGGTGTGTGGGTGTGTGGGTGTGTGGGTGTGTGGGTGTGTGGGTGTGTGGGTGTGTGGGTGTGTGGGTGTGTGGGTGTGTGGGTGTGTGGGTGTGTGGGTGTGTGGGTGTGTGGGTGTGTGGGTGTGTGGGTGTGTGGGTGTGTGGGTGTGTGGGTGTGTGGGTGTGTTGGTGTGGGTGTGTGGGTGTGTTGGTGTGGGTGTGTGGGTGTGTTGGTGTGGGTGTGTGGGTGTGTTGGTGTTGGTGTGGGTGTGTGGGTGTGTGGGT